>JAJTUH010000001.1:2191560-2528781 GCA_036971555.1 Drechslerella coelobrocha
GGGGGGGGGATACAGCCACAGTCGCAATAACACTTAGTCGTCCGAGGACGTGAACGGCTACTTACAGTGAGAGTGTTGCTATCATATTTTGAACATACTGTTATCCATATTCTTATACATGTTTATAACTTCATTCATTATTCTGTGAATAGTGTAAAAAATTTTACTGCAAATGAATTTGATCATATTGAACAAACGGGGGTCGCTCGTTAAGTTGCACCTGCCTTCATAATATGTAGTAGGCTGCAGGGTCGCATTATCGCGAACCAGCAGGCGAGCGAGAGTGGCACGTAGGATGAACAGTACTCTACGCGTATAGCAGTCCATCTACGAGCTAAGTAACATGGCCATCCTGCAGAATAAAATTTCGAAGCAGTATTGACGTTAAGTAACTCTTGCCTTAACTTTTTATGGAAGACGTGGCATCCTCCGCATATCTCTTGGACTCTCAACTGGTTTGCTCGAGCAGGTGTGATTTTGAGGGACGGTAATAGAACGCGTAAGGATATCCATGGGCGCCTGTTGTTCAGAGACCAGCGTCCCTGAGAGTACCGTTGCTTCGGCTCAAACAGCGGAGGTGCCGCGTCTCAGGTTGATTCTGTGTTACATTTGACTCTTGTAGCTTCTTCCAGGGTTGTTAAAGTTTAATTATTTGTGTTTCACATGCGAAAATGTGCATCAACAACAAGAACCTGGGTGAGTTCTGGGCAGGCTATTGTTAATGAAAATATAGACTCAGTGAAGGGTTCCAGATCATCTCATGTCTCTAGTATTTATAACTGCCCCGGTTTTCTTTCTCTTCTCGCATTTTCATTTCCTTTCGAAGAAGGTCGCACCAGCCCCAATACTACAGTTATTCGCATTCATAGAGGCTGTACAGCTGTATGGTAGCTGTAGCTACAATTGCTGTTACCAACACAAATGGATAAGGTTGATCGTGCGCGTTTCGTAGGCATATCTACGTCGAGCTATGGCCTACTATATAAGTCGAATTACACAGGCCAGTTTCTGCATCAAGTTAACTACTGAACTCGCAGATACGTGGGATATTGTCTTTTGAAGAATCGTATTAGGCTACAATGTTGGGATTCCAGTTTTCCAAAATATTAGGGCTGATAGCGCTGGCTGGTCTGGCATCCTCCACACCAATCCCTGAGTACAATACAACGACAGGTATGCAATACAAAAAAAATAAATAAAAAAATAAAGGATAAAGCCCTTTGGGTTTATCTCACGGAGGTGCGCGTAGGGTGGAAAGTATTGACATAGTTTTGAAAGCAGACGCATACATCAGCAACGACTTTATTGCCTTTTCCTTTCACGGAGGCTTCATAAACATCACAATCAACAACCTCGAAGTCAACGCTAGAACAAGCAGCGGCCGCTATCTTCGGCTGTCGAATGGCATTGGAAATCCCGGGCGGCCTATCGCAAAACCTATTGCCGACAATGGGGTAGTCACCTGGAGCATCCCTCCCCAAAACTGTACCGTGACAGCTCATTGTGATGGCAAGAGGCTTGTGGTAAATTTAGTTCAACCTGAGGGATCGACAATTACGTGGCCCGTCACGGGTGGCGGTGTAGACGAGAAATATAGAAGTCTGCAGTACCCGCGAGGCCCAGGGCGCAATATCCCGTTGAAGGACGAGTTCTGGAATAAAGGAACACAAGAAGGGTCCAAGGGCCCGGGTACTGGAGGTGACTTGGTCGTTGCAGATGAACATGATGATTTGGATATGGCGACCAACTTTTGGATGCCATTCTGGGGCTACTCTACAGAAGAAGGACTTGGTTCGGCTTATGTGCGTGCAACAATCTTACTGTGCAAAAGTCATTGCAAGAGCGACATGGGATCAATTATGCTAATACGCGACGTGATATAGATCATACCCGAAGACATCGGCAATACAGTACGGCATACATCAGTGGATGGGACCTTGCAAATGTCAATCAAGCACAAGTTCTCGCAAAGAGAAAACACTACCTCCTATACCGTGATGTTTGAGGTACCCGAGCAACCCACGGTTCGCGTCGTACGGAAAAGGAATGCTAACGGAATCTAGCTGACTGACGGCTCTACCCTTGCCTCCGCCCTCTCGTATCGAAAATATCTCCAAGAAACGGGAAATTTGCGATTCATGGCAGACAAAGTTTCCGCGTTGCCCGACAATTCACGTCTACTTGGTGCTTACCACGCCTATGTATTTGGGGAGAGTGGTCGCAGCGTGCAGGCTATGAAAAATTTGGCGGCTGCAGGCATAAGTAGGCTCTGTATTGGGTATGATGGTGTGCCAATGAGCAATGAAGCGGTCCACCAAGCGCAGAGCCAAGGTTACCTCGTTGGGCCTTATGATACCTACGCCAACGGACAAGCCCCAAATGCGTCTGACACAGAACTGGGCGTATGGCCAGGAACCGCTTACCCCGATCAGTGCATCCGTAGGTACGATGGCACGATCAAGGCGGGCTTCCATAATCGTGGGTGCTATATGAGCTCCCAAGGGCAAGCGCTGTCCGAGCCAACGAGTGGGAATCTTGCACAGAGACTGAGAAATTCAACTAAAAATGGCGCACGAGCATACTTCTTGGATGTAGATGCCGCCTCCGAGTTTTTCTCGGATTTCAGTCCGGGACACACCCAAAACATGGCTACCGATAGAAAGAACAGACTCGATCGGATGTTGACTATAGCAAAGGAATTCGTCCTGGGGTCGGAAGACCCGCATGGATGGTCAAATACCGCTGTGTCCTACGGCCATGGCTCACTAACACAGGTGGACGGTAGAATATACTCCGCTCTCATGAATGTCACGAGTGTGTGGGGTGGCTGGGAGCCCCCCGAAGGCCCAGGAATGTTCTTCAGGCCCATCCGGTTACCAGAGAACTTTGTCACGACAATGTTCGACATGAGATATATGATACCTCTGACTGAAGCTGTGTTGCATGACTCTATTGTTAACGTTGATAGATGGGACTTGTCTTTGTATAAACTTCCAGCGCTCGTCAAGCAACGTGTGCTGCAGAGCATGTTGTATAATACACCAGTAATGTTGGCATTGAACGGAACCATTATTGAGGAGAAAGCAGCGGAGATTGCAAGCTACCAGGCATTTTTCCGACCGCTGCACGAGGTGACCGGATTGCTTCCGCTCACTAAATTTTCTTATCTTACAGAGGATAAGATGATTCAACGCGTTGAATTTGGAAATGGGGAAGTGGTCATGACGGCTAACTTTGGTGACCTGCAGGACCCATCCAGTGGACTGGGGGGGAAATGCGTAAGGGCGAGCTTGAAGGGGAAAGAAACGGGAATGTGTCTTTAGTACTTGAATTTAGGAAATCGAAACTTCGCAAAGCGACGGGGATGTCGATAGCTGGGAGGGGAGGATATGAGGCCCACGCGTGGATTTACCGGTTTTCTTTACCGTTTTCTCGATGTGATGCAATCCATGGTTTGGAACCGGAGCATTCTCCCGATAGCCCGATCGTAAGTCTGTGGTTCCCTTATGAGGTTAAGGTTGCGTGTTGTTTTCGAACCTGCTTGGATACTGAGCCTCTGCGAACCCGCTGCCAAACGAACGACCAAGCGATCGCTCTGTAAATTTGAATCAGGCCAGGTCAGTTTTGAGTTTTGATGAAGATGGACTTTCATCAGCATATTCATGACGAAATAGAATGTTTAATGTCCCTGGATGCTGATATAATTCGGCGGGTCTATCAAATCTCAGCGCGGCCGCGCGGGAGAACGCTCTAGTGCAACAAACTCGAGCAACTGCAGCTCGCGATCCGGGGGAAGATTTTGTACCCCTTAAAAGCTCGGATATGAGCAACCTATCCTAAATACATACGCTTCGGCTTCAAACCCTGCATGCTTACGATAGAGCTGATTTTTCCATCAGATAAAGTGCAGCAGCCTGATCCCGAGACAAGTCTCCGTTACCATTTACTTAGTTCCGAGACTGACCTCATAGTCGCACCTGATCCTTAGGCGCAGCATCTGAACGCGGTAGTAGCTAATATATAATTTGGATTTGGAATAAAATTGGAACAGCGGGTGTTTAAGAGTTTCAGTAAAAGGCCGCTATGACACTATTCGCTTTGGAATTTGTTCTAAAATTGCATATTTCTCGGAGGGTGATTTATGCCAAGATTTATGTAAGTCGGAGTCGAGGAACGTATATATATGTTCATTTTTTCGAATTCGAAATACTTCTAAATCTCTGTTTAATGTTCAAGTCCTGTACAAAGCAAATCTGGCTCGCCTTATTAGCAATAATTCGTTACAAGTAATTTATATCTATTGGCTTCGCTTTTGTCCAAGATGTAGGCCCAAGTCTTTGGTATTGTAGTCGCTAGCGGAAAATCCACCTCTTCGAATTGCACAACTCTAGGCTTCTTCGACTGACTCCAATAACGAGTATTGAATTAGAACTGGAGTCCTTTAGAGATTCGACAAACCTACTCGTCAGAAACTTATGTAACATCTCTGTATAGTGGTTGGCTATGCTTTCCCCGATATCCATAGCACTAGCCATATATCTGGTACTACTCGTATTTACTACGCCTAGCTTCAACGATTTAATCGTATCAATCTCTTGTTTTGTATAATTTCTATCACAAAGGTCTGTGAAAGCCCCATGTGGTCCTCCAACTTACCTTGATAATTCTCACTAATAGTGATCTGAGTGGCAGTGGAGCTTGATCTGGAAAATGATATTGATATTTTCCTACAAGCTCCTACCTTAATAATTTTTAGAAACTTTATCGAGACTTACATATTGCGAAGTTATATAAGCTCGTGCTTCAGGAGAGTAGCATGTGATTATCAAATAGTTATGAAAATAAGCGGAAGGCATCATATTTTGATATGTACTGTAACGTTACGCCATGTCACTGATTGCTAAGGGGTAGTTCATATTGGTTGGGAATGAGAATAGACTGCAAATGCGGGAAGTTATCTCTTCCACAGGCAACCCCCCAGCTTGTAGGAGTGGGGGTGCGGGAGGTTTCGTAGAGATAGCTTCTGTCATCGCTTATACAACTGTTGGATACGAGCTGCCAATTTTAGCTATGAAGAAAGTTTGTCACCTACATATGTTCTGCCTATGATTGACCACCTTCTCCAAGTACTAGTAACAAGGAATTATAAATTATTGAGAAATTATAACTTTTGTCTATAAATCTAGTGCTAGCCGAAACGAACATTCGATACTACGTTTCGTCTGTATAAACGTTAAACATGACTCAAGAGCGCACTCAATCATGCGGGTTCGTATCAAATAAGTACTCCGTCATACAACTAAACAAATAATTTATCGTTGATGATCCCAATTAACTCAGATTTAAGTTTGTTTACAATGCTAATAGGCTAACTTTTAAATGGTACTGGCGTACTGTAGGTCACTAGTCGCTGCGCGAAGAGAGTCATTTCTTAGTGACGGTCGGCTCCAGTTCAAGAGCGATGGCACATTTCAGATTACAGTTTTCTCGGATTTTCACTACGGGGAGTGTATGTGAATCGAATCTAACCTATAGTTAACAGTACAAACAAGCAACTGGTTGAAGGGGAAAGCGATATCACGGATAGTGCTAATGAAATGTATTGATAAACAGCGCAGGATAGTGATGGCCCAATAAAGGATGCCAAGACTACTAGAGTTGTAAGCAGGGTTCTCGAGCACGAGGCTTCGCAACTCGTTGTGCTCAATGGCGACCTTATTACTGGAGATGGGACGCAAGCACATAACTCAACAGACTACCTAGATAAAGTTGTGGCCCCGATTGTAAACGCTAAGCTACCTTGGGCATCGGCGTATGGGAACCATGACAACCAGCCACATCTTTCGTCCGAAAATATTTTTAAACGAGAAAAAACGTACAAAAATAGTCTAACACAAAACATGGTTCCCAACTCATCGGCAATTACCGGAGTTACAAATTACTATCTCCCCGTCTATAGCGCTACCGGGGCGCAAGATGTGCCGGAACTTATTTTGTGGTTTTTCGATAGTAGAGGCGGATATTGGTATGGAGGACCTTATGTACCCGCGAATAAAAGGCCAGATTGGGTCGATGAATCGGTAAGTACACGGCGCTGATAAATTATACGAACCCTTTCATCCAATTTATCGAGATTGGGATTCGGATGATTAATGTCTGATCTTCATTTTCGACAGGTTGTCGAGTGGTTCAGCGACACAGGTGCTACACTCAAGAAGCAGTATGGGAAGGTTATTCCGTCGCTAGCATTTTTTCATATCCCCGTCAACGCTACGCTGGCGTTTCAGCAGAAAGCAGGTGTTAACCCTAGCCAAGAACCTGGTTTCAACAAGGAAATGGTGACATCGCAGGGGCGACAGTATCCCCACCCTTACGAAAATTGGGATGTGCCGTTTATGAAGGCACTGTTAAATACGGAGGGTCTCTTGGCGACGTTTAGCGGGCATGATCATTGGAACGATTGGTATGTCTACAATGAGTTCATTTGGCACTTCTCAGCGTCAGTATATTATATGGCCAAATTGATAGTAATATCAATATCTTTAGGTGTTTCAAGTGGAATGGGACCATCACGAATACAACCCTGCCTGGAAACGGTATTAACATGTGTTATGGGCGCCACACCGGGTATGGCGGTTATGGGACATTGCCTCGGGGCGGACGACAGATTCTACTAAAACAAGGAAACCTGAGGAATGAAATAGCAACTTGGATTCGTTTGGAAAGCGGCTCCATTACCGCCAACATTACCCTAAATTCCACTTATGGGCAGGACGAGTACAGCCCAATCCGGGTAAAGAGAAATATAGAATCTAGAAATGATGGATATCGGCCGGATCACGAAATTACCTCAATCATTATTTTCTTTGTCTTGGCCCTTTACCTTCAGCTGAAGCTTTGGAACTAAGCTGATGCCGCTAGCCATAGGGTTGCTGCAAATGAATACTTAAGTGCGTTGGCGGAACTCAATCTGTACTGTATTGTATTGTATTGTATTGACTATGTAATATCTAATTACACTATCCCTCCATTGAGCCATCCGGCGGTGTAGAATGAGAAGCAAACCTAATTATTTAACCAACACAGCTTTAGTATCCTATGGGAAGAAATGTGACCACATTGCCAGTCTCTTTTATATGGTGAAATAATTCCTGCATATATGAATAATGGAGATCGTGGCAGATATAGATTGCTTGGACTGGGTTCTTCAGTGAAACTTTCATGTTGCAGAAGGGCCGGCGGGTAAGGCTTTACAACGACCCAGGGATAGAATTTCATAGGATTACTGTTGGTATCTGGGAGCTCATATAAGTGCCAATAGCGTTATAAGTGACATTTACATCCTCTTTTTGGCCGTTAGGTTTATTTTGAGTATCATTTAACATTGATTAATACTATAACAGCAAACGACAACTCGAAGCTTCAAAGGGCTAAGACTTGTCGACAGAGCTCAGTGTTGATAAACGCTGGTAGAAGACAACTAGGGCCTACTTGTATCGCACTATTGAGCGGATTGAGTAATTACCTGCGTTGGCATTTTTTCAAGAAGATATGGTAATATCGTTTGACGTCTAATTAGCTTCATCCCAGATTGGTTTTGTCTAGTACCACTATCAGCCGCGGACCGGACAATAATATACAATAATGAGTGTGTAATAAAGTGCGGCTAACCCTTCAGGCTATACGATGCAGTTATTAAGGCGTGTACTTGAATTCGCCAACTGGGTGGTAGTTATCACCCATGGCCTTTGGTGTCCGAATTATTAAACCATCCATTTGTTCGCCCGGTTTACTTACTGGGTTTCAATACTTAATATCATAATTTTTCAATAACCTTAGCTCCGCTGTTTATCATTTTGCAAGTTGTTTTAATATAGGGATTAACCGTTCGACTGAATATCGGCAATCCACAGGGCTCATGAATTAATGCAATATCAATCAACGAAATACGTATTTATATTACATGATCAGTATATATAGCTATTGTTTCAGTCCCTAATGTCAGCGAATTCTACAAAAGGAAATGCACAATCGTACTCGTTATATATATTTGGCTCAGCTCGGACGGGATGGAGTAATGCCTTCCTAGTATAGTACCCCGTGAACACTTACGTAGCTTGCTTAAGCGCTATAAGCTCAAGTGGTATATTTAGTGTCACAATCTCATTGCTAGCATACGCGCTCACAGGAACCTGCGGTATCGAAAAGTAGTGCTTTATTTATGAGCAGGAAGTTATAGGGTGGGTGGATAAGACTCTAACGATTCGACTAACACGCTGGGGTTGGGGTAAGGGTTAAAGAGGTCAGGCCCATGGCGGTATATACTACTCAGAAGACAACT
This sequence comes from Drechslerella coelobrocha, assembly GCA_036971555.1. Taxonomy (NCBI): domain Eukaryota; kingdom Fungi; phylum Ascomycota; class Orbiliomycetes; order Orbiliales; family Orbiliaceae; genus Drechslerella; species Drechslerella coelobrocha. The sequence continues at coordinate 2,199,902 of JAJTUH010000001.1, forward strand.
GATTTCGGGCAAGGACAGCGCGGTTAGAAGCCCACCAACAATACCAGCAATGACTGAATATTGGACCCAAAATATCTGTGTTAGTAACTCACGCAAGGCGAAGAGATTTCTCGCAACAGGAGCTCGGAATTAGGTGACAATAATGATCTAGTTGGATCTCTTATACTGAGTAAGCAAAATCGTAGATGTACCTCGGTATAATTTCACTAATAAAGATTTACTTGGTTGGTTGGTATAGAGTATCCACCCACCATATTCAAATCAAGGCGATTATAATGTCTTCGGACCATTCTCCTTCCACGCCGGTGGTTGGAAAAAGACAACGATACCCGAAGAAAGTTTCGGCGAAACTCGACCAGTTTTGAAATTTATTAAAAGTTAGACTGTAATCGATTGTAATCTACAATGGGAGCAGGCAACCTGCCACCCTCACACTATATACTTCATTCCAGTGAAGGGCATCCCAGGAACGGAGTCCTTTTTTACTCTCAATGTAGCTGTTAAAGACGGTTCAACTTACTATCATCTCGCCGATTATCCGAGAAGGGATGTGGACAATCCGATCTATAGATGTGAACTCTATGGGCTACCTCTACCTTTAAGGAGGTATGGGGCGGTAAAAGCTAGAAATTCAGATGCTATAATTTAGCGAATTGTGAGTTAGATGAAGAAGATGTATCCGTATTCAGTGTTATCTTGGCTTTCCACGAGTTGCGGTTTGCGGCCTATCATGTATGCTATTATTGTTCGTACACAGTGTGACTTATATAAAGAAGGGGAAGAGCTCGATAAATAACTACCTATTAGTAAATCGAAGAACGGATGCGGTTTCGAAATCAGACTTGTCTTTGTGCGTACGCTAATTCTGAACGGATGGCGCATCCAAATTTTATCTTTGTAACGTTGTTGGCATTCGAACTCTTAGTTTCTCGGGCCTTGATAACAGCAGCCCCAAGAGATTTGGCGGAGGTAATTAGGTGTTAGGGATCTGAACTCACCAAAAGTTTATCGCGATTGATAAGCAACAAGGGAGTGAGGACTTCAAGACGATGATGTGGTCCTCCCAGGAGTGGATTGAGTTACTCGGTTAAGATGGGGTGTGTACTCTCGGGTGACCAGATGATCAGTAACCAGCCCATTCAAACTCCAATTATTGCTTATTAATATGCCAAATATGTCGTTGCGCTTTAGGGTAAGGATAGCAATTTGCAACGTTTGTTCCAAGAGAGAAATCCAGACACGATCAGTCTGACCCTCGAGCTCGAGCCCCAGAGGAAAACACGTTAATGTAGGATATATTGTGCGCCAACAGCTACCATACTTAAGTCTTTAGATTTTGCAATAAGAGCTAGTAAAAATTAGCATCAAAGAACAGCGACTGACGTTGTATTTGGGATCAAGTCGATCTTGAAATAAATAATCAGGGTTGGAGTCCTATTCAAAAAAGCCCTTTCGGTGGGTGCTGAGAGGGTCGAAATCGTGATGCAATAGGTACGGCAATACCCCAGACGTGTTTGTATTGGCTTTTGCACTCTCTTGAAACACATCACGTTAAAGATCAATCAATTCGCGAGACCCAAGAAAACGACGCTGAAAACTATCGCGTCTGAAACATCCAAGCTCGCTACCACTCTGTACGTAAACTGCAGGGAACCCCTTGTCTACCCGCCATTAGCGGCCCGATGATGCGGGCACGGAAGAAATATGCAACACAACACCCGCCAATAACAGTAACTTTAGCATGGGTAAACACCCCTACCAATACCAAATAACGAGTGGGTTCCACCAATGATCTCCGTCAAGCCGCTGATGTTTAACAACTGATATCCGAGATCCTAGCTATGTTCTGGATCAAGGGCGAGCAGGGCCGGCACTGTGCAGCGTTATTTAGTAAATGGCAAATTATAACTGCCAGGGTCGACTCCTTGCAGTTTCCCCGTATCTGCAGGTACATGCATACTCTCCGCCTTTGGAACAAAACACCACTAATCTATCAAGCGGCTAGTATTCCACGGGAAAACTTACACTTGGCGAAGTCTTGTGTATTGGGGTTGAAAATTTGGGGATAAGATAGATGAGTTCGAAACATTGACACGGAAGAATTTCACTTGGCAACAAAAGCTTCACTTTATGCTTTACAATGTAAACGCGGAAGAATTTTACTTGGCGACAAATCTTGGCCTACGAGCTGCGATGTCTTAGGCTGCATGAAACCGTGGATCATATTAGTCCTGGGGTTATAAATATGAGCTTCATTGGCACTGAACCACCCTTAACCTTGAATACCAAGAGCACCAGGAAAACGGCATTCGCTTATTAATTTGGTTCCCTATTTCATATTGGCCGGCTATTTGCTCTATTTTTACTTCTAGTATTTGATATACGAGCATACTTGCCGCGGTAGCCGAAAATGAAGCACGCTGCTTCCATCGCTATTCTGGCGCTTGCCGTTGCCGCTGCCGCTCAACAGAGTGCTTATGGGCAATGCGGGGGTGTTAACTGGACTGGTAATACTTCATTGCCTCAATCAGGTCATTTCCATTTATTCGCGGCTGCTAATAGTACTATCCCCTACCACAGGTGCAACCACATGCGTTTCTGGATATACTTGCGTTTACTCGAACGACTACTACTCCCAATGTGTCCCAGGTAAGAGCTGGGTGTATTGAGCCCTCCTTCACGCCGCGATAGCAATATTAATAACCTACCACGCACAGGAACCGCGGTTACTACCACATCTAAGACTACTACTACCAAGACCACTACTGCTAAAACCACAACAACCTCATCAACCAAGACCAGCACTACTAAAACTAGCTCTTCTAAGACCACCACTACTGCCACAACAACGCTCTCCACCAAAACTACTACTAAAGTAACGACAACCACAGGTGGCAGCGGTGCTACCGGCGGGTGCCTAGTTACGGCTTATGCAAGCATTTCATCCGCTGTCAAATCTTGTACGCTTATCACACTTTCCAATATCTCTGCTCCACCATCGAGCACAATCGATTTGCAAAAGCTATTGCCTAGTGCCACTGTAGTTTTTGCGGGCACTACCGTAAGTACAAATATCGTGATCTACATGGAAATTAACAGAAACACGCTAAGTTAACAGCTCGTAGACTTTCGGTGTTACTGCGGATAATAATTTTGATCCAATTATCATTTCTGGTACAAATGTTCTCATCACCGGTGCATCTGGCCATATTATCGACGGAGGTGGTCCGAACTATTGGGATGGTCAAGGTTCCAACGGCGGTGGCGCTAAGCCAGACCACTTTATTGTGGCTAAAAAGATGTACAACTCGAAGATTACCAACCTGAATATCAAGAATTGGCCGGTTCACTGTTTTAGTATGACCGGTAACGAGGGCCTCACTGTATCTGGACTCACTCTCGACAACTCTGATGGCGATGCTGCTAACTCTAAGAGTGGTGGTAAGCCTGCCGCTCATAATAGTGATGGTTTTGATATCTCTAGCTCAGATTATGTTACCCTGGAGAACATTAACGTCCATAATCAAGATGACTGCGTTGCCGTCACTTCTGGTACACATATTACTGTTACTGGACTGTACTGTTATGGTGGCCACGGTCTCTCAATCGGTTCTATCGGAGGAAAGAGCAATAATACAGTCGACACGGTTACGTTTGAGAATTCTCAAATCATTAACTCTGAAAATGGATGCCGTATCAAAACAAATTCCGGAACGACGGGATCTATTAAGAACATTATCTATAAGAGCATTAGCATGTCTGGAATTTCCGACTATGGTATTGATGTGCAACAAGATTATTTGGTAAGGCTTATTCTGGTCTACTATTCCTCAAGCTTATTACGGTCAATTACTGATCACAGACAATAGAATGGTGGCCCAACAGGAAGTCCAACAAATGGCGTCACAATATCTGGTGTTTCCTTTATCGATGTCACCGGAACTGTTGATAGCTCTGCCTACGACTATTATATCCTCTGCGGGTCTGGAAGCTGCAGCGGGTTTACTTTCTCCGGTACCAGCATTACTGGAGGTAAGAAAAGCTGCAATTATGGATCATGTCCGTAAGTCTGCAGCATATTATCGAGTGCCAATGCAACGGAAATGCCAGAGGGCTATCTCTTTAGACTGTAGAAAGAACAATATGCGACGGACTATTGTAGAATAAAGTCACCGTTGCGAAATACCGAGTCCCCTTAGCTTCTAAGTCTAACATGGATATATTTATGTATATAGTCTCCATTTTCAGCTATGCGTGTTACAATAATACTGATACACCGCTCAGTCGCACCTAAACGCTAAGCCAATGTAACTGTGTCCACTAATGGCAAGGCGAAGCATAAATTAATAAAGTACATATATGAATATAGGCCTGATTTATTATCTCCTTCACAGACCTCCAAGCTTGTTCTAAGATAAAGATTTAGTATTGAAATGTAAAACGTGAACGTAAATAGTTATATGTTATATTATGTGGTGACAATTGCCTTGCAGAGTTAAAGACCTGGCTTCTGTATTTGATGACTGCTAGAATCCCGCGTCTAAGAACAGTCGCCTATTATAATACATCCTACAATCGACGGCTTAAAGACAAGCCCTATGGTAACTAATCGACTGTTAACAGCTGTTAACATGTTCAAAATTACTACAGCTAAACTGTAAACTATGCTTACCCGAGTATAAAAACATTTTTTATAACAGAAAACCTGAAAAATGCCTTTTATATACAGCAAAGCTGTACGAGAGTAAATATGGTTCTTAGGATGTAAATATGAGTTTTTTTTTGTAATCGAAATTTCTAAGTTTGTTCATAGGATGTAACGCAGCATAAACCTCGAATAAATTTAGCATACGTCTTGTTTACCTAATAGGTGGTTGTCTACGCCGGAACCTTCGTATTGATCCTCACATTTTACTGGTCACATTTAAAAGACTGTTCCTAAATTTTCTATAATACGGATCTTCTACTAGCTTTATATTTATTACATGGAGCGCTAAGTCCAACAAGTTAATCGAGTAAATAATGCACGATGTGGTAAGGTCACGATACCGGCAGGTTAATAATGACATGACTGCATCTTGTAGTGAAATGAAACGAAACGATACTAATACTCTGTAGTGGAACACCGACTAACCAACCAACAGCTTCTGTCTCGAACCGGGGCATCATGCATCAGAGCTCGCGATGGTCCCTCCTTCCCCTCCAAGTAGAGTCATTAGAGCTTGTTGGTGTGCATACGTACATATGTAAGATCCTAGGCTGAAGCTAATGTAATGTAATGTAGTATATCGATTTTAAGATGCTATTTGTTACATAAGATATCAAATAGATTGCATATCTTCCGGATAGCTTTGGCAGTTCGATCACAAATTGGGCCTCTCCACACTGACGAATAACAATAAAAGGAATACAAAACTACTGAGTTTGTTAATGTGCGTATTTAAATTGGCGGATGATTTTTCTAAGATCATTTCTTTCGCTTTACTGACCGCCGTTGAACGAGATAGTTCCTGTTGTAGATTCTAGCAGTTTGCTACTGTGTTAAACGCTGCGTTTGAAGCTCGTATATATCTTCTAAATTAAGACGTTCCTGGAGTCGGAATCCGGAATTGAGGCGAAGAAGAAGCTTTTGCGGCTAAATCGAAGCTTTTGCGGCTAAACCGGAGCTTTGTGGCTAAATGGAGGATGTCGGACTAAGAGAAGCTTAGGGTTACCTCAGAGCGAATAACCCCGGCAATCCGGCGACTTGCTACCGAGTATAATATAAAAAGATTCAAACGGTGCGGATTTTAAGATCCTGGTTCGGGCCTTTTAATATATTTTCCTTAGGATGAATTCCCGGAGCGAGATCCGAGCTGGCGAAACGCCAATGCTACTAGGGATACCTTCTTGGCTTGCCGCCCAGTAACACTAGCCACTACCGATTGGGACTACCGAACGCTCGTAGATGTTAATATCTACGTGTTGAGCTATAAATTGTGATCGGAACGTGTAGTGTAATTTCCGAGATACAGTAGATAAGATATGTGATTCCATGAATTCATGCCTCGTTAAGATGAGTCTATCAAAGTAGATTATATACTTTGATGAGGTTAAAAGGATGAGCACCCCGAGCTTTCTAATGGGAATATATGCCTGTAGTCTTCCAGCTCTATCAATATCCAACATTCTACATCCGCGTCTTCCATAAGTCGTTTGATAAAAATTTATTCGACAGTTAGATCCCACCATGCTAGCTGTCCTATACACGCTTTTCCTAGCCGCAGGTTCGGCTATGGGGGCTTCCTTACAGTCCGTTAGTGGCTGGGGATCAAACCCATCTAATATCCAAATGAGCATATATGTGCCGGATCGACTAGCACCTAGACCTCCTGTGGTCGTTGTTGTATGATTTCCTCCCAAGATCTACTAAATAAAAGAGTAACACTAAATTTGCTATTTTTATCTGGTTTAGTTGCATGGCTGCGGAGGAAGTGGGCAGCAAATGTACTCGAGCTCTAAGTTCCAGACTTACGCTGACCAGTACGGATTCATCGCGATATATCCTAGCAGCAACACCAACCAAGGAATAGCCTGCTGGGACAACCACAGCCCCCAGAGCCTTACTCATAACGGCGGTGGTGACACTCAAGGAATTGTTCAACAAGTTCAATATGCCCTCAACAAGTACAACGGTGATGCTTCTCGGGTGTACGTGATGGGGTTTTCATCTGGCGCGATGATGACCAACAATCTCGCGGCCACTTACCCTGATATTTTCGAAGCAGGGGCGCCTTTTTCGGGTGTTCCAGCAGCCTGCTTTGCTGGATCGGGGGGCTCAAGTCCTGCAAGCTCAAACACTTCATGCGCATCGGGAGGGGTTATTCACACAGCTCAGGAATGGGGAAATTTCGCACGAAATGCTGATAAAGGTTACACTGGCCGCAGGACTCGGATGCAAATCTGGCACGGCGGTTCCGACACCCTTGTTGTCCCTGCACTGTTTCAGGAAGAATTAAAGCAGTGGAGCAATGTTTTGGGGCTATCGCTGACAGGAACCAACTCCAATAACCCAGAAAATGGTTACACGCAGTCTGTTTATGGCGATGGGAAACAACTTGTTGGATACCTTGCAGCCGGGGCTGGCCACGGTGGCATTCCATATCATGAATCTATGGTCCTCAGCTTCTTTGGAGTATTTACAACGCCAGCTGCATCGAGCACGACAACAACCACGGTTCCAACGACAACTACAACTACCCGGACGACTACAACATCCACACCAGTTATAACTATAACTACTATACGCACGACTACTACATCACTCAGAACGACGACTACTACTACGACGACGACAACTGCAAATAATGGGCCCCAGCAATCAAAATGGGGGCAGTGTGGTGGGCTCGGATGGACCGGAGCGAGTGCGTGCAGCCCTCCTGCAGCATGTTCGACTCTAAACCCTTACTACGCCCAATGCCTGTGATTGGTTCGAGTCCCAAAATGCTCAGATCAGTACCAACATAAATTTTATCATGCTCGGCTTGGTGGTTATTCGCGATCTCCTGAAAGGGACAGTTAGCTATGATGGTACCTAAACGTAGTATGGCCTTAAATACTTAGGGGTTTAACTACATGCATGCCTTATAGCAACATACCCTATAGCAACATTTGTTAAATCTTCGATAGCTTACACGTACATATTTAGTTTTAACAAATTTATGAATCCCACTCCTTTATATATATATATATATTTTAAAAACTCCGATCTATTAGGGGCTTGGTTGGTGATCTGCTGGGATGCTGGAGCTTACGCTCTATATCTGTTCTCTCAGTAGGACTTATCAAAAGTGTTCCGATCCTTTCGTAACACTGCATTTTGTCACCGTGTTCCCTAAAAATCTAATACATCTGGCTGTGGTATCCCTCAGGAGCCTGATGCATGCCTCTACCCCCCACAGAGTTTGCGCTAGAGGGGTCGGACAACCATCGGATTATATTAGTACCAGGCTATGCGCCAAGGGTAGCTGATATAATGCTGCCGAACGGCTGGAAACATCTGGTTATCATAATATTAGGTATATTCCCCGTACATTCTATTAAAATGTTAATGCTGTGTACTATTATTGTAATGTCCGAATATAAAGGAAATGGTATAGAATGGATGCAGCCTGAGCGCTAAGCTTGGGTCTACCATTGTGAAGCCACAGGTACTTCGTAAAGTGGAATGTAGTTCTATAAGTAAACTCAGCAAAATCGCATTGGCTATATTATTAATTTCGTACAGTCTTAGAAAGCCGAGTCCCGATTATGTAAGTATTATCCTAGCGAATGAGATAGAAATAGTAGGCATCGCCCGGTTAATGCTAGAAACACCTGAGCTCTGAGCTGCGTTCAATATATCAGCTTTAGAACGCTGGTGCGATATTAAGAATCGCAAGCAATAGAGCAAAGCCCGAATAGTATTGCAATGTTGTTAGCGAGCTTGTGAGGAGAGGTACTCTAGTCTATTTGCCTAAAGCTTATATATTCATCTATACTCGCAAAGTTCGAAAATATCGGGGTTCGTCTACGACAGTCCTCTACATAGATGGGTTATGACGTAAGGCTGCCGACAACACAGGCAACATTTAGCAATTCGGAGGCTGCAGGCTGCAGGCTCCAGAATTCCAATACCGCAAAGGCAATATTACTAAATCGGATGCCGGTAATGGGGGAGATACACGCGATTGCTCCTAAAGTTCGTGGGCTATTCCGTGGCGTTATTGGGGGGGGAATGTTCGAACAAGGTTAATTCCTAACTCGGGCAACGGCGTTTGAGAGGGCTTAAGGTTAGATGCTGATGGAAGTACTTAAATGTAGATGATGTATACAAAAAAGAGGGGAAGATATACGTTTGACTCTACCGTTTTAACATTACCCCCTTGTTTCCTAACGCGAAGTATATCACCCGGAAAAAGCAATGTCTCCTACACTTGCATCCTAGCCATCAGAGCTTTCGGAAAAACTGCAACCGTGATTGGTATGATCCGTGGGTATTAATGCGTTTCCGCTGCTACAACTGTGCTGTGGTGTCATAACATCACGGTTCAGATGTTGCGGGGATCTCGCTAACAGTGCGATGTGGGGCCGCGTTGTCGTCTTTGTGACGGACCTGCGCCCGGAGGCCGGAGGTGACCCAGCGCGTCGGACTAGGCCGCCATGCCTCTTCCTCTTGTTCCACACAGTTAATGAAGAAAGATCAAGATGCAAAGCTGGCCCTTGTTCTGGTGTTAGTCAGCCCGGTTAAAGCTCCGGGCCTATCGCACACCCAAAAAAAAAATAAAGTGCAGTCTGTTTCCGATAACACATCGACAGAAACACCTGACGTTGGTTACGTCTACCCACCAACGGATCGGAAACCGCGGCGACTTTCAGATTCGACAACTTAGAGGGCTGGAGCATCTCTGCAACTATCGGCTGCATCGAAAGTATCAACTCCATCGGGGGAAGTTCCAAATTCTCAGCTGTGGAGCTTTCTACGGCAAAGCATGGCCAGCACCATTGCGCCTTCTGCTGGGGAAGTGGTCTTGGCCGCAAATGTGCTTCACAGCTTTGTTGTCGCATCTAAAAATGATGAGCGTAGTGCTGAAGCTCGCCTGGAGAACTTGTTGGTACATACGTCCAACCTTATCACTCGTTATCAGCGCTTCCGAGACTCTTGCGAGTCGCAAACCTTCGAACTTTATCCACATCACGATGCATTTCTTAGAAGTATCTCGGATGTGCATAACCTCATCTTAGGATACGAAAAGATCCTATTAAAACATTATGGTGAAGCGTCAGTTACATTAAAGCAGGCTTTCCAGCTGTTTCCTCACTCTCTAGAAGCCGAACAGACCTTGGAGCAAATCTTAGAGCGCATATTGAGAGAGATTGCACGTATGGATAAATGGATGGAAAGGACATCTTCGTTGTACGCCCCCTATAGGCGGAAAGCCTGTTGTAATGGATCTTCTAACATACTCCTCAGCCATTACGCCCTCCAAGCCGAGGACCACAACGACTTTCTACGGCCGCCAAATCCCAAAGTGAAGGGTATGGGCGCTGCGATTTATGGAAGTTCTATACCGGCCCGATCGACGCCATCATACGGCTTGTCTGATTTCGATGGCTACGGCGACACAGCAAAATACTCGCCCGATGTGCTGAGGGATCGACTGGCGCTAGGGGACGTCTCTGAAGCCTCCACTCCAAGGCCGGCTACAATGGGCCAGGTGAGCCCAACCGCAACGACACCGGTGTGGAACAACTCGCCATTTTCAACAGCCTCGTATGCGTCGACGACAGCTACTTCTATAGGGATGGAGCCATTGGAGTTACCGCAGCCGCGGTTGGTCACACCAGTTCCGAAAGAGAGAATGGGGTTGAATTTTAACTTAAAGGAGAAAACTTTATCAGCAGATCTGAGTCTATTCGAATCTAGGAAGTTCAGCCCTCGCAGACTATTAACTGAGCCATCAAGTATAGCTCCAGAATCAACCTCCAGGCGGATGCAGCTTCCAATTCCAACCCTAAATACGGGAGACCTACAATCGCCTTACTCTATTTCGGAACCAGCAAATACGGCCATTTCACCTTTATCAGTACATAACCCTCGTATCTTGGAGACGACTGCAAGAACGTCAGGTGGCCCTGTCGCGAAACAAGTTTTGACGCTATCAGGAGAAGGAGCGGATGTCCGGTAGGGGGTTTCGGAATAGCCTATATATTCTTCCTCTGCACGAATTCTAATTATAGTGCTAGATATATTGTGCACGTGCACGAGCAGCAACGAAGATCATCCCATCCGACACACAGGGATCTCGCTAGACACGTCAAAAAAATCGCTCTATGGCGAGACTTAGATACAAGGCTCCTTTTAGCAATACGGAGCTACGAAGAGAACACTTGTATTCTCAATCAGAAACGTACGCTAGCCGCCTGTTGTAGACCACTTGTTTACGATGGCAACTAACGTTATCTCTATATATATAGCGAGCTCAACGTCGCCTCCTGTGCCACACATCGATATCTCTTCGCTCAACGACTATTCAGTCTTCTTTCTCAACAACCCTCCCTTTCGCCTTGAGGGGCACACGCCGAGCTCAAAAGCTGATGATCTAGCGCTAGCTGGCGAATACAAGCTTATGTACGATTTCCGACATGAAAATGGTAATAATATCTCTCGATTTGTTTAAAATGGATCCCTTACGGGTGCTAATAGAAAGTAATTGTTCCAAGATTGGAGAACCTTCCAAGAAGTAGTGCTTAACAGGAACATTGATGGCTTTTTCCCGGCTGAAAAAATAAAATGTTCTCCTGGGGGCAGAACACAGATCAAACTATCTTATAACCAGGTGATCCGTGTTCTCAGAAATGGAAGGGGCGAAAGATTCGTTCATTTTCTAGCGCACGTTGAGATGAACGCCTTTTTTGAGATTCCTAGTAAGTCCCTCAACCTCCCCAATCAATTTGCTTGATGGTTACGCTAAATTTTGAGAGTCGACACTTTCTCGAAGATCACCGTAAAGGATAGGTCCGTGTACATGGAATTTTCGATGGAAACATCGACCTTACCCCAATCGCCAGGTTTCCCTCATCCAATGGATGCTGAAGCAGAGCCGCAGCAAACGCTACCGGCCTTACCGGTCTTTCCAGGGTCCCCTCTTGGGAGCAGCTCTCGGCCCCGGAGGGGCTCGAGCGTATCTTCGTACTCGCATAAACATTCTTCTAAGTTGTGGCAGCGGCAGACGTGGAGAGACATCACAATCACTCTCAAATCGTCATCAGGTAGGATGTACATTTACACTAACTTTTTTCACTGGGAGACGGATGCTAACTTTCGCGATAGATGCGATGCAGCTTTATTTGCTCGTGAGAGAGTGATCATATTTAAATTAAACTAACTTTAATGGTGAATACAGAGGAAAGAAATGCAAAACTGTAACTAAGTTAGTCTGTCTGGGTTAGCGATTAATATTTGTTGCGTCGGGCCTTGGGCTAAATGGCGTTAGGGAAGACAGCAGGAGTTTCGCCTCCAAGGTTTTTTTTTTTTGCTAGGGTGCGTGGGGGGCATCGCGTGCTGCAGCGGCCAGATCCTCTTCCTGTACAACTAACGTTAGAATTTCTTGAGCCGACCCACTTATGACAAACGCTCTGCCACCCGTTATTTGAAGCAGGCTGTGTATTTTCCTGGGAGTCGGGCCCGAGTTCCTTCATCGAGAGAGTGTCGACGCCAGTGGCCCTCAGGACCCACCCAAGAAACAGCTCACTGAAATGCCGTTCAGGCAACAGCGCCAATGGTTTTTGAAGCAACGCGGCAGCGACGCCTCGCTTGGCCAGCCTACTCTAATCTTCTTGCGATGAGGTGACACACCGCGACGCCGGAGAATACCCGAACTGCTGCAGGACGAGAGAAAAAGTGGAGGCTAAAAAGCCACCTTAGACATAAGCCCAGCAAGGCCCTGATATTTCCGAGGTCTGAACTCTTTCCACTCTTCATCAAAACAAATCCATCTTCTTATTAGGCCAGGAGGACAGTTCTCTGGGCGCGGTCCGACCCTTTCGTTCGCGTACACGACCGCACGGCAGCAGTAATCAAGATGGCATCGAATAATGAGAAAGGTACGGAGCGGCGGAGAGGCCGGCGATGGGTTCCGATAAGGATGTGGAGGGATGTTGCGCCGCTCTACCAGTACGAAACAGTAAGGAGCAAACCCCCGCCCCTGGACGCAACCCAAATAAAAACAACGCAACACAATGCAACGTAACGCAACGCAAGTCTGATTCTAGCTAACACCTCTCCAGGACCCTACCCGTCGCCAGGACGCAATAATTACCCGAATCGACGACTCCGGATTTGATTACCTAGTTGTCGTTGTCGCCGCAGTTGGCTTCTTCACCGATTCTTACGATATCTTCGCCATCAATATTGTGCTTCCGATTGTCAATATCGTTTACTATCAGAATCAAATCTCTCGGGGGCTGAGCACGGCTTTGGGTTGCTCGTTACTGATAGGCACTGCAATTGGGCAAGTGCTCTTCGGAGTCCTTGCAGACAACTATGGCCGTCGGAAAATGTACGGAATGGAATTGATTATGCTTATCGCGGGCACTCTTGGCCTTACGATGGCATCTTCCGGAACTTACCATTCAATGGATATCTCGGCGTGGCTTATATTCTGGAGGATAACTATGGGTAATACCTCTCACTCATCATGTGGCGGATGAAAAATAACCTAACAGTGGCCCACTAGGCATTGCTATAGGTGGAGACTATCCGTTATCGGCAGTGATAGGGGCAGAGTAAGTTTAACTGTCACCTCACCGAAATTACTATGTCGAAGTAGTATCTCATCCCCTCTAGATTTGCGCCTCGCAAACACCGTGCCAGGATGCTAGCCTGGATATTTTTTATGCAGCCCATAGGACAACTGTTCGGTAACCTCGTTGCACTAGCAGCGCTCCATGCAAACCGCCACAGTGTCATTGGGGCGCATGTAAACACTTGTCAGGAGGAATGTTTGCGGTCACTGGACATGACCTGGAGATGGATTGTTGGAATTGGCATCATCCCAGCTTTCATAGCCCTTTATTTTCGAATAACCATCCCGGAATCACCCCGCTATACGCTTGAAGTCGCGAATAACTACAGGAAGGCGTACCAAGAGGCCCTTCAGTACTACGGACAAGCTGAGCCTGATAGAGAGCAAGCTATGTACGACAATGTGGTCTTCATGGAGTCTCTTGATCACCCACAACTTATGGAGTCGCTGGCCGGCCCATCTCAGCCTACATCATCAGACCGAAGTAGTCTACATCCAGCAGCCTCTCATGCTGTCTCTCCTGCTATAATTGTCGAGGATCAGGATGTGATTCAACACATTTCTAGAAATCGAGAAGACGGCATGTTGGACAACGTTAACAATCAACCCACTAACATAATGACTGGTAACACCACCGTGGCACCTAGCAGTAGCATCCAATCGATTAACGGCCGGCGAGGGAGCGGCTACACTGCGAGGAGGAGCCTCGAAAGCCGCAATTCATCGTTGCTTACTGAGGCACAACAGGAGCCCTATTGGACCGAGCTACGGAAGTACTTCCTAAAAGAAGGGAACTGGAAAACTCTGTTTGGAACGTCGATGTCATGGTTAATCCTCGATTGCGCATTCTATGGGCTCGGGGTAAATAACTCTACAATTGTGAAGAAACTGTGGAGTTATGATGACCACGAGGATCCAGACATCTACACTACCTTGCGAGATATAGCGTTGAGGTCCTTGGTAATTGTGGTTGCCGGTGCCCTCCTTGGCAGTGCCATTATAATCAAGATGATTAAGCACATCAGCCGGAAGAAACTACAATTGTGGGGGTTCGTAATATTAACACTTCTACTCTTTATTGTCGGTTGGACATATCTGTACTTAATAGATGTCCCCCGATATAGAGGCGTTGTCATAACGCTCTACTTTTTATGTCAACTCTTTTTCAATTTAGGGCCGAACACCACTACTTATATCGTAAGTTTATGGTGGCTATGTTCATCTCAGCATTCTTACTTTCATTTAAAAACCTATACTGATAGTGGAAATAGATTGCCGCTGAGGTTTTCCCAACAAGACTGCGAGCCACAGGCCATGGAGTTTCGGCCGCAGCTGGGAAGCTCGGCTCGATTATTGCAAATGTTTTCACAAACGAAGTCCGCTTTGCGAATGGGCCACACGTTGATGCTGAAAAATCGAAATCACTAGCTTACGTACTTTTTATGTAAGTTGGGTTCTTTCTCTATTGGGTTAATTGAAATTCTTATTGTTTTCTTGGGGATCAAGTTTCAGCCGACCAATGATCTTCGCTAACTCTTCATTCGGGTAGATTTTCATTTTTAATGATTTTTGGTGCTATTGTAACTTGGTATTATGTACCAGAGGTTCAGGATAGCAATGGTGAGAGCAAGGGTTTGGAGGAGCTATCTATTAGGCCTACGACTGAGGCAGTTGAGAGAGGTGTTAGCTGACAAAGCCAATGCTTCAAGATATCGGCGTTCAAGGAACTGTTCTTTCTCTTAATTAATGACAAGCCTCATGCGTATACGCGTATTCGCTTTACCCACCTAACTGTCTATTAGACTGGTAGCAAATTAATGTCTTGTTTTCGTTTCTCTCTGTTAATATGTGCTGACAGAACACTTGACAGTGGATCGAATCCATTGAAACCCATCTATAATATGTTCTTTAATCATAATACCTACTTTAAATCTGCCTTTGTATTCTTGAAATAGATTTGCCCGACTTGTATGCTTTCTCAATTACCTAGGGGTTGGTATATACGACGTTTGAATTCTGGGTGACCACGGTCGGTTCGGCTCTTGACACCCTAAGAAGGTTGTACTGCAGATGCCGTCTTTTAAACGTGGTGCACTAAATTTAAAAAGAATCCAACAACAATAGGAGGGTTTTGATATCAGACCAGCAAGCGCAAATCTTCCCTCTCTAGATAGATCTCATCGAGGCTGGCTCTTTCTAACGAGATTTTTGTCAGAAATTTAAGTGTATACGCCTATACATGCGCAATCTAACTCTTCGCTTCCTCCTATTCATCGCTTTATATTGTCAACTACACTAACTATTGGTTTTATCCTTGTGTATCCATATTTGCGCCACCTAACTCAGCACCAAAGGTTCCCTTATGTCACTATCTCATTTCTTTTCACCCGACATAATTGAGAAAAGACAGGAAACCTAAAATACAAGCCTGCAACGTTTCTAGCTAGCAAACACCCGCCGGCTCAGCACAACATACTTCAAGCATCAATACAGTATATAAACCGCCAGCACCATGTATCCTATGCTGCAGAAGCCCTTGAATCATGAAGAGACGCATTATTCGCGGCATTGGTTCACCATGCTGTTCTTCAGTCTTTATACTTTTTTCTGTACTAGTCTATATATCAGTCTTCTTTGTTTGGTCAGGATCTCATCTAGTAGTTCAAGCGCTTGCGTCGAAAGTTCACTGCTCGCGTGGACTGGAAAACGGCAGTGGATGAACCAAGTTTAGAATTAATCAGATCCTCCATTAGCATACAATATATCATTTTAAGCCATCCGACCGGTTTAGTATTAGCTTGTAGCGAAAGTCGATTGTCTCACGCCATGACTACGCTAACGCTAACCGGCCGTCGGCCACCCATGCTCTTGTGCTTTTTGAAAAGCAGTGGATGGCTACAGCAGATCGGGGGTCGCAGATTTAAAGCCTGCAGACTGATAGGGTTGGTAGATCTCAACTACTCTTGGCGGAATACATACATTTATGTCAAGTATGCAACTGTACCTGATTTATCCTACGTGCATTGGTGGGCATGAGTTAGTAACGACTAATCAAGACTTTGAACGCGAACGGGTCCGTAGGATGCCTGTCCGCCTAGAGGCTGCCGTCAATAATACCGATGGAGTAGCTCCTGGATCTAAGCTAGTCATCTACGAATAGCGATCTAGAACGGGGATGCAAGCGCAAGGAATAAACCTACGGGACGATACGCAATAATATTTTGGATAAGGCGTGAACCGAGCCGAAATGGGAATCTCGCTATGTTTTATATGCTAGAGAGGGCTAGCGCTATCCTCTGGCTGTACAGGGGCTTGCCTTTCACATTCCTGAAGGAAGCTAGTTTCTACCGATAAATTTAATCCTACCGATTCGAGGGTGCACCTATTCCAATCACGAAATGGGCATTTAGTTGGTTATTCCCTCACTTCATTACTCAATACTCCTCGCGAAAAATATACAATTACCAAACTTGAATAATGCCAACCCAAGCCAAAGGCCTGCATTAACCACCTCTTCGAATACCTCAGCCTATACAGCAGTACCCCAATAGCATTAAGTTTACTGTAAATTAAGTCAAACTACCCTAGAGATATGTTTATGTAACTTGAGGCGACGGGTTATGATGAGGGCCACCAAAAGCACGACCGTGCAACTAAACATTTTGAAATAAGAACTGGTAGAAGTTTTTAGTGTGAGGCCCAATTTTCTAGCATACACGATCGAACTAGATTGTTGTCTCCTTCGAAGGAGACGACTGGACTCTATGGGATCTTATATGCGACACAGGCAGAAGTGACGTGAAATCGAAATGGAGGAAAACTGGGATCAACCAAACGGCTATTACATTGGTGAAGCCATATTTAGAGCGGAATCACTGATTTAATGTCTCTAGATTACAGTTATTATAAAAAAAATATTTTTAAATGTCTACTTGCGTATCGAATAGCCACCATAACTCTGTTTATACTGTCCCACCCAAGTTACGATCTGTTGTACTGCGGAGTTGATGGTAGCTTGCACAGCAGGATTAGCAGCTCCATCTGCTGAAACGAGATCGGTGCAATGGAAACCACCCGGGACAACCAGGACCGGAGTTTGCTCTGTGCTATTGACCGGCCCACCTGGTCTATAATCCGAAGACATACCCGCATCCCTCCAGGGATCGAACTGCCCATTTACATATAGTAGACGTTGGGTATCGTTAATGTACCAACCGCCAGTCCAGTCATTCACTAGCTGGAATGAGGTCCCATTGCCGACAGTGTAACCACTATCAGTGGGGAAATAGAGTGGGCATTGTCGTGTCCAGTACTCCTCAGTAACAAAACGAGAGACTATGGACGGCTGGCCCGCCGGTGGCGCATCCTGCCAGTAACCGAAAGGCTCGTTACAAGTCATCCAAACCCATTGGCGGTCGACCTTGTTGCTGAGGGAGGTATCTGTATATATTGGACTGGAGGCATTATAGGTGTCGAAACAACCCACGTCGTTGGTGGATTTCCATTCCGGATAACCCATATTCTTGCAATAATCTGGAATGAAGGTATATTTCATCCAGCCAGCATAGCCTTCGAGTGCTTTTTGCAAACCGACGCCGTCGGGCCCCGGAATACTCAGTGTAGTTTTATTATTCCCGGACGCCGAGTTAACTGCAAGATTAACACCCTCGACGGCGTCGCAAAAATCAAAAAAACCTTGATTCCGAACCATAGAGTTTCCTTGCCATAGCCAAGGTCCATTTTGAAGCGCGCTAAGCACGTCGGTTAAATTTGATTTTCTTACTAGGGGCTCTGTTTAAGTACTTACGAAGCAAAGTCCTCATAGTGCTCCAGTTCGCCCATGCCGAATATAGTTTGAAGAGCTCTCTGTTGCTGCGTAGTTCCATTGAAGCCAATATTGTCAATATGGTCCACGACGAGGCCAATATCCTTACTACAGTTCTTTGCCATGCCTTCTTGTATGGGGG
Organism: Drechslerella coelobrocha; assembly: GCA_036971555.1. Lineage (NCBI taxonomy): Eukaryota > Fungi > Ascomycota > Orbiliomycetes > Orbiliales > Orbiliaceae > Drechslerella > Drechslerella coelobrocha. The sequence continues at coordinate 2,218,194 of JAJTUH010000001.1, forward strand.
CAAAGTATTGCCAATAATCCATAGCCTGGACTGGAGCACTTGAGGCATAGTAAGCCCAGAACGTGCCATCATTCACAGAAGCCGTCCACGCTGCAAGCGCGCCAGGATAGGAACCACCAAGCATGACCCAAGGAGCCTTATCAGCATTGCTTTGTCCGCTGGTATCGAACGGCAGCTTTACCTCTCTTGCAAATCGGACAAAGTCAGAAATAGAGTTATTCAAGGTTAGGTGCTGCAAGCACTTAGTCGTCAGGTTTGTGCACGGTGTCGATGTACCCCTAGTACTGTTAACATTAATTTAGAGCCCTGCTGGAGCTAAGTCTTACCAGTATCTGTGCTCGACTACAACAACAGCAGCACCAATTTCTTTTGCGATTACACCTGTTGTTCTAGAGTCATGTAGATAGGTATCGTATCCTGTTGCATTGCCCTCTCCAGGCGTCATAAAGACAACAGGTGATCCTGGCCCTTTCCAATATTGCGTTCCATAGTAGTAAAATTGCTCGAATGTCCCCAGATCAGGGTTAGAATGATCTATCAGTTGGGTAAATGTTGCGTTCGCTGAGTAAATGGTCTCTCGTGTGTTCGGGTTTGGCGGTCTCATCATGCGGTTATACATGTTTGGCGCGCTTAAGGACGAATACGCCCATGATATTGATAGGAGGCTCGAAACAACGAGCAAATGCCTGTACGCCATGTTTATAACACTGGGTATCCTAAATTGTGCTACGAAATAAAAGATATGGCTTTTTAACCATGAAGATAGTAACTCTAGGGAATAAAGCCCATCAGCTAATGATAAAAACAGAGATAAAATATCACTGCCATTGTAGAGCCTCGCGGCGGGTATCTTATACCACTTTCATAGCCTTTTGACACGTGCATATCACCATCGTCATCGATTTAATCACAGCAAATGTACGACTTCCCAAAATGCCAAACTAGAAATTGAACCACGAATCTAGAAAGTAAATAGAGATTTAAGCAAGTACCAATGGCTCTACAAGCTCATGGGTCAGGCACCCACTTTACCGTATTAGGAAGGTTTAGTGCCGACCGCCATGCTGATTTGCCGATTTTTACTGTTGTCCTGCATAAACCAGGATGTCCCCTGAGCGCCTCGTGTCCCATTCTGCAGGCGCGTGGCACTGAGGATGCCTAGGTTACTGCAATCTGGTGAAATTTTTAGATACCGGAAAGCGGATGAGGCTGTAAGACAAGGAACCTATTCTTTAGCATCTAGCACGAACGAACACACCTGATATATCAATACATAAAATGCTCGTTTTAGGTACAGAAATCGCTGCTGGGCCCGAATAAACTCGAAGCAAAAAAATTAAAACTTGGTGGAAAAACGCTCTAAAAAATGGTACTACAAGGTTTAGAAAGTTTAGCACCGATAGTTACAGCCTAGCTGAGCCTCGGCCGTTTACAGTGCCAATCTAAGGGCCTAACAAATAAGGAAGTTCAGCGGACTCTGAGAGGTTTTGGAGATTTTAGGTCAAGTGACTGTGACAGCGGGATAGATTGTAAGATTGTGGTGGATTTTCGCTTAATGCATAGATCCGGTAGCTCGAGCTCCTGCTGAGAAGTTGAACTCCATAAATACCGAAGCCAACTGGGTGGGTAAGTTATCGAGATAAATCATTTTAATAGCGAAAAAGCTCTGCAAGCCCAGTGTATAGAGGATTCTAATACTATGTTGGCGGGGTTTGGTCGATTGAGCGCTCATGCATACGTGGATATTAATCACGAAACGCCTAGCTACTAACCCCATGTTTGTGTACCTTATCTGTTAGAAATGTCTTGATTCTTAGCTGAGACTAAAACTACGCGTGGTGCGAGATTACGTGTAAGACGTCAGTGAGTCTAGTAATGAGGTTAAGGTGGGTCTGGTGTCATTTGGAAATCTTAGTTGTAGATACTCTGGTACGAAGATCTAGGCTACGCATTGAGACGGAAATACGAGTTCAACCAGAGCGCACTAGGATCATACTATTTTCATTATACCCAAAGATACATGCGATTTAGATTGAGAACGCGAAACAGATATCTTGCAGAGCAGAGAATCGACTTCAGCCCTGACAAAGATGACGCTGCTGTGATTTCACTATCATCTCCTGTGTCTGGTAGCCAACATAAGCTGTAAGTGAGCTGGCCGAATACGGTCATCAGATTTTTCTATAGGTACAAGGCTTCTGAGGTAGCGATAATTTCGTGATGACTAAGTGCTCAAGTGAATAACTGAATTGTATTTAAGTTAGCAGATGGTGGTAGATATATCCATCAGCCCTACCAATAGTCTTGCAGACGTGATATCTCTCCGCTAGCTGATTATTGATTTCCAAGGTCTGTCACGATACCCAAGCTCTCAAGAGAGCGGCTAGCACTGGTGAGACCGCATTGAGTATCGCAAGAGGCGTCACGTTGTCGTAGCAAAATTGGCCAGCGGCGAGGCAGCGAAAACTATCCCATATGTTTTCACATACGGTGGTCAGTCGGGAACATATCACGATATCAGAGCCACAAACGTAGATAAGAGACTATTTGAATAAAATATACTCACAAAACCAGAAAGGTCAGGACGCAGCATACGTAGCGCCAGAAATGAGAAGAAAGAGCAGGTTCCACCCAAGATGAAAATTTCTCCCGTTTACGACGAAAATTAGAAACACAATAACATACACGACTCCGAGGCCTAGGATAAGTCCGAATGTTAATCCGATCCCCGCATAAGCCCGATCTCCGAAAGCCAGCAGATATGTATGGCTATTATTTTCCCCGAAAAAGTTGATCCTGCATGGGCTGTCTGGATACTTCTCCCCGGGCTTTAGTATTATTATTGCTATCGGCCAGCTTAAGACATTCATAAGTTGGTCAGCAAGGACGGAACTATGGGCGGATTCCAGCCAAAGATTGCCGCCGTAAAGGTTGAAGGCGTAAGTGATCCAGTGCGTCCGTGGCCGCATGAACCAGTGGAATATTAAATCAACCCAGGATGCCAAATAGCCACCTGCTCGGATCAATATCATCTCGTTTGCTCTCAGCACTATCCTATTGGGGTCTGGCCCCCTTAAACGTAAGTTAAAGTTCTGGAAGAAAAAGCCGGACGTCGGTAAAGGAAACAAGTTGGCAAAGCCGTGGGGCGGATTATTATCCGCTCTTGTGGCGGTTGCGACTGTAATTGGTAGCGCAGCATGATTTATTATTGGTAAGAGGAGACCGAGGCGGGAAGGGCATTTAGCGTTAGGGTCCCCTGCGGAAAAGCTGCTAGGAAGGTATGAGATGGCGGTTGGAGAAGCGATTAGGATGTCTTGTCTGGTAGATGTATAACCGCATTTATACATCGTATACCTCGTTCCGTTGCTACCAGCAGAAATGGTGTAACTGTTGTAAGAGATGTCGTCAGCCTCTGGATATAGGTATATTGTGTTGCATTGTTGAGCCGTATAATTAGTACTATTAGGTGTCAATTTTCGTTCTTTGGTTAGAAGGTACGTGACCTCGCTAAGATTTTTCGTGAGATATTATGCCCCAGCCCTGGGGGTTGGCAATGCTTATTTACCAATGGGCTCGCGCAAAAGGAAGGCTCGATGAGTTCATTTCAAGGGTCCGACTTTTAGCCGCACGAGGCTCGGGGTTTGATCTCGCAGGTGGCGTTGCACGGCTCGTATGATCGATCATGGTCTCAATCATTTTGATTTCAGCTCCTAGCCTCATTCTACAGTACCAAGCAGGAAAGGCTAGATGGGGGGTTTCCAATGATTACGATATCAATTGCGTATCAATTGCTAATATTTATTTTAGTAAGAATACTTTGTAGGATTCAGACCCAATGCAAAACTACAGAGCCTCCAGCTAGCTATCCTCGCCACAATTCTCAACCGGGCTGAGCGCCAGCCAGCACTACATGATAGGGTAGCACCGACCGCATGATAGAGTAAATAAAGTATATAAGTACTTATTTAGGCATTTTGACGAAAAACTAAATGCGGAGGGAAAATCAGGAGAGCAGCAAAAGGAAAATAGGAGAAGGATATGGCGCTGTCAGTGAGTGCGAGATCCCGGCACAGCTAACCGACCGACCGACCGACCGATTGTGGACAAACAGACGGGCCGAAGAATTGGTTGGATGAGACGGGTAGATAAACGAGCACCGACTGCACTGAGTAGATCTAGCAGAGAGCGTAATAAGAGTTAGCCTTGAGGATCGTGGGTAAGACTCGTGAGCAGCCGACCGAAGAGGTGCCGACGGCGGAAGGCGCTGGCCGTGTACAGCCCGGTACCGGCTTGTGCCAATTTATTAGTGACACCACCCCAACTGGTTGAGCGTGACAAACATACAGACGGGAGGCCCAATACGATGAATCAGGCCGGCGAAAAAAAAAAACAAAAAAACACCGGAACCAGAGAATGCCTATTTACGAAGACCTAAAAGAAATATGAGGAGAATGATTGTATAGAGGTTTTAGGGCAACGAGAAGGCTTGGTGTCGTTCTTTCTTAAGGTCAACATTAGACTGTCTGGTGTCACTAATAAAGGACTTACACTAAACAGACGGCACTAGATAGGTGGCGCAAAGTGGTGCGCGCTTATCCGCGAAACGCTTTGATACAGCGGAGAGCGGAAGGAAAGGGAAACCCGCTTACGACCAACAGGCCGAAATGGCCGAGCTGCACACCCAGTTGGGTTACGACCGCCGACCGAAAGCCCCCCAGCGCATCAGTCTCCACGGTTGAGGGACATGTTTCAATCGGGTTGAGAGAGATTTATGGCAGTAGATCTGTCAACTTTTTTGGTGGTGACGTGATAACAAGGTAGTTATGCTAACTAACCCGACCAACCGGCTGAGAGAATATAAGTAGCTATGGATGGCGAATTTTGGAAGCCGACCGAGAGCTAACTAGTTAAATGGCAGGAGTACATTGATTGAATCTTTGTGGCCGATAGGTTTATTGCTTTTTCTTGTGGTACTGCTTGTATCGGTAACTTACCTCCCAGCTTTAGCGAGACAGGTGGTTTTTTTTTGCAGCATAATACAAGCTTACTCTATCGCCGTCGACTCATTCTAAAGCTAGCCAGGGCAACAGCACCGCGGGTAGTCGGGGGTAGGCATCCTGTGACCTTACAGGCAGAAAGACGGAGAGGTGGACAGAACATATAAATTAATACAGGAGAGCAACGAGAAAGCAGTGGAGCATAACTAACGCAGCAGCATTCGCAGAGACCACTCCAAGGTCAAGTTCAGTTGTGTTATATACCCGTGGCCGGAAGGAGGGCGCAATTGTTGCGGCATACAACGCGAAGAAAACGGCCCTACAACATACGGCATGCAAGCAACCACAAATTGTCATCCACATCCGAAAGACCGTCAGTGGGCTGAATAACGAGCCGACAGAAAAGGCAAGCAAAGGTATTAAAGTGACCCTCTATGTTGCGAGGGGAGGTTTAATTACTTTCATTCATACTGCTGAGGGGTCTGTGTCGATGCATCTACACAACGCCGCAAAAGTTTGTTCAATTGTACGGTGTCGCAGGGAGGCTAGTGCAAACAGGTCTTTGAGTATTAAGAGACCTGTACAGTAACGATGAGCTCCTAGATTTTATGACTGCAATTATATACAAATAAAAGCACCCTTTTTCCAACTAAACATACATATATTTCGGAATATCCAGCTAAATTAATATATATCGTTCAGAACTATAGGGTGCATTTGATCCCAACGTTCTCTGGGCCGCTCGCAAGCCAGATCGCATCCTGGACGCATTTGGCGTTTACGTGGAACGGATGGATCTTGAATGTAGCGATACCGGCACGATCGCCACGGTAATAGAATTCCCAGTCACTGATGACACCGCACTGGCCTCGGAGGTTGTCCAAAAGGCCGCGGCCCCAACTGCCATCTCGCGACCAAGGGCCCCAAGTGATAACTTTGACCTCGTAGAAGGGCTTGCCGATCGGATTCGTGTACTTGCAATTGGCTCCGTTCCTGTCCCTCGCTTCTAAATTCTGAGCGGGTCCGGCGCTGGTTGGTGCAGCAGTAAAAGCTAAGGCTGAAGCAACAGCGAAAATGGCGGAGAATTTCATTATGGTTTATGGAATTTGTTCTTGATGATGAATTAAAAACTGGTTTGAAATAAGCTTCTAGCAAATAGAAGCTGTAAAACGGTGTCGATAAATAATTGACTTCGATTGATGAAACGAGGATGCTAGAGATACAGCTTGAGACCTTGGGAGAGAAAATTGATGGTGATGGTAGGCTTAACAGAGGGTCGATTCTGCTGCTTATATACCATGAGCCTCTACGGCGCACTCGGCCGCAAAATAGCCACTCTTAGCTAAGCTTATGCTTCTCTATCTAGGAGGTTGAAATTATCACACGGTTATGAATTTGGGTAAGCGCATAAGATCTAACAGACGAGCTTCCTGAATCTGCGATATGACGCCGGCAGTTAAGATCTCTGGACTAAATCTGAAATGAATCGCAACCATCGAGGAGTTAGAAGCGGCCTTGGTTTGACTAAGTCGGCTGGGCATGTGCGCATGCGGCACAGTAGCCGCCAATCGAATCTTTGTATCCGGCAATTTTCAATTGGTGGTATCCTCCTTCCTTTCGCGTAGGCGCGTGCGCGGTAGCCCCATGGCGTCTGCCCAAATTGCGGCGGTGTCCTACTCTCCACTAATAAAAAAATTCTCGCCAAGTTAGGCTAATGAAGATTCCAGCAGGTAAGCCTGGTGGACAAAATCACCCAGCCACGGAGGTTCGGCCGCGAAGGTCCAATCGAATCTTGGCCGGGTCTTAAAAAACGCGCTGCCGCTTTTCATTCAGAAACCCCATTTGGGGCATCTCGCAGAGAATTAGCGTAATATCTATTGAGCGTTGCTGCGGAGGAATTTTCGCGAGAGAATTTACCAGCGTTGCTGTTGTGATGGGGTTTTGCAAGTTAACCTAACTTTTGTTGTGGTATCATTCAAATTGGCGCTGTGGTGTACCAACTAGATGCCCACCCGAAACACCGCAATAGAGGAGTCCAGAACTGCTTCTCCGCCGGAAAGTAGGAGAGACGAAGAAAATAAGGAGACGCGGAAGTAACGAGATAGATAAATGGTATGTCAGGTGTAGCGAGAGAGCAGCAGAGCTATCTGTAGAATCACACTAATACACATCTCAAGAGCTGTTCTGGTGGATCCAAGGCTGGGACCGAAAATAAATTACATCGAAGCATATGGACGACTTGCTTGGACTGCTGGCCCTGGACAACCTAGATGGTTTTAGCGATGCCCCCGCGGATAGCCTATTGAGTGCGGAATTACTAGGCACAAATGTAAAGTATGCTCTAGTATCTGAACTCCAGGTTTTGTACGGCGCTCTCCAACCCTATTTGCCGGATGTTAACTCAGCCTGATTTTAATAGAAAAGGAACCACATATTGCCAGATTGTAAATTTTCTGTTGGAAATGCTAAAGCTATAGGGTTTGACGTGTAGGCTCTTTTCAGAACCATGGCTATTAATATTTATACAATGGGTTTTCAATTCTGAGCTTAAATATTCTATACAGCAAAGCGATTGCACCTCTAAAATAACGTTAAGGTTACCTAATTTATGATGAAGCATGAAGTTATATAGGCGGTAGAAACTGCTATGTAGCCATACTATTACTATCAAATTTGTCCTCCCAGAGTCAATTGAACATTGGCATTCAATAACGCTATTTTCCAGACATGCGCACATTTATATACATTGTGGGTGCGTAATATGCCACGGCTATGCGAGTGTACTGTGAGAGTTATTTTTGATACCAATAAAGATAGATTAAATTAAATAAAAATCTCTGGATATAGTACCCATCTTCTCGCCGTTTTCCTGTTGTTGTTCCTGGTGTCGATGTCTCCCTTTTTATAAACGGTACAAAACTACAAATTCGTATAGCAAATTCACGTGACCCCTTCTACTCCAATGCCTGCTTACACCCAAATTACGGCTGTTGTCTCCGCATCCCCACAATATGGCTACGTGCGACTAACGGCGTCCAGGATGAAGAAATTCTTGTAAAACATATACCGTCTAGTTTACTAATTTAAACAAAGTAGAGCTAACTTAAAATACTTACCACATAGAAACTAAACGTTGGATGTGTAGAATTTACACTAAACACGTAGATGTCGTAACGTAGGGTCAACCAGCCTTAACCTTTCCATAATCGCACGTAGCATAAAGTTCCCTTCTTTAATATCGCTAGTGGTTACCCGACCCTCTACCTCCTCTAGCTCTCTTTGGATCCCAGACTGCAGGTCCGTGAGTACGGATTTTGTATATTCCATGCTCTTTGATTTTTGTAAGAGTTTCATGACCAAGCGTTTTTGTTCCTCGGTTAGAGAATTCTGTTTACTTCTCAAATTGAGTAAATTCTTCAACTGGCCCTTATTTTCTCCTAGGTTATCCAAAGCATGTATCAGCATAAAGCTGTATTTGCCTTCATCCAAGTCCGAGAGTGAACCCTTGGCAGCACTATACTAGCTTTGGTGTTAACAGCATTCGCTTTGGGTGCATCGAAACCTTGAAAATAAGATACTTACTTCTATAGAATCAAGGTTCTGATAGTCATCTCGTATCTGAAAGAAACGCCCCATCAGCGTAAGTAGATATTCAACTTCGAGTTCCCTATGGATACTAGGTTAGAGAATTTGAGTACTCGTTACCCCATTTCTAATCGCTGACATACTTGTTTTGGGATGCATGGAGCCTCATCAATCGAGACGCCATTCTAAATAATCCACCAGTCTCTACGAGACGGAGAAAGCTTTTAGCATGATGTCTGTCTGCCTCAAGAGATTCAAATTAGGGGTGCCTAGCCTCCGTACTTCCATCAACCATTTGGATGTAATCTGACATCGAAGGGCATGTGTTATTAAAGGTCCAATGTAGATCTAATGCTTGGCCGGTATGAAGGTTTTGTAATTCATCTGTTTAGAAAAAGAATATTCAAGTTAGGAACTTAACCATCTACTGTTTATATCACGATTACCATAACGTAATTCTTTGAACAAAAATCAATGTGAATACCCCGTATTAAATCCCAAATAACCATCTAAAAAGGACAGAATATGGCCAAATAATTCGGTTGACGTACCTGCGTAGATCAACGTTGCGCCTGGGGATAACTTTTCCACCTCCTGTAAACACCGAACAAAGAGATAATTGGCAGTGTTGATTGCCTGAGGAACTCCGAATACCATATGCGCGGCAGGCTGCCCTCTGCGTAAGGTGGAGCCATCTTCAATATCATCAATGCTATAGTAAAAATAAAAATTGTTAGCTACGACTTCTAAAATACAAACGCTATTGCAAATAAATATGTAACTTACATCAGAGAGGAGCTGTGGAGGATATCTATGATAGACTTGATAATTTCCAGAGAGCGAGTGGGGACCTGGTACCATATATCAAGTGCTGAAATGGCGATATTTCGAATTTTCTTTGATGGCAATGATTTAATGTATGTAAAGGGCTCCAAAGCAATCTATATGAGGATTGTGTGAGCACATTATGACTATTTAGTAGGGTCTAAGGTATAGCAAACCTCATTGGGGATTGTCTTGTAGCGTGAAAACCAGGGCGCTGAAACCAATAACAATCAGTAATCACGATCACAATAATGTAACTCCTACCTAAAACATTCGAAGCCTAACTTACATATTATAACTGAGAGCCCATTTTGGCTGTCCACAACGACATCAAGATCGGAGTGATGACCATTTAGAGGCCTGTTCAGTTGGTTCGTCTCGTATACTGAACGTTTGCGCTTAAGCGACAATAGCTGATCCGCTCTTCCAGAAACACTACCCTTTTTGTGGGGTAAACTGCCGATTGTGTGATCCGGCATAGGGTATAAAGGATGCCCAGGATCAGGTTTATAGCGGGGGCTATGCATATGAAACATCCATAGCCCGGCCACCATATACTGGAGTGCAGACACATACCGACAAGCCTCCTTCCCAGAAAAATCGTGTTCCTCCACATATTGTGGACGTAGCCTTAGAAACTCACTTTCTGTTTCAAGGTATATCTGTTTTAGAATCTGCTTTGCAGCTTTAACAGAAACATTCTCCATACGCATTATAATAAACACACTAGAGACCGGCAAGCCTGGCTTGTCTAGGAAGGCATGCGATATCCACTCTTTCTCCACTGAATACAAATCGTTTGACAGTATAGCAAGCTTATATGCTATGACTGTGATTGGTTGGAGCCATTCTAGTTGCGCGTTAGTTAATTTAAAGTCGTATACGTACTCCATAAACATGACCGATGACTCGGCAGCAACAGTAACGAGCCGTTCATTCAAATACTCCTCAAGATTCTGAAAATCTAATAATTCTAGATTTTGTGTCTCAGTGCCTCTAAACGACCAAGCATCGTAGGATTGAATGGACGCAATTAGGTTTTCGTCCTTTCGGAGCATCTCGAGAAACGCCTTTGATTTCATCTGGCTGATGCTAGTGTTATACCTTTTTTTCAGCTCTTCTCTATCATCGGCATCATTTCTCTGTAATAGTACCTGTTAGCTCTTGCTTAAAAGATTCTATTAAAACCTTGACATTTTGTTCATTTGGAAGTTCTTCTTATACTAGATTTACCTCTTCCACAAATATTTCGCCATCAATAAAGTCTAAGGTAATTCTAAGTTAGCGCTGACAGCTATATTTTCTATCTTTGCCAGCACGGGAAACCGCATGACTTACCATCTTCGATAGCGGATATAGCAGCAATAGAGAATGTATTGCGTACTCTTTTTGGGTCGCTTTCAGCAAATATCAGCGAGAATAGGCAGCCCGCCTTCGAGGTGCTAGAGGCCCGTAGAGGACAACCTCTGCGATTATACCAGTCTGCTTCTATATCGCTAGCTTGTACCTGTTCTTCGTCTGCAAGGCTATGAAGCCTAGGCTCAAATGAAGCCAAGTACCCATCTAGAAATTGGTTAGGAACAGGCCGAGAATTTTCGTATGGTATTAAGCCCGGTACAAGGCGCCGAATATTAAGATCAGGACGTGAAATTGCCATCGTATGAGTTGTCCAGAGCTCTAGAGCTTGAGTTAGGTGATAAAGTCAACTAAAAAAGATTGGCCGAATTATAGAGCTATTTTTAGGAGCGTTCAGCCCTGGCGATTCCTTGAGCAGTACTTTGAAGCTTACATGTATCTGAGGGATTGAGGGCTCTATATACAAGCTATATGCCAATAGATAAATAGAATCAATCTAATATACTAGATATAAAATGCGTCTCGCAAACCGAATACTCTACAAGAAGATGAGATGGATAATCGTTGTCGATATATTAAAATCGACATATCCTCTCGATTTTCGGCGTAGGTAATGCGTTCGTAACAGGTCATTCGTGGTAACTATTGATTTCTTTCTCTCTACGCCAATTACGGCGCAGCGGGGTAAGATAAATTGTTATATACCGGCCCAGCTTATAGCTGGGTAACCATTTCGCTCCTACTCGTTATGATGATGACAACATATGTGTGCTCGACTTTTATTACTAAAACTTTATAAAGAACAAGTAGTCGACTAAGACTTTCCTAGGCCAAAAAAAGGAAAACATTTATGTACAATGTTGTGACTCAGCAATTAATAATATGCATAAAGAGCTTAGGGACTGCCTAATGTTAGTAAGTGCCTACTAGTAAGTACCATGTGTTCCTTGCTACCAAATCAACACCGAAAACACTGCACTAAAATTACGAATCACTGATAAAATTGTACAATAAACCCTAAAAATATGGGGTTACTATTATTTTAACCTCAATGGAGATAAAAATAATTAACTCAAAAATCAAAACACACTACTTATGAGTGCCGGCTCATCAGACACCATAATATCTCAATTTAACCTGGAAGTAACTTAGTTACCAATCTCAGCAATCACGGAGCAAATCTGCAGTACCACTGCAGGGATATTTATACCGGAGACATTTTCTTTCAATTTCAGACGATTTCCTTTTAATTTCTAAACAAGGTTCCAAGTTTATACTTCCGTTAGAACGCTATAATACGAAAAGGTTACGATTCAAAAATTTCGCAACACTTAGGCTAGCCAATCAGTCAATAGTATCATATTTATTTTTGACTAACAACTTCTTTACTACCAAAATGATAGTTTTGGCATTATACCCTCTCAACGTCGTAACCCTCTTAGCGTCTTGCTACATTATTTTTGTATTATGTCGCTGGATATATCGATTATCTCCATTACACCCTCTTGCAACATACCCAACCCCAAGTTGGTTTGGGTGCGCCTCTCAGTGGTCTGAATTTTATTGGAACGTAATATGTGACGGGCGTTTTATCTTTAAAATTGAACAATGGCACAAGGATCTCGGTGAGTCCCTAGAAATTCCGTTAAAAAGCAATAAACCATTATAAATAGTTGAAAATACTGCCTTATAAATACGAACAAATCTTCTCGACTATGTTGGACTTCTGTGTATCTCTGCGAATTTTAGTTAAAAACACACTAATCTATCTAGAAATCAGTTAGGTCCTATAATACGCATTGGACCAAACGAATTGCATATTAGCGACCCAAGATTCTACAATGTTTGCTACGCCTCTGGTTATAAATTTGCTATATATCGACCACACTACCGCGCTAAAGGTCCAGCAGAGTTAATTTTCGGACTTCCTGATATCCTTCATAAACGCCGTCGAGCAGTGATGAACCCTTACATGTCAAAAGCGAATATCCAAAAACTGGAAGATAATATACGTGGTCACATCTGTAAGCTGACCGACATCGTATCAGCTGATGTGGACAACGATCGGATTGGGGTACACCTATTAAGGCTATTTAGATGCCTTACGGTAGATATTATTAGCGAGTATGCTTATAGTAAATCTTCCGATACCTTATCAACTGACCACGACGCACCCTTTATCCGAGGAATTAGGAACGCACTAGTACTTATCTGGGTTTTCAGTTTTTTTTGGCCTCTACTAGACTTATTTGCAACTATACCACAGCGGTTTCTAAAATTCATAATCCCAGAGGAGTACCGAGGGGTAGTTAATCTCACAGAAGTATGCTGAAGTACTAAAATTCCCGTTCAGTAAGTCGATATAATACTCATGATTTACGGTGTTTAGCTGTGCACCGAGCAGGTCGACAAGTTCCTCCATAACCCTATCGCTGCGAAGGCAAAGTCAACACATATTACCGTTTTCGAGTCATTGCTCAAGGGCGGTAAATTGTCTGTTGAACCTACGCGAGCTGCTCTGGTTGGAGATGCTATCAGCCTCGTCGGCGGTGGGATTGAGACGACTGCCACTACTTTAGCAATGGCAATCTACGAAGCTTGTATAAATCGGACCATTCAGCAGAAGCTACATAAGGAACTAGCCAAAGCCTTCCCAGGAGATTCCGAGATAACTCTTAAAGAATGTCAACAATTACCTTATCTGACAGCCTTTATTAAAGAAGTTCTTCGTACTTCGCCTCCACTACCTGGGCGACTTCCAAGAATTGTGCCGAAAGATGGTACAATATGCGGTGAGACTTTTATCCCTAAGGGTGTAAGTTTTAATCTTTAACAACTTATGTTTTGAAAGGCATAATTGAGAAGGCTGTGATACTGAGGTAATATCTAGACCATAGTTTCGATGTCTAGCTATATAATGCACTACAACCCACAAGTATACCACAACCCGCTTAACTTTGATCCGGATCGTTGGCTCGAAACTTCGCCTGCATTACTACAGGAAAAATATCTCGTGCCATTTAGTAAAGGGCCCCGAATGTGCGCTGGAATTCAGTACGTTTACCCACAATAATAGCTTAAGCTCTAACCATATTTAAGCTACGAGCGCTGTCATGTAATACTAACACGATCAATACAGCCTTGCCTATTCTGAGTTGTATCTAACACTTGCGCTTCTGTTCCGCCGCTATCAATTCATGCTACACCCTGACAATTCTCTAAACCGACATTGGGTTGACCATGGTGTAAGGGATCCTCAAGCTGATTTGATTGTATCTGTTACGGGGCGTTGAGGGCGGAATAACAGGTTGGTGGGGGAAGCTATATTATCTCTACTTTAAACTTTGGTTAATTCTTAAGCGTGCACATAGTGAAAGTCCAAAGAAGCGGAAAAATCACCGCCCAGGTTGGTGGTTGGTGATTAACCGCGGGCAATCTTGTAGTATACTATCTCATATTGTTATCTGAATAATGGAATTATAGATTAAGTAGGTAGAAAGATTATCCAATAAACCCTAGCCACAGCACCTTCCGGCTATTATAGAGCCTGAAACTTGTGTTATTGAGGCAGATTTGTTTACTAGGCGCTCTTCCCTTCCCAGACTTCCCTATAGCCACTCGCACAATCAATCTAAGACCAAACAAGCCGTTCTAACGTAACAACGTACCCGCTTGGATGGAGGGACAATTCTCTAATCTTTAATCAGCTCGGGTATGGGGACAAAGCGTAAAGCGTGACCACGACCGGTTGTAACCTCCGGCAGTTGGGAACATTCTAAAGAGATAAAACCGAGGCAGTTGGCCATAAGTAAACGTTTGGCGACTATTTTGGTAAATAGAGCAGGCATGGCCATGTAGTCGTTGTGTATGGGTATCGGAGAGGCTGCGAACTTCCATACCCAATTGCCCCTGTTGCTCAGGCCAGGCTTATGAAACTTCTGACACGCACATCACATCGACTTGTCTCAATTAGGAAAGTCCCAAACTGATAAGCTTCCAGTTGGTCTTGGGTATACAGCAAACATGACAACACAAATGTTCTTAGGTGGCCCTGTCTCCACGTTTCAGGTGGCCCGTCATGGAACATTGTGACTGTAAGGCTACTTACGTATATGCAGCTAGTGTAACCTTGGCCTACCATTATTAAATCGTGCATCCTCGCTTAGATTATAGAACACTGAACATAGCTTAAAAAATCCCTCGGTATAGGCAGATCTGAGTTATATAAGATGATGTGTTATATGAGCATGGCAATGGATAATAAACGTATTAGTTATGATTACGAATTGCTCGATACGCGATACTCAACTGCAAGCCCATCCACGTCTTACTGAGTCGGGAATATCAATAGATGATATACTAGTAGACAAATCGCTTCCACCCGATATTACATACGTAAAATGTGATAACAAAAGCTAAATATCTCGGCAAATGCATCAACTATCAGGATATCCACTAGCACACTATCATCAAGTGCTAGCGTAGTGGGGGGGATAAAATGAAATGATACCAAGCTGGACAGGTGACATCAATTAGCCAAATAAGATCCATATCTATTGGTTTAGCATATAGCATACGGTATTGTTTATGCAAGCAGAGTTTCTGTTGGACGTGAATATGCATAGTCAATCTAGCTTTGATAGTAAGGCGATAAAGTTCCGCGATTCTACTCTACCAGTCAGCAGGCATTAAGCCTATTGCAGTAGCTTATTGGTTCATTAAAGATACTGCGACATTCCTCATACTTCATAGCAGCCCTGTAGATTTGAAACAAGAGATTCACTTGTTATGCACATTCTTCAAAAGAGAAGGTATAGGCTCAGATCAGGTACAGTCGCCTGAAGTTTACATATCGAATACCAACATCATGGTAGAACCTATCTAGGCATTCTATCTGCCTACTCAGTTTGCCTTGATTTGAAAAGAGAAATAGATATTGATCCGGATCTCGTAGACACGCTAGTAACCGAGGCTGAGAATATAAAATGGGCTCGTTCCAGCACCGAAGTCTCAAAATTCGAAATTATGTTCTTCTCTTCAACACTCACAAGCATCTTATATCTCACATCTTTCAAGATAGAAAATCAAACTCTTCGGTCAGCTTCAGCTGAAGATTAATATTTTACACCGTCATTTCTCATCATTACACAAACGCTTAAACGATATGTTGTCTAAAGCCTTCTTATTGACAGGGTGTTTCATTGTTACTGTGTTTGGTGTAGTGATACCAGTTAAGGATCAACAGTTTGATAACTCTAAAGGATCACAATGCATGGCCCCAGACACTCTACATACTATAATAAACACTAGATTAGGTATACCGCGCGACTAACAAAATAGATCAAGCACGCGGCGATCCCCCTCTTCAAAAAGAGACTATGTTAAGAGCTTCGATATCTTTCTAAACTCAAATGACTCATCAGAGGCCTATTCAGAATTGACCTGTAAAGCATGGGGAAAGGACAACTTTAGATTTTCTTTCACGGTATTCGACAGGACAAGTTCGGTTGGTTACGTTGCTATGAACGGCCTCTTTAGTCTAGACGAGCCGGAAGACGCCTCCCTCCCCAGTCCAAACTTCGCCTTGGGTAAAAATGTCTTCCAGCATACACTATCGCCTTATTATGGACGGTCATGTTTTTTAAGCCTGGCACAAAAGACTTGGCCGTTACATGGGCTTACCACGAGTCGGTTGATCCTAAATTGGGGCATCACTACCATATCTTCTAGAGGGGGTGTGATAAGAATGTACCGGCGAACAACATAACTGCCACTCGTTCATGTGGCGATGCGTCCCGCTTTGTCGGAATGAACTATTACCAGGATAGGCCGGGAATATTTTATATCTTCTATGTTGGGTCACCTACCGCATTTCCATTTGGGGGTCTTATTGGAGCCCAGTCTCCTTCCGCCCACATCCAAGCATCCTTTCCTGATGCGCTTCTCAAGTACAAAGACACGTCGTCCACATGTATCGTTCTCAACACCATCGAGAAAACAACTCCGGTACCTAAGGACTTCCGAGATTGCTAGCTGGAACCGGAAAATTTGGTGTCAATTCATATAGCTGTTAGAAGATAGCCACCCTCTATTTAGTATACGATTCAGCTTTGAAATGAATTAAAGGTTCGCCAAAAGGTCAAGAAATACAGTGGCCTTGGCCTAACAATACATACCCATATGATTCAGCTCTACTTTTAAGATAGCAGTATCTTAGTTATTGTGTAAACGGTAATTTGATTAATAAGTGATTTATTGTTATATTTGAAATATAGAATGGTGTTTATATGGACATTCAATTATATGTTGGGTACTAGTTACATTAAGAGAATAGCATAGGGCGGCTGAAACTATAAACCGAATCGAACCGTTATACCAAGTTTGGGCATGGCTCAGGTCGAATAATCAATGTTTCACCATAGAGAAACACTTAGAAACCACACGAAAGTAATTAATAACTCTCAGTTGATTGACAATGGGGGCTATCCTCCATTAATGTAGCTGATATACATGTATAGCTGTGGTCAGCCAACTAATGTCTGGGGCCTCCTGTGACCATCTTGATGAAGCTAAATTCCATTCTGGGCAATTAAAAAATTCATCCCAAGCTTAATCCCCTCCTAATTGAAACCTATTCCGCACTACAAGACTATGCATAAGTGATATCGGGGCAAGTAACTGTGCCATACTCTCCACATTGGCAAACATTGTCATAGTAACAAGTTCCATACTCAATCCCCTTTATTAATTTGCACGCTTGATAACAATAATCGGCATCGTCGAAGCAAGTCGCTAGAAATCAAAACCAGGTTGTTAGAAAATTAAAACGGCTCTAAAGTATGATAATACAAAGAATCGTATTTGGGTCTAATTTACCTCGAGCTTTAAGTTTCTTTGCTATAGCTTTGGATGGTAGGTCCCGAGGTGCGGCTACAAGCGCAGTAGCAAATGCAATAAATAGTGAGAAAGGGAGTAAGACAGCTGATGCTTTCATTTTCGCAAATTAAAGCGGTCAAGTCGACAAAATGAAGATAATTTAATATTAATATATGGATGTTCTTTTGAGTATGAACCGATCTTGTGCCTTGGGTAAAGTAAGAGAAAAACCCTTTCATCAAGAGGCTAAAACATTGATACTTATACGTTTGTAGGCTCGAGTCATCCGCTCCTATCTTTCGTTGAAGTTGCCAAGGGAAAAACACATATGGAGGAATACTAGAAAAGCTACTCCAACTGAGGTTTAGCCCTTAAAGTGTCCGCTGGCATTGAATAGCTAGCTCTATTAGGCAAGGTATTGCATGTAGAGAATGACATGGGTCGGTTCGTGTTTGAAGCTAGAAACCTATTGGTCAAAGTCCCCGAACTTTTGTAAGTCTCCTAGGTCATCCCTCTTCTTGGCCAGCCGATTTTAGCGGAGGGGACTGGTGAGCATCTAATGGGTCGACTACCTGCTTGGAGTTGATTCGGGCAGTGCTCTTGATTTCCCTTTTGTCATCTATTGGCCTTTTACGCAACTTTTCATGGTATATGCAATTGTAGATATTCGCTTAGCACGTAAATGAGAATAGCAATCGTTGGTGAGCTGAGTTGACGGGTTGTGCTTGACTTTGGAAGGATTGCTAGATCTCTAAATACAGCACACAGTGGACTAGGCGTTATTATGGAGGCTGAGAGTGAAAGATTGTAAGGTCGACGCAAGGTCACTTCCTAACAACTCGTTCTCATGGTTTGTGCGGCTGAACTGAGAATGGAAAGGGCCCTAGGGCAAGTCTAGCGCAGCTTTCTGAAGCTCAAAAAGTTTGCCATATGCTCTGCGACTGGCCTACTAACCCCTGGGTCCAAGGCTGCAAGATTTCGGATATTGCTATTCAAAGTGCTGCCTGCGGCTCTCGCTGTCAGAAATTACGATCACATGTCACTATTATTGGTGGTGTTCTTGTAAATATACATCGCGTGTAACTAAGGAGAGATGAGCGAACATCAATCTCTAACACAACCGAAATAGTAGTCGCTATACAACTCCAGCGGCTATTCGGATCGGATCGGATCAGAGCGGCGCGGGCGCCTCAATTCCTTGGTTCTTCCAACAACCGGGAAAGCTGGCGCTGCAACGAAGCTAATATATGCCAATATCAAAATCGGAACCCTCGAGATTTCTATAACTGTGAGCGGATCACCCACCTCAAACCCCTCCACCTACAACGTTCACCAAGCTTTCATCCCTCCGTCAATTGAAAACACAACCAGCAAATCGCTCCAAGCAAATGAGCTGACCCACAGGAAGAACTCAACCGCGTATTACATTTCCATGCCTCCAGATCTTAACACTACCTCGTCCTCCGTAACATCTACACATATAGCTATTGGGCCTAAATCCCGCAGCAATTATACTGTAGGATGGATCTGCGCATTGCTGAAGAAGTTAACTGTAGCAAGCGCGATGCTAGACCAGATACATCCTGATATCCCCATTCCCAAATAAGATGAGTTAAGAACTCATACGTTTTGGGGTTTATTGGTAAGCACAAGATCGTTTTAACATGCTAACTGATAAGTAAGATTGGTACTAATAAAGTTGTTGTGAGTGTAACTGAAATGTTGCACACTTTTTGTTCTATTAAGGTGGGTTTTATGGTTGGGATAGGCAATGGCTTCTAGGGAAGGTTAAATTTGGCGGTATTGTAGCTAGTATACCAACGCGGGAACATCGTGGAGTAGTACAGTGGGATTTTGGGAAGGAAGAAACGAATAGTAGTTTTAAACGAACGGGCGCGATAATATATCAAGCTCCACAATCGGGATTTAGATCGATTTTCTGACTCTCCTTGCCTCTCCGTTTATGGGATATTACTACTTCCTTAAAATTCAAATATTCCATGTATTTAAACTCTCAGCCATGTTTATGTTGAGTAGAAGTCTAATTGGATGCAAGCTAGGCTAACTTAGTTACAGTGGGTTGCCAAAATGACCAATAGTGCTCACTCGCTAACCCGCGCCGTTGAACCCCTCATAACGATTACATTCAATATCAAGATGTTGCCTTCATTGCGTAAGCAGTCCCCAGAACAAAAGATTAGATTAATAGCAAAGCCAACACCTTAATAACCTCTCTCCTCTTCTTTAACTACCCATGCATATGTTAATCCTACCATATTAAAACTTTATTTATCTCTAACTATAATACCTCAAGCCCTATATATTACGCATAGTGCAGACTTCTAATACGGCCAATAAGCTCAGCAGCTTGCATAATCAAATAATCTAGAAGTTCCCGTTGTAAAGGGATAACTGCCTAGGTACCGACAATCTAAGTTCAGCAAATCAATCTACGTTCCACCTTTCCTGGATTTCCTTTCCAAGCGTGCAGATTATATATCCCTAAGTTTATCCAGACCATCTAAGCTAATTGGATAGTGGACATGATACGTGCTTGCAAAATCTATGAGTATTACTGGGTACTTAGAAGGTAGCGGTAGCTGTGGGATCCCCCACAGGGTTCGGCGTAGTGAAGCTAGTTGGCTATAGATATACGTACATCCTCGCGTAGCTGATAAGGCCCTAGCAAGAAGTGCAAATATCCTTGTACCACTTGGTTGGGCTACGCGTTTCAAATCTGTATGTCGAACTATTTTCGAGCGTTGGAGCGACAAGTTGACTTGGATTTAGAGAATACTTTTCCAAAATTATATCGTAGCTAACATATTCGGGCTTCTGGAGAATCCCGGGAATCGCATGATCCCTTCGCATGACTAGGTACCAGCAGTTTTGAAACACATCAATGTACCTAGGCTCGAGCGAAGACCTCGGTTTTTCGATGACAACTCGATTCGATGTTTGAAAAACCTTATTTGGAAGCTCAATAGGTTTTAAAAAGCGGGAATCTGATTTTAAGTTGCTCGCGCCACGATCTTGTGCTGGGCCTGATGAAACATAAGCATGGGCATCGTGGCGAATTGGGTAGGTAAAGGTCCACTATTAAGAGCCGGTTAGGGTCCTATAATGCATCGGGAAGCAAAGAAACAACAGCCCATACGATTGCTCCCAGCTGCTATACCGACCCAACCCCTGGATTTGTGCTCGGTGACTTTGGATGGTGAGGCCGTGTTGGCGTTCCCATTGGACTTTTAGATTTGACGGTCTGATGACATCCAGAAAAAAATTGACACGTCGAACGCAGTTTTAATTCCTCGGGGTTGGGCAGGCTAGGGAGCCATATCGAGCGATAACAATAGTACCGTTTTCCTTTGCTTTATCCCTTTAAACATAAAACATCACTCTCATCGTAGCCTCAAAGGCGCTGCGGCCGCCAGCCCACTCTTAACCTCCCTCCTCCTTCCATCTCTAGTTATCTATTCTTGATGACCTATAGAATTCAATCGAGAGTTAGAAGTAGTTTGAGATATGCGTCGCAATTTCTACCCCCTAATCTCAAGTAAATCGTCTGTATTTTTCCTAGATCTGAATAGGCAAGTTGCGGCGCCGCGCTCTAAAAACATTATTGTGACAACCTACTGCCCTTAACCGGAAAGCTAGTTTATCTCAAAGATAATGGTTGGGTAACGTCATTATAAAAAAGGTGATGCCATAGAGGCACATTTGCCTAGAAAATATACCCCTTAGACAACCTAACCTAACCTAACCAGTTTTAAGGAAATCTTCGGTTTGAATTTGGAAGCTTTGCCATATTCAAATTAGGCAATTAGTGAAGTTTCACGGTCGTATGTCGGTAACGGGGTTGTTCTAGTTCGCGTGATGAAACATTGGTATGGGCCCTCTTACCCGCAACTGCCGCAGGTTTATAGGTATTGGACATAAGCCGTATTTTCGCCACCACCGATAAGATAGCTGTGACAATCAAGAGGCAGGTCTTTAGGAGGTAACTCTCTACTTCCCCGACCAAGATTTAAAATTGAACCTTACGATTACAATCACTATTCCTGGCAAATACATGAAACATAAGACCCTAAGCTCCTAGCTCGTCAAAATACAGAGTTAATATCTGCCGCTTGCCGACGAAACATAGTGGCTTTCCTATCTCGGCTCGATCCCAGCTTTATCCAAGGCGCCATTACATAGGAAGCCGCAGGTTTTTCCTTGTCTTATCTTCCGGCTCCTAGATACATATTCCCAAGCAATTACTCAACTAGCTTAAGATTCAGTGGCTTTTTATGCCTATTATGTATTCCTTTTCTAGAAATTACTGTGTAGGCCTGACTGACGATATTGAACCTGAGTACGAATCGTACGCTGTCGGTCACCTTCAGCTGTTTGTGGCACACGCTCGCGAATTCCCTTGGGTAAGTCACACAAAATTATGTGCAGATCGAATTACTTAATAAACTATATACCACTAACAGCCACTGAGATCTGGATATGTATAAACCCTGTATGTACGCGAGTTGAGGATGTGCTATCATCAGATCTTCTGTAACCAATTGCAGAATAGTGATGTTACATTTACACGAGGAAGTGGTAGGTTCTAGTGACCGGTTATTTACGTTAGATGATAACCTCCACGACAAATATACCCATACATATATGGATGTTACCTAAAAGAAGATAGTAGATAATGCGTTGTAGCCCCTCCAGCGGTGTTCCTTGACTCTGGAGCCTAGGCATGGAATGCCTGACCCTACTTGTCACCAGCAATCGATATGAGAACATACCCTCGCCAAGTCACAAGGTTGGTATTAATTAGCGATGATAAGTGTGTATATGTGGGTATGGCTTTGCTGAACTTGCCTCGAGTTAACCTCCGCTTACCTTAATACACAAACACTGACCGGACAGTTGGGAAACACGATTTAACTACATCGCGCGGCTTCCCTTGTTTTTATCGGAATCTCGCGTTGGGTCTGGTAGAACATAACATGTCACCGCAACAACAGCGACATTCGACTACTAAGCAGATAATATTATACGCAGCCCCGCGATAAGCTTACTGCAGGTACAGCAACTGCTTAAGTTCTGATCAAAGACCCTGGAAAGCCAAGATACTGTAGGATCCGGCTTTCTCACTAGCCTAGGATTACGATTAGAGCTGAATGAATTGGTGGGTTTGGTTGGCACTAAGATTGGGATCAGCACTGGATACCTATAGTGAACAGTTGGATGTAAATATTTATAGTTGTATCTGCCCCATGTAACCATTGTCATTATTGGGGAAAATGTACATTTTAGATATGATGTGAATGCTGAGAGAGGATAGTCAAACTGCAGCACAGAGGGGTTCTAGCCAACCTACGAGATCATGGATACGATGCCTAACCTGCATGCATAACTTCAGATTCGGCCACATGCACAAATACCATAATATGCAAGCAGTTATAGGTGACTACGCGTTTACGGATACCTAATCTGCACTCGCCTAAGCCGCTATAGATATCGGCACAACACACCCTCTTCAGGAGACCTGAGCTGGGGGTGCTGGCTAGCTAGAAGATCTTAAGATGCACTCTAACTGAGGCAATCCGAGAGTGTAAATACCGAGCCGAAGGGACTGTACCTCTAATCGTGCATATAACCATGCCGTGCATTGCATACCTTCCTCAATCCCCCGTGGATGTGAGCTAAAATCTGCTAGGTTCCTTGCAGACATCACATGTAGGCTAGAACAGCCAGCTGGAAAACCCAAACGCATAAGTCTCTTCGAGGATGCAGAACTATATTATCCGTAAGTCTGTATGAATGTAGCATCTGCTCGCTGATTTGGAAACGTATCTGTATGGCATATAGCAAGTTTATAAGAGGTCCAATCCAGTTAGTAGGTTTGCTAAGGGGTGTGGATATTCTACGGTTAAGTGGTGTATATAAGGAAGCAAAGTTCCAGTAGTTACGCCGCCGTTTTAAAGCATTCATATAAGCTATGAGAGCTAGCCCTCTCAGTCGGTTTCCTACCTATCAAAATCACTTCTTCCAAATACATTGCCCGATATTACCTATTAGTCTCCATATTTAATTCTCCTAATATCAACCACTTGATATCGTGGGCTGGCTGCGAGGCAAAGCTGGTTAGGATAATGAAGATACTATACAGCGCCCTCTGGGGTCTTTCCGCAGCTGCCACAACGGCCTCAGCATCACTCACCAGAATTATAGGACTACCTCCTTTCGATTCAAGCGCTGCGAACCGAATTCTCCCACGAGATGGAGATTTGCTCCGACGCGGCAGCAACCCCAACTTCGCACTCTGCGGAGTCGATAACTCGCGAGACCGGTCGAAATGGATACGCCCCGAATATAATCTTACTTCCAATTACGAGGACCTTGATAAGATCCCTAACACCGGCGTGGTCCGAAAGTTCAACTTCACACTCACCAATAAGGCAATTGCTCAGGACGGATATGTATCCCCCCACAAAATGGCCATAAATGGCCAATATCCTGGACCACTGCTCGAGGGCTGCTGGGGAGATATATTCGGTAAGGCGATGTTCACTAAATATATTGACCCTGCACCCTCTCACGTATAATTCAGCAGAGGCAACGAGAAATCACACAAGCTGACTGACTTTAGAAATAACCGTTCACAATAATCTCACCAATGATAACGGGACCGCTATACACTGGCATGGTATCCAGCAGCTCGGCACAAACCACATGGATGGTGCTACCGGTGTAGTTCAATGCCCTATTCCACCCGGTGGGAGCATGACTTATCGCTGGCGTGCGAACCAGTTCGGTACCTCATGGTATCACTCCCATTTTTCGCTGCAGTATCCTGACGGCGTCGCGGGACCGATCGTTATCCACGGCCCCACAAGCGCTAACTATGATGAGGAGTATCTACTTATGTTAACAGACTGGTATCACCGTGACGCGTTCAGCCTCTTTTACGAGCAGGTTTTCTCTTCGCCGCCACTGCCAAATTCAAGGCTGTTGAACGGAAAGTGGGTTTTTCCGTGTGACCAAACGACGGATTCCAACTGCGTACCAAAACAAGGGGGCCTTCACCAAATTACATTCAAAAAGGGAAAGAAGTACAAAATCCGGGTAGTGAATATGTCTACGACTACACCGTACAATTTTTGGCTCCAAGGACATGAATTTACTGTTGTCCAGGCAGACTTTGTGCCAATTACGCCGTTCAAAGCTAAATCACTAAATATCGCCGTTGGTACGTGTGTTGATACAATCTGGCAGTGTAAATTCAAACTTCAATAGCTTTATTCTTAGTGGAGGTATATGAAGTAGGGGCTAATGCGTAATCACGAATTTGGTCCTTAGCTCAGCGGTATGATATCGTCGTAGAGGCAAACGCGGATACGAGAAAGCAAAAAGACTACTGGATTAACATGCAGGACTGTAACAATACTTGCGCGGCGGATGACGGCACAGGGATCATACGTTACGATCCCAACTCCACCCGTAATCCTCCTGCAGCCACTAACTGCAATGGCGTCAATTTTTCGTGCCAAGATACTCCTAAAGAGTTGCTGTCACCTATTCTTAAGATAGATGTACCGGCACCACCGCATGATCTTCTAAAAGAGTTTTATCCTAGTTTCGTCTCGTGGCCAAATGCTAGTGCGCCAACCTTCGAATCTATTGGGCATAAATGGAGACTTGGAAACGAAACATTCTTAATTGACTGGTGAGCGAATACAATTATAAGTCCAAGACACTAGAATACGCAAGGATTCTGATTTTTATGATGCATATGCATCCGCAGGACTCAACCAACGTATAGTTACCTAGGTGCAGAAAATCTTGCGTCAAGTCATCACAGTGAGGAAAGAAGATTAGATACGAAATTGGACCCAAAACCATTACCAAGTTCATACCAGCCGATATATCTTAAGACACCTGGTCAATGGGTTTACTTGGTTATGAGTGCAAACTATACAACGAACGATTCTGCGCAAGTTACGAACGCTCCTGTTTACCATCCGATCCATCTACACGGACATGACTTTGCTATCCTGGCTCAAGTAACAAAATCACAGTACGACCCTAATAACCCGCCAACTTTTAATTTGAGGAACCCAGCGAGGAGGGATACCGCTAGCCTCCCTAACGATGGATATATGGTTATCGCGTTTCAGACGAAGAATCCAGGGGTAAGCCTTTTCTGGAATAAATTATTGTCGGTCCCGGTTCAAAAAACACGATTTTAGGCTAACAAGTGCTCTGATTAATCCAAGTCATGGCTGATTCATTGTCATCTTCCATTCCACTCTAGCAGCGGATTTTCACTGCAAATTGTCGAATTACAAGACGAGATCCTAGACACGATCCAAAAAACAGACCCGGGGTACCTAGACCAGTATGAGCGACAATGCAAGGATTGGAGGGCAGCATGGCAAAACAACCCGGAGAGAAATGCCTCCCTTCATGATTCAGGCGCTTAAATAATATATATAATAAAACCGAGCTAAATTAAATAGTTAATAAATATACATAAAAAAAATTAATAAATATAAATAAAAAAAAAATAATTAAATAATCAATTTGCAAGCAGCATGTACACAAGGCCTACGGCCGTAGTGAATGACATGGGCTGGTTTGGTTTAGAGAATGACATGGGGCGGTTTTGTAAAGGTAGGCTACGTCTCGACTAGCCTGGAGAGCTATCGATGGGAAGAGAGAGGTTTATTTTCAACGTATATGACCTTATATTACAAGACTATTCAGTGGTTCTCTAATTTATAGCAGTCAACAGCCTTTATATATATCTAGACTTGTTTAAAGAAGCTTCAGTTTGGACAATTGCTTATGCAATTATATACGGGCTGCTCTATTATATGCAAATCAACATCTATCAAAGCTATTCATACTTTTTAAACCTGTCGACGTGCTTATTAAGGTTCTACGGCTTCTACCAAATCGTGTAGATGCCTGTCGAGGCATCACATGCCTTAACAGGTTTAAACTATAAACCGAACCGAACCATTACGCCAAGCTTGGATATGGTTTGGTTCAATTTATAAGCTTGGCAAAGCGATTCAATTCGGTTTGGATCGATTATTTTGATGTAATCATTTTTAATTTTAATAAAATATTGATGTCTATACCACCGTGACATAGTAAATAACATGGGGCGGTTTGATTCAGTTTCTCTAAAAAAAATATTATCCATCCCGGTTTTTAATTTCTAAATTTAAAAATTGAACTAAACTAAAAAACTATTTTAAATAATAAAAATTATCCACCAAAAAACTATTTATTAAAAGAAAAAGAAAAAAAAGTTTAATTATTTTAAAAAATTATAATTTTAAATTTTAAAAAATTTATTATATCTATATATAAAATAACACCCCCTTTAACTTATTTTTACAACACTTCTATAATATAATTTTTATTTTTTTACAGGATTAATTTTGTAGCCAAGGAACATCAATTTAATATATATTTTAACATCCCAACTATAAGGTATGAGTATTATATAGGAGGCCTTGTACCACACCCTCCAGCAGGAGGTTGCACGGTTTTTTCTGTGTAACAAGGTTAAAACCAAGGCGTTTAAATCCGAGGCTGAAGAGAAGGAAATGCAATAGCCCTAAAGCACCAGGCCCACCTTCATCGCAGGGACACCAGCGCAGCAACAAAGCGCCTGCGTTACACCAAAAAGCCTTGTTATAGTGCCCGCTACCTCAGCGGCCACCCAGGCGAGTCTGACCTCAAGACTAGGATATATTTGACGCTATCAATCTTTAGCACAAGGATGATATGGGAAAGCTTTCTCGATAAAAAATAGGCATTGCGAATGAGTTTATGTGTACGTTTATTACTTTACAGACTTGTGAGATGTTCGGCGGTATACTATCCAAGTATTATTTACATAGGAAAAGCTCAATACCTCTGACAGTGTGTGTCACGTGATGGATGCACTACGGAAACTACAGGTATCAAAATGCAGTGCATCGGGCGTAAGGAACCCTCGTTCGTCAGCTGTTCGTGCAATTTAAGCGACGTTGTAATTTTAGGGTTGTAGCTGCGGGGCCGGCGGTCGTTCAAGTGATACGAAAAAGAAGAGCTGACGAAAGGAGAGAATGTAATGGAGGCAGGCGCCGTACTGGTGAGGGAGAAAGCCAAGTAAGCGAGATCTAGGTCACTCACGGATTTAGGCTGGCTCTGCGTTATCTATAAACTTCGTCCCCGAGCTGACAGCCTCAGCCCCAGCTGAATACCCAATACACCACAGAATTCCCCACAATATATATACTTCTGTAAGTTATTAATTTTAAACTCTAAGCTGGCTTTACGTTTGGAAAAATTGGGCATAACAAAACCAAGTGAACCTAAGTCGGTGTGGCAAATTTGTATAAGACGAGCTCGTTTTCGGTCACCACTCCTGCGCATGCACACATGCCAAATATTATATAGCAACGCATAATTTCCCCGCATCCGAACTCTTTTTCCTCAGCGTTTTTATCTTGAACTACCGAGTTTATAACCCAAATATTAGACCAAAATGGCTGCTCCGCCAGAAGTTAGTAGCAGCGACATTTCAGGGAAATGGGTTCTCGTAAATATATTCCACTATCACCTCACTCTCAGCGAAAACTTCGCTCGCTAACACCGTGTGTGGAAATTTATCCTTTAGAACAAACATCTCACAACTAACAATGAAACCGACACTATACTTAAAGAGCAGGGTGTAGGATGGGTAACACGTAAGGTCGTTACGACTGCCACGATAGCCCCCTCCATTAAGCACTACGAGCAAGACGACGTGGAGCGCATCGAAATCCACACGACTCTGACTGGGGGCGTCCAGAGTTCCCCTGAATATAGAGCCATCAATGGTAATGTGATAGGGCCAAACGAAAACAAAATGCTCGGCGATGTTGGTAAGTGAATCGATGTAACTAGCTACGATTTGTGCCTGCATAGTGTGCAACTTAGCTCTTGCTGCTAACAATGACATGCTACATTCACATGATGCAGGTGGGAAATCGATACGCATGGGCCAGGACAAAGTCAGAGAATACTACCCCGCTGCAGCGGAACACTTGCTTGAAGGCTGGCTAGATGAGAGTTTTGAACACCGCGGGGGCGCTATCGTCACTGAAAACTGGAGCTGGACTGAGACTACTAAAAGGGAGTGGGGCGTCGTCCAGATCTGGGGCTTTCAAGATATTGAAGGACAACGCAGGTATATACGCAAGATGTACTTCCAACCCAACATAAGTGAGGGCCTTGGTAAGGGTAATGATAAGCACGCTATCAAAGCAACGTGAGTTTCAAATTTCCCTTCGTTTCCCATACACCCTGATCAGTCGTCCATTATAGAGGAGGCACAGGGAGGAGAAGCTTACAAGAATTAAACTCATAGGATGGTCTACGACTACATTGGCTGTTTAGATTCATGAATTAAGGTCATAAGCTACAAACTTTAGGAGGGCCAAAGCTAGAATACTAGGATTCATTAAATTGCCTACTGCTTCTAGCAGCGTTTCACTTCCCACTACAACACGATATTGACATGCGACCGGCTTTCCACGGTTTCTGAACCTTGTTTCCCGATAACTTTACAACTAGCAATATAATTCTATAACAAAATGTCGTAAATATGTTATACCAAATGTTGAGATTGTAGGCAAGAACACATACACATTCTAGTGAGGTTAGGGGCAGATTTCCCGGCCAGCTCAGAAAATTTAATTAAAATAAAATAAATAATTCAATTATATTCAATATATATTTATATTTATAATTAGTATAATAAATAAAACTTCTTGGCTAATTGAATAAAAATTAAAAATAAATAAAATAAAATATTTTAATTAATTAATGTTACGGGCATCTTATAATGCACGGCATTTAGGTATACATGTTATAGACACACTAGTCTGAACAGTTATCCGAATGTTAACATCGCCCAGCAAACACTAGTATTAACTATTTGAATACCAACCCTTCAATTCTATATATTATATAATTTATGTAGTATAATAAATTCCCAGATTTAATTATTAGGGAATTAGTTGTAAACTTTCTTTATCAATAATTTTGAAGTTGAAACTAATCAAAAAATTATAAATACAGCAATTTAAAGATATGCTCATTGGTAATTATTTTTATAGAAAGTTATATTTGCACCCAGCTTTACTAACTATAACAGTCTTACCAGCTACTCTAGCCTTACTCGCTAGTTACCGTATTATCTCTTCGCGACTGGTACGGGCCTCGTCTTGGATACTTTGCAGGGTTAGCCAAGTGAGAGGAAATATTCTAATATTTATGTGTGGTCTGGTTGTGTTTAGAGCTGAGCCATGAGAGAGTAGATCCAGTAGGCATGAGCTTGAATAGTGCTGGTACTCATTTCTGTATATTTAGATTCAAATTATTAGAAAACGATTAATGCGTATAGATTATCCATATTTAATCCGTAGAGTGCTCTAATGCATCTGTGTGGTCTATCTCTTCTGCCCACCCGCCCTGGTTCATTTCATCATAGGATACATTTTGATGAGCTAAGTAGCACTCCAAACCTTGATTATACATGAAAGGGTTGTATCCGGCGTTTTAGGTCTATTGAGAGAATTCAATGCTAAAATATCAGCGTATTGTTTATAGTCGATACCACTGCCTCTTCTAGCGTCATCCAGAACCTGGTACGCTTGGCTTTTTAGCTTTCCAGTCGCGTTTAAGGAGCAGAGTATTTTCTCGAAAGTGCACATGGAATCAAGATGGCTATATAATACTGGGCCTCTCGAGTTCATGACTTCTGTTATTTGTTGTACTTGTGCCAGTGAATGGTGGTGATCTATATCGAATAAATTGCGGTAGCCGTTCAAACAGGAGAACAAGGCTTCAAGTGATTGTTTATGTCTCCCTAGCTTCGCGTAGGCAACTCCAAGCAAGTGCATGCAGTTGTAGGTTGGATTCATGATCCGAGACCAATCCCAACGGGACGGCTCTGCCAAGAAGCCAGCTGCCAGGTTTGGCTTCTCTAATTGTAGCAACGCTGAACCAAGTGTCCCTGAGAAATTCAGCATGCAGCCCTTAAACTTGTCAAAATTCGAGTAGGTTCGATACTGTGTCATGAAGGCTTGGAGGATACCATACACCATTAACTCGCCGCGTTGTCTCAGAGAGGGGACGGTGCTAGAGATCATTCTATTGGCGAGTATAGAATAAATCTGCAGGGTTTTGGGATGCCCCTGCCCGTATTTTCGAAGGACGGCTTTTTGGAAGTCAGCCTTATTGTAGGCAGCAGTTAAACCGGGTATTAAAAAGTTAAAATGACCTCCACCTGCAAAAGCTCTCAGCGCCCATGTATGAGCTTTCATGCCGATGCTGTTGAAGACGCATGCCGCAGAAGCCTGAAATGTGACAGTAGGAGGAAAAAAATAACTGTCTTTTTTCACCTTTATTAGGCATTCTAACATATACATTTTAATTTTTTTGAAGCAGAATTACAATAATAATACATTAACACTACAAATATAACTTCAACAAAATTGATTAACAATTTTAAAATATAAGCTCCAGGACAATATTGATAATATAAAGATTACCAAAACGAATAGTAAACTCATAAAAGAAGGGAGAACCAACACTATTCGCCCATTACAAAACATCAGCTTTAATAAAAATATAAGACAATTAAAATTTGGTTTAGAGATTATATGTTGCCAAACATAAACTTTATTGTATAATATTAAAACACACTACACCTCAACCATAATGGAAAACAATAATATTATTTAAAACTGGGAAGCTAGAATGGATAGATATTATAAATCCTCACCACAATTCCAAAATTATAACCAACAATATTAAGTTTAACTCCAGAATAATATATTTCAAAATTATAATAAATAAATAGAAAGTTGTATAATCACCATTTGACCCACCAACCTAAAATAAAGCTAACAAAAACAGCCTATTATCAAACCCTTTTCTTAAAATTAATTTTGGGTTTAGATTCCACCATATAAGAAATTTATATTACACGAACTCTGGCTAGCTTTATAAACTACAACTAGGGATTAATTAAGACTCAAACAGGCGCTCAGGTGGGCACTCTATAAATCATAATAACATAATTTTTATTAATAACTAAATAATAGAATTGTTCCAAGTACAAATATATAATTTATTGTATAAAATATATGAATAAAATATATGAATTATATGATGAAGGTATATTACAAATTTAAGGCGTGCAGTGGGTTTGGTACTAAAAAAATTAAAAGGAGTAGGGGATCTTATAATGAATAAGCTTCTAGCAATGCTATTGCTTGGAAAAGCTCGGAAAATGAGTCAGTATCCTTATGTAGAATTATTTATCTATATAAACAGTTACAAGACTTCCTTTAATAACATAATTAAATGGTGTATAAAAGATAGTAATTGAAATTAAGGTAAATTGTGCTAAGAACAATCATTTTTATATTATAATGTTGGAAAATATTAATTATTTTATTTATATTTAAAATAAATAATGTAATTATTTAATTAATTTTTATAAATATTTTCTATTTTATTAAGGCAGATTTGGTTAATAATTTATAATGGAATTATTAAATTATTAAATTAAAAATTAAAAAAAAAAATTGGAAAAACTAAAATTAAAATAAAAAACTATATATTATAAAAAACATAACCAAATAAATTAATAAAATTATTAATATTAAATGTTAATAAATTAATTAATAAAGTTCAAAAGTAAAACCATCGCCTATAAAAAGAATAGAAATAATTATATACATAAAGTTGAGTTTATACAAGATAAGAATATAAATAAGGTAATTTATACGTGCTATTCTACCTTTTGAAACTTTATGAAAATTTTACAACCTCTCGTATAGTGCAACACTACCTTTGAAGCGTTGGTTCCCATCGGCTGACGCGACTCCGCTGTATGGTATGCCGACCATCAAGTCCGATTTTCCGTCAGAATTCATGTCCGCAACGGCCAGCGAGGCTCCGAAGTGTGCCTATGTAAATTTTGGTTAGCATAAGATCGATATAGTTTAGCGCGCAACGTGTGGTATTTACCTTTGCCTCGGAGCCGGTCAGGAGTGAGTCGATATCAGCGGAAGTCTTGCCTTGGCTTAACATGCTATTGATATCTGCCCACCACACAGAACCTCTCTCGCTCTCTGCAAATGCACTGCCTATCCAAATACCACCATGAGAAGGGTCCGAGACCATGGTCATGCCGAATTTCCCCCACCTCTCTTTACGAGTAGAGGCGATCTCAATCTTTTGGCTTGCCGAGTTACCGTCCTTTGCTATAGTGTAAACCCGTACTTTTCCTGCCTGCTTGCTCAGGAGGCCAAGGTCTTCATTCGGGGAGGATATCGCAATCCATTCAGAGCCGTCCGAAGCAGTACCAGTTGTCATCGCGAAGCCCCCGAATCCAACGTGGTCAGGTCCGTGGATGTTAAAGACCGAGTCAAACCTGAAAGTATCTTTGTTGTACCGGAAAAAGTAAACTGAAGATTTGCCTGGAGAGCCGACAGCTAGAAGTCTAGCGCCGGGGAGGAATGCCAACGTTTCACCGAACCAAGCATACGAGGCACAGCCATCCGGGAGTGACACGGTGAGAGGGTCAAGCTCGTCGATGTTCCATACCGGTGGACTTGGACTGGTGAAGGAGGCATTCAAGCTAAACACCATGACATTGCCTTCATCATTCTGTAATCCGCACCCTGGACGCGACGTGTCACTCCTGGACGCGCTTACAATGAGTTCCTGCACTCCGTCGCCATTGACGTCAGTGGCGAGGAAGGCAGTTCCAAACTGACGTCTGCCAGTTCCACTAATTCCAGTGCCGTTCATAGCAACGGTGAAAAGTTTATCAGCTCCGCTGTAAACTTCCAGCCTCCCAGCAGGCGACGCATCATTTGATCCGTAGACTACTGGTCCGGGTGCAGTCACCGCTAGTAGATCTTTGCTACCATAATTCCATATACCTAAAGAGTAACCAAATCTCTCATTGGTGTTCCGGGTACCTGCAGCTCCTGCCGCCCGGGCATTAATCTTGAGTGAACCTGTGCCGGAGATATGCACTTTTCTAGTGGACAAAGATTCTGATGCTTGGTCCACGGGCAGGGGGATAACGTAGATTGCTCCTTCGT
Organism: Drechslerella coelobrocha; assembly: GCA_036971555.1. NCBI lineage: Eukaryota > Fungi > Ascomycota > Orbiliomycetes > Orbiliales > Orbiliaceae > Drechslerella > Drechslerella coelobrocha. The sequence goes on from JAJTUH010000001.1 coordinate 2,251,993, forward strand.
TCGGTTGACTAGAGTACCCAGACTCAGTGGGTGAGGATATTATAAGCTGAGGCGAGTTTGGATCTGCGGCGTTTATTCTCCCAACAACAAGTCGTTGACCGAAATTGGAAAAGGGTGTATGGGTGGAAATAAAAGTCGGATCCTTGAAGATACTTTGCTTTACCGCTAGAGATTGTATAATTTTTGCGGCGGCGGAAGCTGGATCGGTTACATTAGCTGCAGGTATGGTGTACGTGTCCGCTCCGTGTTTATCCGTCGATTTCTTCACGCCATTCATGTTCTCGTTGAAAATCTTGAAAAAAGTTGGGTCCTTGAGATATTCTGTTATGTGGTTCTCGCGAGATTTTTGAGGCTTTTCGGCTCTTGCCATCCGCGACTGCGTCTTCGCGGCATTCCCGGAGTTTCGCATTTTGAAAACATCACACATAGTGTTTCCATTGGCGCCAGATTTATCATCTCCATCAATGAGCCACTGTGTGAGGTTACCCCAGCAGTAGGATGTTGTAGCGGACATTTCCTCGATGCCGCCGAGATGATATCCATCCAGCAAGTCCAATGTGGAAGCGCTCTTATCCGCATATGGGAGATAAAGCGCAGCGCCGGCGGTTACCTCAGCTAAGATTGCAGCTAGCCCTCTATAGGCGCAGATGCCCAAGCCGATCTTATTCACGCTAACACCCATCAATTGATAGATTTCGATAAGATCGTCTATAGGAACTTTCCACGTGGCTGATACCCAAGACTTCGAAGCAGCAGGAAGCCCTGCCATTCTTTGGGCAAGGATAATATCACCAGCAACATCGAGATGGGTATGTGCAGCATTATAATCCCCATTAAAGTCAATTTTGTCGAGGGCGACCATGATACCGTCTGTCATTCCCAAGGAATGCCAAGTTGCGTCGGCAGTTCCGTGGGCTGAGACTGCAAATAAGAAAGCAACTAGGTCCTTTACTTGATCGTTGTCAAGGGATCCGGGCTTTCCATCTTTTGCCTGGAGTGGCCCATACTTTGAGACGATATGCTTGACACCGGCGACAAGGAATGGTGGCCAATGAGCGTCCTCGGCGGCTGCATCATTGCCAAAGCAGCCGTAACCCCAATCCGGGAAGAAAGCACCTGCTTGAACGATCTGGGCTCGGTCGGGAGACGATATGATTTTATGTATTTGAGATCTGAGGTCTCCAGTGCCATCAGGATGTTCTAGTGGTTGGCCAAAGATATATTGCGCCCTTCTGAAAACCTCATTATGCAACCTAAGGTCCGGGTTAGCGTGATCTAGAGACATAAAGGTGGAAAACTTACAATACACCACAAGCGGCAGTGATTTGTAATAAAGAAATACTACATAAGGAGAGCAATAATAAATGTGATGAAGCACCACCGCTAAGTGTAGACCACATTTTTCCTGGTACTTAGTTGATTTGAGCAAAGCTTAACCTAGAATACAACTGGGTTGAATTATCACCAATTGAAGGAGACCAAGAGTGATCTCCTCTTCAAGCTGATCAGTTGTACCAACTTCCCACGTTCTTGCGACACACCTCGAACAAACAATTGTTCTATGATTCTGGGGTAGCCGTCATTCTTATATCAAGTGCAAGTTCACATCTGGCAAACTCCTAATATCCGCGCTGCCATTCTCAGAGACCAATGGGCTTGCGGAATGTTTATTCGGCAAAGCCGTTGTAAGCCTGTGTAGCCTGCCAGTTCTGGTGAGGTGTTTCACTTTTTCTTATGTTTTGCCTTAAGCGGTAGCGAGCTGCCCCCTTCGTGGCAGCATTGTCTCACCTGCCGAGTTGATGCAGGTTATAATCCTTCCCCGGACGCTCGTTATTCGTCCGTCCGCGCGGGGGGAGAAATAACATTACAACCCTACAACCCTACGAATCAGAGAAAATCTGCGCGATACTGACAAAATAGTAATCTACCTCCAATCTCAATTTGAAATCCTTACCATTCATTGGAATCGATTACGCCCAGATGCGTTTTGTGTTTTAAAATTTGAAACGGAAATTCGAACGAACTAATCGATAGGTTTAATCGCAAATACCGGCACCATCTGATTGATGATTGGTTGGAACAATCAAATCTTNTTAAAAATTAAAAATTTAAATTAATTAATTATAATTAAATTAATAATTAAATTAATTAATAATTAATAAGTAAGAACATATATACACTTTGTTAAAGTTAAAAATAGATTTCTCAACTAACTAAGAAATAAAAATGAAAATAAAAAAATGAAAATAAAAAAATGAAAATAAAAAAATAATGTTACAGACCTACAATCTTGACAATACAAATATCTATACCCTATTTTACACTATATCATTCCCAATCCTACATGCCACACTTTCTCCAATTCTAATTATAACACAAATAATATTTATTCATAAATTAAACTACTTATTTCTAAACCTTACTATATAACATCCATTATATAATATACTTATATCTTAAATTCCTATAAATATATAAACATTTATAGATTAAATACTCACATATTTACACTACTCACATATATAAACACACAAGCAATACAATCATTATTTATTATATAAAACATTATTATATATATAAAATTATCATTAAAACTAATAAAATATTAATTTTTTATCAATTAACTTAAATATAATTTGATTTTTTTATTATTAAATTTTATTGTTATTATATATTCTATCAATAATTTTTAATATCTTACAATATATATACTTCCTAATTTAAAAACCCAAATATCTTAAATTAAAAATCAAATATAAAAAATAAAATATATTTAATTAAACAACCAACTAAAATATAATATTTTAATTAATTTCACTCAATTCAAAAAAAAACATATATATATTAATAAATAAATTCAATCCTAAAAATTTTATTATATTAAAATATAAAATAATAAACAAAAAAAAAGATTATATATTTTTTTATAATATATTTTTATTAAAAATCCCAAACACTTTTAATCAAATCAATCAAATAATTTAATACCTATAAAAATAATTAAAAAAAATATTTATTTTTTTTAAACTTAAACTAATTATAAAATTATTTAACAAAAAAGAAAATTTTTTTTAAAAAAATAATAAACTCTACATTAACTCTAATATTTAAGTTAATAATAAACCTATTTCTTTAATAATTATTAAAAAATCAAAATATAAAATTATATTTTTAAATAATAATAAACACTTATAAAATTTTAAAAAAATTATTTAAATTCTATAATATATTAAAATATCTACTCATACCCAAACTCAAATTTATAAAATCACTAACTTTAAATAAAATATTTATATACATAAAGATTAACCTATAAAAACCAATCATATTAAATACATTAAAAAAACTAAACAAACTAATTTACACCAATCCAAATATATCTTAAAAAATAAAAAAAACAAATAATATATACAATAACTTAAATCAAACCTTAAAAATCCTAATAAAAACCCCAATAACAATAATAATAATAATAATATTAATAATAATTATTATATTTCTAATTTAAATAATAGATTACTAATTAAAAAATATTAAAACAACCAAATAATAAAACTTATTAACCCTATTAAATTTAACAAATTATCTAATAAATTTAATTAATTTATTAAACAACTAAATAATATTTTTTATTTTTATTTAACCAATTTTTTAAATAATAAATATAAAATCTAATACACTAAATTCTTTTTAAAAAAAATTATCTTCAATACTTACAACACCTATCACAAAAAATATAAAAAAAATATTTTTCAATAATAATAATAAAATATTCTTAAAATCACCACAATATTTACCATATAACTCAAATTTATTTCATTTCTTTAATAAATCTATAATTATAAAAATAAATTAAAAAAAATTTTATATAAATTTTATATATTATATTAAATAAAATTTATTTAAAAATATTTCCAATAAATTAATTAATACATCTTTTTCACCAAATACAATAATAATTAATTATTTTACTATATTAAAAAAAAATTTAAATCCCAATAAAAATAAAAAATTATAAAAATTAAAATTTTAAATAAATAAATAATTTATAAAAAAATATAATTTTTTATTATAAAATTTAATAATAATTTTTATAAAAATAATAAAGTTAATATTATTTAATTTAAACAAAATAATAATTTTAATTATAATTAATTTTGATTTTTAAATTTACAAAACAAATTTATAAATTTAAATAATAATAATTAATTTTTTAATTTAAATTATTAATAATTTTAGAATTAATAAAAAAATATTAACTAAAATTAAAATTTATATATTATATATAATCCCATTTTTATAAAATTAAAAATTATCTAAAATTAACAAAACCAATAATATAATAAACCCCAAAAATCCAATAAATTTATTTATTTTAATTATAAATAAAAAGAATATATAATTTATATTTATATTAATCAAAAACAACAAAATATTATAAACCTACAATTTTGATAGTACAAATATCTGTACCCTATTCTACATTATATCATTCTCAATCCTACATACCACACTTTTTCCAATTCTAATTATAATATTAATTATATTTGTTTATAAATTTAATTATTTATTTTTAAACCCTATCATACAACATCCATATAACTACATCACAAAATCGCAAAATTTGGCAAAACAACACAACAACCACCTTACATCGCATAATCGTCTATATCACATATACAACACAGCAACATCTACAATCATCACCCTTTATATAAAATATTATTTTATATATAAAATTATCATTAAAACTAATAAAATATTAATTTTTCATCAATCAACTCAAATACAATTCAATTCTTTTGTTATTAAATCTTATTATTATTACACACTCTATCAACAATCTTTAATATTTTATAATATATATATTTCTTATTTTAAGAACCTAAATATCTTAAATTAAAAATCAAACATAAAAAATAAAATATATTTAATAAAATAGTTTATTAAAATATAATATTTTAACCAATCCCACTCAATTCAAAAAAGAATATATATATATCAACAAATGAATTTAATCCTAAAAACTTTATTATATCGGAATATAAAATAATAAACAAAAAAGGAGATTATATATCTTTTTATAATATATTCCTATTAAAAATCCTAAATGTTTTTAACTAAATTAATTAAATTATTCAATATCTATAACAACAATTAAAAGAAATATTTATTTTATTTAAACTTGAATTAATTATAAATTTATCAAACAAAGAAAACAATTTTTTTTGGAAAAATAACAAATTCTACACTCACTTTAATACCTAAATCAATAATAAAATTATTTTTTCAACAACTATTGAAGAATCAGACTACAAAATCATATTCCCAAATAACAACCAACATTTATAGAATTTTGAAATAGTTATTTAAATTCTAGTATATATTAAAATATCTACTCAAATTCAAACCTAAACTTAAATATATAAAGTTGATAATCCCAAATAAAATATTTAAATAAATAAAAACTTATTTATAAAAAACAATCACACTAAACATATTAAAAAAACCAAACAAATTAACCTAAACCAATCCAAATATATTTTTAAATATAAAAAGAATAAGAAATATATATAATAATTTAAATCTAATTTTAAAAATTTTAATAAAAATTTTAACAACAATAACAATATTAATAATAACAACAATATTAATTATTTTTTAGATTTTAATAATAAATCACTTTTTAAAAAAAATTATAATAATAGAATAATAAAATTTATTAATTTTATTAAATTTGATAAATCACTTAATAAATTTAATCAATTTATTAGATAATTGAATAATATTTTTTATTTTTATTTAATTAGCTTTTTTAACAACAAGCATAAAATTCAATATATTAACTTGAAATTTTTTTTAAAAAAAATTATCTTCAATACTTATAATATTTATTATAAAAAATATAAAGAAAATATTTTTTAACAATAATAATAAAAAATTTTTAAAATTATTATAATATTTATTATATAACTCAAATTTATTTTATTTTTTTAATAAATTTATAGTTATAAAAATAAATTAGAAAAAATTTTATATAAATTTTATATATTATGTTAAATAGGATCTATTTAAAAATATTTCCAACAAATTAATTAATATGTTTTTTTTATTAAATATAATAATAATTAATTATTTTATTATGTTAAAGAAAAATTTAAATCTTAATAAAAATAAAAAATTATAAAAATTTAAATTTTAAATAAATAAATAATTTATAAAAAAATATAATTTTTTATTATAGAATTTAATAATAATTTTTATAAAAATAATAAAATTAATATTATTTAATTTAAACAAAACAATAATCTTAATTGTAATTAATTTTGATTTTTGAATTTATAAAATTGATTTCTAAATTTATAAAATTGATTTTTAAACTCCAATAATTTTAGATTAAACAATCAATAATTTTAGAATTAATAAAGAAATATTAATTAAAATTAAAATTTAAAAACTATTTATAAACCAATTTTTATAAAATTAAGAATTATTTAAAATTAACAAAATTTATAATATAACAAATTTTAAAAATCTAATAAACTTATTTATTTTAATTGTAAACAAAAAAGATATATAGTCTATATTTATATTAATCAAAAATAATAAAATTAATAATAAAAATATATCCAATTTATTAACAATAAAATATTACAAAAACAATATAATAAGAAATATAATTAAAAATATGATAAAGAATATAATAAAAAATATAATAAATATTTTAAATTTGAAAATTTAGAATTTTAATAAAGTTTTAATAGAAATCTCAATACCACTATTTATTAACCTAACTTTTTTGAAATTATAATATAAAGAATTTAAAAAATTATTTAAACAATTTAATAATATAATTGTTATATTTATAAAAAAATATTTATTGAATTAAATAATCAAAATTATAATATATTTAAACAATTTAACTATCTTTAAGAAATTTTTGATGAAATTATAAATTTTAATTAAAACACTTTAAAAAACTCAAATTTAAAATTATAAATTATTTATTTTTTTAATTTATTTATTTAAGATGAATATGATTGGATTTAAAAAAATCTAATTTTAAAAAGACATTTATAATATATTTGTGATTTTTTTAAAAATTTATAATAAAATTATTTATTAAGAAAATTTTGATTATTATAAATAATTTTCTATGATTATTAAATTTTTAACTTTATTGTTTAATTAATATCTCAACACCAAAAACTAATTTGATAATTATGAATTATATATAAAAAAATGTATATTAAATTTAATTCTATAATTATAAAATTATATTAATTTTAATATTTTTATTAAAAAAATCAATACCAATATTAATTAATTATTTTAATAAAAATATATATTAAAATTATGGATTTTATTAATAAATAATCTTAACCTAAATTTATAAACAAATATGTTTAATTTTATAAAATATATTAATATAAATTCTATAGAAATTATTAACCTAATATAATAAACTAATTTTATAATAATTATTATAATAATATCTTCAATATTAAATATAATTATATATAATAAAGAAAATAAAACAAATACAAACTATATTAAATTTTTATTTATTATACAATAATTAATTTTTATAAATATAAATTTATAAAAAATTTTAATTATTATTACTTCTTTATAAACAGTATAGATATTTAGAAAAAATCAATATTTTTCAATATTATTATTATTAAATTTAATATTATAAAATATGAAAAATGTTATTTATATAAAAATATATTTTTTATTTATATTTTATACAACAAATCCTTAATAGCTTATATTACTTACACACAAAAATAAACCGAAATCATTTAAATACTTTATTAGAAAATATTATTGTTATTAAAATATAAAAAATTTTGCTTATTCTATTTAAAAAAATTTTATTTTAAAAATCATCAACAATGATATATATAGAAATTTTATATCAAATTAGTTTAATTTATTAAATAAAAAAAAAAATTATATAATTTTTACAATATTTGCTTTTTTTTACTAATATCAAAAGAAATTATTTTTAATAAAAATTTAAATTAAAACAATTTTGAATTTTAATGTATATTAAATAATCCAATTTCAGTTTTGTTAAAAAAAAATCCAACAACATCAGCAAAAAATTGTGTTGCCCTCACTGCCCTCAGATGACCATGAGGGCAGCAAGGTTTTTTGATTTTGGGTACCCTTGCGAGGTTCAACCACAACACATTCTCAAAATAATGTTATAAACATACAACATCTAACAAAATATAGTTAACACAATTATTTGAAGATTCTTTCCAATTAAAAATGATAAAATTATAGATTATATATTTTTAATGATGATATATTAAACTAAACATCAAAATAATTTTAAGCAATAGAAAATGAAATACAATATCTAACAATTGATGTCTAATATTCAATATCTAATTGGTTTTCAAATAAATAAAATAATTTGTATTATATATTACTATCTATTAAGTTTTATTAATATAATATTCTGAAAATTTTAGCAAACATTTGATATCTAATATATAATAAAAAAAAAAAGAATTATAATATTATAAGAATATTTATAAAATTTTGCTTTTCTTTTTTAGTTATAAAAATAAGACCTTACAAGATGGCAGCACTATGATCATTACATGTTATCTCATTAATTTAATATTATATCAGACATTAGTAAACCACCAAAATCTTGTTAAAGTATCTAGTATACTATATATTTTATAAAAAATTATTAAAAAGCACTATTTATTATTAATATTAATATAAATAATTATAATAAAATATTTAAAATTTTACTGTAGACGTTTACTGTTCTTGCCATAATTTTATAATCCACCATATTAATACTCAATTATTTTAAGCAAACCTAAATACAATTCATTACCCATGCTATTATAGCAAAATTTAATTTATTTAAAAAATTTAAAATTTAAAATCCAAAATCTTTTTTAAAATTCCAATATAAAAATATTAAGATTTTTGCAATTACTAAATATATAAAAAATATTTTTGAAAAATTATTAACAAACACTTAATATCTTACAACACTTATATTATTTATCACAAACTAAATTGTTTCAAAGTTTATAAAACATAAAGAATTTGGTTTTAAAAAAGCTTTAACACAGACAACTCAACTTTTAATATCAAAATCTAAAAGACTATAAATGTCTACTACCAACTTTTTACCAGACTCTATAATATATATTCATAAATTGTCAATATAAATTTGGTATTAAAATTCTAACCTAAATTATCAATATCTAATTAAGGTAAAACTCTATAAGTTAAAAAATAAATTTGACTTAATTAATTAAATTTAAAAATAATATTATTATCATTAAATATTTAATATATATATTAATCTTGTTAAAGTTTGGCTAAATTTTATTATTGAATTATTATTTAAATAAGTTTTATTTTATTTTTTTAAAAAATATCTACTTGTTTACCATTAAGCAATTTTGTATATTTCTCTTATAATTAAAACTATTTTCTGAATCAAAGCCCATATCAAATTCTAAAAAGTTTATATTGTTTAATAAAAAAAAAAATAAAGATGATCTAAATAAAATAAATCAATTTACACTAATATTAACAATCCTCTATTTAAGAAAGGGTACTTAGTTTTATAGATTGTGGTAATACTTTTTTAATATTAACAGCAATTATTGAAAATTTTTTATCAAACATTGATAATACCTCTTTGTATTCTTTTTTTATTATATTAATAAGATCCAATGGTTATATATCAGTAAGAATATTAAGTTGTAGACAGACTAATCTATTATCTTCAATAATCTCATGTTCAAAATCCACAATTAAAAGTCCTTTTTAATATTTTCAACAAAACTGGGAAAACACTCTAAGTCCAATAAAAGCTAAAACCTACAATATTTACCTTATTATATCAAATTCTGTATCTACAGTGTTTAATAAAATCTACATTTTAATAGCATCCCCAATATTACACTAAACATTTAATACTATTTCCTAAGAAAATAAAAACTTAAANCATCAGCAAAAAAAAAGTGGCCACCAGAGGGCAGCCATACAACTACCTGAGGATGCAAGGATTACCAGAGGCAGTTGTATGACGTTCAGAGGCTGACAGTAAATAAGCGAGCTTGGCACACCACAACAAAAGCAAGAGTACTATAAAAAAGATCAAGAGATTATGGAAGACAGTGAACGTCTGACTTAAGATGCTGAAGATCGTTTCGATAAATATAGTAGCTAATCTTCGGAGCGAAAGGAAACATGTAGGCGCATGAAATCAAAATATTTTATCTCCAAAAGTAATTTGAAGAACGCTGAAGACAACTAACGTCCGACATAAACCAATCTATTAATATACATTCATACATTCAACTTGAAATTCTCATGGAACACAACACATCTCTGGACAACCATCTTAAAGTCCTTCACCGTCTGCTCAACGTCTTACCCAGTATGGCTGGGACCGGCAACGCTCTTCGGTATATATGTCGGGTTCAAGTATTTCATCCTCTTTGGCGGTGGGGAGTCTGGCGCGTTATCCCGATGCATACAAGCATATATAACGTAAGGCGGAAACTCAACGGGACCGACAGCATTACCTGTCGCACGTATACAGTCTGACAACCATATCTGTAAGTTGCCATCTACCGTTATTTTCCTACGGGTCCAGTGATTAGTGGCATCCCTGGGCTGCGTATAGTCTTCCACCAGATAGACGCGAGGTGGCGGATCATTGTAGGTAGCGACAATGGTGGCGTCTAATCCAGCTAAAGTAGCTGTCTCCGGAATGATGCGATCGTGAATCGGTGGTACTGAAAACATAATCCCTTGGTCTTTGAAGGGATACTGGGCGTCTGACGCAGCACTTGTCCAGGTAGCATGGTCGTCAGGATAGAAACAGTAAATGGTGATGTCGACCGGTTTTTTCATCAAATCGGCATCAACTTTCTCAGTTACATCTGAAAATAAAACATTTATTAGCAGATGGCTAGAGTCCAACAAAACGTTTTGAGAATTTGCCTACCTTTCGCAATGGTTGAGATTTCTCTCTGAAACTTCACAGCTTTCCGTTCAGCCTCGAGTTTTTCAAGGGCAGCCCTCTGACGTCTATGGTCTCGCATCTGAGTTTTGTAATCGACTGGACGGCCATCTTTAAAAGCAACAACACCTTCCATTGCACAGGCACAAATCGCCGACTTCAATGACTCCTTCTGTTTTTTGAAGACATCAAGGATCAGCTCCTTAATGGCAACAAAAATAGACGTAACAGGGTCATCATCAGTCAATGGCAGACTCCCTTCGTCTTTCCAAATATCGAGGACAATTGCAGCGTCCGTCTGCCCGAACCACATGGACGAAAGCACTTTTTCGATTAATCTTTTTCTCTGCTGCGGATTCAACTCCGCCCAGCCAGTGAAAATCCATTCGCCCATAATATGGCCGATGACATCTATTTCGCGCGCTGTAAAAGTCCCGTCGTCGTCGGCCGGACGGACAGCAGCTGATGGTAGACCTGGAATGTCACGCAGCTCATCCGGACGTCGGATGACAGTGCCATGCCTTTTTTGGCCCATATTGGCACCAAGATAAGTATCGATGGTTTCGTAGTCTGTCTCTGGGACAATTCTCGTAAGACGCACATAGTCTGGTAGCAGATATTAGCAGAATCCTAACTTATATACTAATTTCACTTACTTTTAGACAATATTTCGGCCTCAATCTCTGATCGGAAACGTCTATAGGCAGGGTTGAAATTTCGGTGGCCAAACCCTGCCGTAATTTTCATGAATCTGACAAATCGGAATACCGACCGACCGCCTAGATCTTTTAGAAGACTTTCAACATCTTACGTGCACCTTCAAATAAATACTTACTTGATCCTCTCGTCCAAAAGCTATCATTGACAATATTGCCATTGGCACCAGCTAATTCGGGGGCCTCAGCTCTGCCAGATCTATCGACAACCTGGAATGGATCCGGGTGCACAGCTAGATGATGTTAGCAACCTTTTAACGTCTGGTAAAAGATTTTGATAGTACTTACGAGCCCGATATCTTCTTCTTCTTCCATTGTTGTCATCGTCGTCGTCGTCATCGTCGTCACCGTCACCGTCACCGTCATCATCCCCATCTCCATCCCCATCTCCATCACCGTCATCTGGGGGGCCACCTGGAGGTTTAGCTGTCGGACGGTGACCGTCACCATCCCCATCCCCATCACCATCTCCATCCCCATCGCCATCGCCATCACCGTCACCATCTCCATCACCGTCACCATCTCCATCCCCATCTCCATCTCCATCACCGTCACCATCTCCATCCCCATCCCCATCGCCATCGTCGTCATCATCATCGTCACCGTCACCGTCTCCATCCNCTCCATCCCCATCGCCATCGCCATCACCGTCACCATCTCCATCACCGTCACCATCTCCATCCCCATCTCCATCTCCATCACCGTCACCATCTCCATCCCCATCCCCATCGCCATCGTCGTCATCATCATCGTCACCGTCACCGTCACCATCCCCATCTCCATCCCCATCTCCATCACCGTCATCTGGGGGGCCACCTGGAGGTTTAGCTGTCGGACGGTGACCATCTCCATCTCCATCCCCATCTCCATCTCCATCTCCATCCCCATCCCCATCCCCATCATCTCGCTTTCTTTTTAATGAATAGCCTAAAGCCTTGAGGAACCCGTCACCTGGAAAGTCATAAGTCAGACCGTGAAAATCTTATGGAGACTGTAGATTACTTACGCATTTCCGAGGTCATCATTGATAATGTTTTATCCAGGTCAGGCTTTCCTGTATATGCTTTACTCTGCGTCAGACTGTGGATACCGTAAAGAAGACATTGATAGTCTTACCGGTTCCTTTCAACGGTGTAGGACCCGTTGGTGGGCGGGGGGCATCCGCCATATCGAGGTTGAAATCTGGTGGGCTAGGAATGGATTCCGGTTGGCTCAGCGGGCTTGAATCTACAGATTTGTTAGTATGACGTCCGGTGTCCGTTCTAGGATTTCGAGGACACGGTCGAGCACTCCTAGATTGACAGGTTGTTTTAATTTCAAGGTCAGATGCTAAATTCTTACCGTCGACAGACATTTTATGCGAGATGTGTAGGATATCTAAATTTCGTTTCAAAGGGACGGATTTAGTATTCTCGCCCAAAATAGTTACAGCCTTCATCTCAGCTTACTGACTTCTAGGAAAATGTGTAAGACGGTTGGCGGTAGCGAAAATTGTCTGAAGTGGTTTATCAACGATATCTGGAATTTTGATTATGGAGAATGAACGTTTGATAGAGCTGGAAGGAAATGATTATACGTCAAGGAGATATCACGATGTTTTATAGACATATTTACGCCGCCCGTGTTAACTTCAGGCATTTTTTGATTTCCACATGACGCCTGCGGTCTGTAAACAACCGTCTCCGATCGCAAGTACCCTTTTGTTGTCTTTATTCCTGCGGTTGGTTGCATTCTGTTGAAGTTCGAATAACTTCCCATAGAATTTATATGTCGATTGCTTCGGGTATGCACAGAATTAAGCTGCAACACCCAATGCAGGCAGTTGCTGCAGTACGATCGGCATCCCCTGCAAACTTACCGCTTGTGCAGTGCGCTAGTCTTAATTAAGTTCCATTTCCGCTATTCTGGAACAAAGTTGCATTTGCCAAGAAGCACGGGAGCTCAGCCAACAGCAAACTTTTCAAAAACCCAGAGACCGTCAAGCGGGGTATTGCAGACTCTAGAAGTCTTGCTACTCATACGATATCTTGCCATATTCTGGAAATCGTCGACGACCTCTCGCTGTGATTACATACCTAAATTCATTGTTGCAAGATAGTGAAAGTTGAGCGGTAGCCGTCTGAAGTCTTATGATGCCCAATCAAAAATGCCGCTTCTGCAACACATCCTATGCAACGTCTGGTTGGCGAAATAGACATGAAAGAACAAAACATCAAGAAAAGTATCTCCAATTCCTTGAAAGGGAGCTATCAGACGGTCATGATCCCCTGCCGGCTACTTCTACTTCAGAAATATTAGATACCGGAGATCCTGAAATAGCTGGAAGAGTTATCCACGTTCAAATATCTTCGCTACTAGAAGACCATGAAAATCTTACAAAAGCTCGCCAAGAGCGCTTTTCTGAAGCTGGTCTAGAACAAGGCGAAGATAATGATTTTATCAATAAAATTTGCAGCAATCCTTACACCCCGTTTCAAAATCCTACAGACTATCGGCTAGCACAGTGGTTTATAGATGCAAAAACACCAAAGCAAAAGATTGATGATTGGTTTAAAATCGGACTGCAGACGTCTGATACACTATCATTTTCGTCTGGCCATACCCTCTTTAAGCAGCTTGATGTAATGGCGGAAGGGTTAAACTTGGAATTTGAGAGTACGAAATTAGATTGGGGAATCGATGGTATTGAGGCTGGTGAATATTTTTATCGAAGTCCATTACAGTGTATAGAGCATCTCCTCCGGCAGCCGGCATATGCTGAAAGTCTTACATACGCGCCTGTGCGCGAATATAATTCCGAAGGCCATCGTGTATATTCGGAGATTCATACAGCAGATTGGTGGTGGGATACACAGGTAATAGGATCGCTGATAAAAGAAAGCGGTTTAAATCTGACGTTTGAGGTCTGGTAGACGACGCTTCCTAGTTTCGCTACTCTAGTTCCTGTTATCTGCGCTTCCGATGCCACTCATCTTACAAATTTTTCTGGTGACAAAAAATCATGGCCAGTGTATCTCACAATTGGCAACCTCCCTGCCAGCGTCCGCAATCGACCGTCTATGTATGCTTGGCTACTTCTTGCCCTTTTACCGATCCCCCCCAAGCATCAATATTTGAATAAACAGCAAAAATTACAAATCGATGTACAGATCCAAAACATACTTTTTAAAATCTTGGAGCCGCTGAATAAGTATGAGCCAGACGCTGAAGATCTGTTCGATCCTGGTGTTAAGATGCTATGTGCTGACGGTTTAATTCGTCATTGCGTACCACGTCTATGCGGCTGGGTTGCCGACCATATGGAATACGCAGAAATCCTCAATATCAACACGCGCTCATGTCCTGTATGTGAGACAGACACTCAAAGTCTGGGAGAATACTGCAAAGAGATGCCAATGAGGGATTACTCGACTTATGAAATCTTAAAAAGCCGATTAGCAGATGGCAAAATAAATCGGGAGGAACTGAAAAATGCTCGGGATGAATTAGAGCGCAGGAAGAGTGGCTGGGTGCCGCTAAGCTTCTGCCAACTTGCAGGTGTCCGACCAAACCTACTTCCAAAACCTGACCTTTTGCACGGACTTTATCTTGGTACTCTCCGATATATTCTCGACTGGTCGTGTGAATTCTTACAAAAATATAAAAGACTTGCAAGCTTTGATCAAGCTTGGGTCGGACTTACGCCGTATCCTGGTTTTTCGAAGTTTCCAAAGCCCTATTCCCAAATTACCCAGTGGCAGGGCAAGGAACTACGACGAGCAGGTAGAATACTGATGGTATGTCTAGCGATAGCTCTCAGACGGCCGACATCTGCTGAACGACAATTATTTACGCAACTTCTTCGCTGTGTTAGGTCATTTATTGAATTTCATTTACTGGCGCAATACCATAGTCATACAGATGAAACGATTACGGAATATCTAAATAAGTATTGGGAAGATTTTCATAGTCTGAAACATATATTTTCAGATTTTCGGAACGTAGCTGCAAAAAAGAAAAAGGATCAGGCCTGGAAAAAGGCCCTAGCGGACGCTCAAAGTCAGATTCGAAATAAAAAAGCGCTTGCGGAAACACTCCAAGAAATCAACGAAGCCTTTAATGCTGAGATGGAAGCCCTGAACAGCTTTAATATGGTTAAAATGCATCAACCGAGTCATTACGCAGACGCTATACGTCAGTTCGGATATTTAGGTGGATGGTCAACAGATGCACCGGAGCTTCAACACCGATTTCAAATTAAAGAAGGCTATCGGGCCTCTAACCGCATTAACTTCAATAAACAAATTATTTCAATCTATCAACGAAAACTTCTCTTTGGTATCCGATATCTGAATCTTCAGGCTCTTCAGAAAACTCAGAAGTGGGGACCAAGGCTTTTATCAGACTTCCCGAGTCTTATAGACGACTTTCATATCATAGATCCAGATATCCCATCACATCCATCGAACGATGACCCTTTGGAAACCGAAGAAAATCTTGATTCTAATACCCAGCCAGCAGAAGAAGATGAAGAATCCAGTGATGATGACACGTCAGACGTTCAGCAGCTCCGAAAACATATTTTACGTGGCCACCGAAAACATCCTAATCCAAAAATTAGATGGACTGTTTCAACGGTCGCTACTGTCTATGGTATTCCGGACCTTGCTGATAAACTTACAAAATTTTTAAAGCCCTTCCGTCTTAAAGCTATTGAAGCTCACCATGTACCAGACGGCTGGGATCTGACAAGCATTGATGATGTTGGCCTGCTTCCCTGCCAGCCGTATAATCAACTGCAGGTTTTCATCGATAACTTCCAGGACCCTGACGCAGAATCCTTTCACCGCATTCGTGCTACAGGACCGTTCCCTTTCAGAAATCAATCGCCGCGAAAAGATTTTCTGTTTCGAAAGGCTGCTGGACGTTGGGGAGCTTTACATGGACGTCTACCGTCTGAAGCTAACCTTATCTTCCAAGTGAAAGATACTTATATAAATCGCAACTTCGATTTATTAGTTGTGACTGATCTTTCTTTGAAACTTGGTGGGGTTCAACATGACGTTCATGGTCTTATCGAAGCGTTTCGAGAGACAGGACCCAACCCAAATCGAAAAGTTATCCTTGCTGAATCAGTAGATTTTGCAGCGCATCTGGCAGCCTTTGAAGAAAATAATTTCTATATTAATATATATATCGATTTGCAAACTTATAATACGCTGTACACTTATACCGATGACACGGAACAGTGATAGCAATTCGACAGACGGCTGACAGCTGGTGGAGGACCACCTAGACTAGTGGAGGATAAACCTAACTTTTGATTGATTCCAATTAGCGAAATGGATGTCAGACTGTCAATGTCCGAAGGGGGTCGATAGAGTGGGGAAAAGGGGAAACTTCATTTCATTTAAGACAAAAACAAATTGATGCATTTCCCTTAAATTTACTATAACTTTTCAAATTTTCCAAAATCCGTTTTCGTAAATTTCATAGTTGGTCAAACTCTCCTTCGCCAGACGCTGAGAGTCTTCTTTCTACTTTCTACCAGCGAAATGCCTCCAAAGACACGAGCAACACGTAAAAATCTTCAATCTGATGTTTCCCTTCTTAGAGACCTTGAAGCGTCGGGAGGCGAACCACAAACAGCCGACAAATCCCCTCTTAAACCTGGTACAAGAAAAAGAATATCAACGAAAATATTAAAAGAAAAGGAAAGTCTGCCCAAGCCCTCATCTCCCCAGGAAACGGCGTCAGACGCCCAGCGTAGCGTTGGGGATGCTACCGAAATGCAGGCCCCGCTAAACACCGTAGATACGGAACTTGATATGATAAGGCAAACACTGCAGGTCTCAGCCTTCACCGGACCTAGAGCGTCTTCCCAGCCCCGCCGAAAACATCAAAGAGGACCCTCAACTGCGGACCTCGAACGCGAGACTATTGAAGATGGTAGATCAGTCCGTCCGCGACTTAATACCCCTACTGATATACAGCCATCGGATCCCATTGATGTAATAGGAGAAGGACACGAAGAGGTACCGCCAGCGTCTGACAGAGAGCTTTCAGCAGCTGCTGTCAACACTAAAGAAGCATTACCACAATCTATAGAACCAAGTGCCCTTCCCAAGCAGAGGACTGTTAATATTAGTGTGGACCGATCTACTCCATCCAGGTCACCTTCATCTTTTCTTTCGTCGGACGGTATAAACTTTTCAGAGTCTGACACGGGCCTTGATCCGGGGAATGGTTCCAATCGTAAGAGGGGTATACGGGATCGCCTAACGGTAGACGAGCAGGTATTTTTTAAGGGGATAAGACGAAACTTATTTGAATGGTGGTTCAGTGGTAAGATTTGGCCAGACTTTAACGAGATTAACGTGTACGTTAGGCGTCTGGTGATGACGACACCATCTCCAAACTTAGTCGATCAGGTCAGACCTATTTCTCAGCTTATAGGGTTCTACCCTAATCGGATACTGATAATTTGGGTTAGAATTTTAGTGCCGAATTTATATTGACAATTTACGGGCACATACTATGGAGTCCGGCAAAAGGCTGGTGGCAGACGCCTATGGTCTTTCAGACCTCGATGTTGAAAGCCGAGCCGCCCGTGTCAAAGCTCTTTTGGAACCAAATTCCTTACGCTTTACAAGCTCTGAAGCAATTCAGTTTGTGGTAAGTAATATAAGTGCTGTAAGATGTTAAGTGTCTGCTAACAGCCCTTCAAAGGTACCCTTCACGCATCCAGCAATTGCAAAAGTCTTGATATCTTCATACTGGAATTCTAAGAAAGGTTTCGGATTTCAAGTTCAAAATCTTTTAAGTAAGTTGAATCCTGCTATAATAGCATGGGTAACGAGTTGCATTTGGGTTTGCTTGAAGCGATTGAGTACCGGTATGGTGGATCGTAGAGTTACGGCAAGAACAGTGGACGTCCGCGGTAAGACTTCAAACGTCCCATCACAGCTACTTGTATTGATACTGATAATAGATAGCGCTTTTCGACAATCTCCTACGAAATATACAGTACGCTGGACGCTTCAGCGAGACTTTGGCGGTCTACCAACGTCCGATACAATATCAAATTGATGAGATAACACGCAATGATCATAGCGCTGCCATCCCGCAGGGTCTTGTTCTTGTAACTGAGGAAGAGAGGCAAGGTCTTACAGATATCCTTGCAACGTTATAGTTCTCCTTTTCTTCATCATGTACCAGACGCCGAACGTCTGCTAGAATTTCCAGAATGTTATATTAGCAAAGCTCAGCGGATAGTAATATATAATACAAATCGTTCTATTTATTTGAAAACCAACCAGACGTTGAATGTCAGGCGTCGACTGCTAGATATCGTACTTCGTTCTCCATCGCTTGAAATTATCTCGATGCTCAGTTTGATATATCATCATCGAGGATATATGATCTATAATCCTATCATTTTTAATTGGAAAGAGTCTTCGGATAATTGTGTCAACCATATTCTGTCAGACGCTGTACGTCCGCGGCATCACTTTGAGAATGTGTTGTGGTTGAACCTCGCGAGGGCACCCGAGGTCAAAAGACCTCGCTGCCCTCATGGTCATCCGAGGGCAGTGAGGGCAACACAATTTTTTGCTGATGNTATTTTATATATTCACCATTTTGAAATTGATTGTTTAATTATAAATATTATTTTTATATGATTTTAAAATAATCTAAATATATATAACAGTCTATGCTAATATTATAGGATTTAATTTTTTAATTAAAATAAGATTTTTAAATTTTTTATCTTTATTTAAATTTTAATATTAATATATTAAAATCTTTAAAATTACTAAATATATAAATAAAACTTAGATATATCTATTAACAAATGTTTAATGTATGGTTAGTTGATTAGATTAATTTTTATATCTTCTTTTATAAAATATTTTAAAAAAATTTTATTTAATAATTTTTTTATTTGTTTTGAATAATTATTAATATTAAGATTTATTAAATTATAAATATTTTATATAATTTTTTTAATAATATTTATTAAATATAAGCAAAAATTTTTAATATTTTATTGTATTTATAAATATTAGTATTAATTTTATTAATAGATTATAAGTATATATAGTGTTAATGAAAAATATTGATGGTTTTCTATATTTTATTAGATTTTGGATATATAGTGTAAGTTTAGAATTATTAGGCTAAATTCTATTATAAAATTATTAGAAGAAAATATGATCTTTATGTTTTTAGAATAATAATATTTTATTTATAAATAATATATTATAATTGGACTGTTTTTGAGGATTTGATTGAGAAAAATTGGTATTAAATATTAGAAAGCTAATAAGATTTTATTAAAATTTTATTAATTTTTTTTTTATTGTTTTTTTTTGATTTAAGTTAGCAATTAATAGGTTTTGTTGATATTTTCTAAAATTATTAATAAATATTGGTAATCCAATATAAAATATCTTTTAGGTTTTTAATATTGATATAAATAATTAATAATTAATATAATTTTAAATGTTATTTATATTATTATTTTTAAATATTTGGATTAAATTTTTAAATGTTATAATTAAATATTAAGCATTTAATAACAAATGTTATTAAGAAGTTGATTAATCAAAATTTAAGATTTATTTAAAAAAACTTTTGTAAAAAAAAAAAAATAATAATAATAATTTTATTATAAAAGGTTTATATTAGACATCCAAAAATTAATAAAGTTTATAAAATTTTTTAATATAATATATTAAAGTAGTACACAGACCCATCTACCTTCTAGTGTTATACAATTATTTTCCAGAGCCCTATATATTGCCATCCCATACCATCCAGCAACTTCTAAATTTTTACTAATAATTAAAAAAATAAAAATAAATGATAAGATGTTAGAAATTAAAAATAAAATATTAATAAATTGTATTACTGTTATATTTTGATAGGCTATTCTGTTAAATATGTTTTACTTCTTATGTCTAATTTTTAATTTAAGATATTTGGGTTTTTAGAATAGGAAGTATATATGTTGTGAGATATTAAAGATTATTGATAAAATATGTAATAATAATTAGATTTAATAATAAAAAGATTAAATTATATTTGAGTTGATTGATGAAAAATTAATATTTTATTAGTTTTAATGATAATTTTATATATATAATAATATTTTATATAATGGGTGGTGATTATATTGTTTGTGTGTTTGTGTATAAGTATATAAATATATAAATATTTAATTTATAAATATTTGTATATTTGTAAAAATTTGAGATGTAAGTATATTATGTGATGGATGTTATATAATAGGGTTCAAAAATAAATAGTTTAATTTATGGATAAATATTATTTGTGTTTTAATCAGAATTGGAGAAAGTGTAGTATATAGGACTGAAAATAATATAATATAAAGAAAAATATAGGAAATTATATTGTTAAGATTGTAAATCTATAATATTATTTTTTTTTTTTAAAAAAAAATTTTAAATAAAAATAAGTTTTGTACAAATTTTTATATTTAAAAAAGGTAAGGGTTTATATAGGAGTTGTATTTTATATAAATATAATTACTATATAAAAGTAGTATTTGAATAAGATGTTATTTTGTTTGAAGAGGGGTTTTTTGTATAAATAAAGTATTGGTGTAAAATCTTTTTGTATAGATTAGTGTTTTTGTATAGAATTATTATTTATATAAACAATTATAAAATTTCTTTTAATAATATAATTAAATGGTGTATAAAAAGGTAGTGGTTGAAATTAAAATAATAAATAAAAATTTAATTTTAAAATAAATGTGGTGTAATATATTTAATTAATTAAATATTTGTTAAATAAATAAAATGAAAATTAAAATAATTTTTTTATCAATATTGAAGTTTTTAAGTTGATTGAATTGAGTTTTTTAGTGTTTTTGTTTTTATTTTATATAAATATTGTGTCAAGAATGATTATTTTTATATTATAATGTTAGAAAATATTAATTATTCTATTTATATTTAAAATAGGTGGTATGGTTGTTTAGTTAATTTTTATAAATATTTTTTTTGATATTGAGAGTGGATTTAATTAATAATTTATAATAAAACAATTAAATTATTAAGTCAATGAAAAAAAAAAAAAATTAAAAAAATTAAAATTAAAATAAAAAACCTTATAAATGTAAATTATTTGAAAAAAAAAAGAATTTTATTAATTTAAAATAAAATATGTAAAAATAATTATATATAAAAGGAATTTATTAGAATAAATAATAAAAAAAAATAAAATTAATTTGGTTGAGTTTTAGAATAATATAAATATAATTATTTTTGAGGAAGAAATAGAAAGGATTTATTAAAAGTTGTTTGGTGATATTATATTAGTTTAATAAAATTAAATTTATTTTTTTAATTATTTTTATTCTTATTTTATAAACTATAATATAAATTTTAGATTAAAATAAGTTTAGATGATTTTGGGAGGTATGTTGTTTTCAAATATTTAAAAATTATCTTATGATTTGTAAAATAATAATTATTTAATAAAATATTTATTTTTTTTGTTGGGTTTATTAAAAATCTTTTCAAATTTATATTTAGTATAATTTTTAAATTTTAGTTTTTTATTATTAAAATTTTTTTTTAGGTTTTTGGGAGCTAATTTTAAAAATAAAATATAGAAAAATTAATAAATATAAATAGGTTTTAATATTTTAAGTTTAAAAATATTATTACTAAATTTCTTTGTAATTGTAAAAAGTCTATATTTTTAATAATTAAATTTTTTGTTAAGTTATTCTTTGTATTTAATGTATTTAGCAAGTAAATATATTTTATTTATTTTTTTTAAAAATAATGCTTTTATTTTTTTTTGGTTATAATAATATAATATATATTTAATTATAAATTGAAAATTTTTTTTAAAATTATTATAAAGATTTTTCATATTTTAAATATATTTGTTTATTTTTAGGACTATTTTTTTAAATATTAAGAATAATAATATTGTTATAAAATTTTATTTTTTAAATATTTTATAAAATATATATTTAATAGTTAAATATTTTAATATATTATATATAAATTTAAAATTAGATAATAGTTTAATCTAATTATTTTAAATTATATTTAAAAAATTATATAATTATATTTCAATTATTTAAATAATTTGTTTAATAAATCTATTTGTTTAAATATATTTTTTATTAATAATATTAAATTTAGTTTTAATCTGAGTTCTAATTAAATTTTAGAATTTATTAAAAAATAAGATATTTTTATTGTAGATATATTTAATTTATAGGCTGTATTAATTAAATACTTATTTAAAATATATTTATTTAAATTTTTAAATAGATTATTTAAAATTCTATGGTTTAAATATTACTATTTTATTAAATTTATAAACAATAATTAGGATTTTGTTGTAGATTATATTTATAAAAAAATTTTTTAAATAAAGCATTTTTTAAATAAAATTATAAATGATAATTTAAAAAAGTCTAGTTAATATATTATAAAATTATAATTTTTTATAAAATAAATATTGGTTAGGTTTATTTTTATAGTATATATTATAAATTTTAATATATTGTTTAATATTTTATTATATTTAAGGTTAATAATAATTTTTAATTAAAAGTTTTTAAATTTATTCAATTTTTAAATATCTGTGGGTTAATATATTATAATATTATTTAATAAATTATTATTAAAGGTCTTTTATAAAAATATAAAAAAAGTTTTGGAATAATATAATTTTATTTTTGATAATGAAGTGTGAGGGTATATTGTTGATATTTAAAAAGATTTGTTTAATTATAGGGTATTATTAATAGTTATTTTTTAATTTTTTGGTAAATTTGTTATAGAGTATATAAATAATTTAATTGAGGTTTATATTAATAATAATAATTGTATAAGGTTTTTTTTTAAGGATTATTCTTTAATTTGGTTGTATTTTTTTTATTAGATTAGGTCTTTTATTAAAAATATTAGTTCTTAAGTTTTCTTTTTTTTTATAATATATAATTTTTATTTTATATTCATTAAAGATTTCCTACTATTATATTTAATATTTATTAAGTATTTTAATAGTAAGGAAAAATATAAAATTTTTATAATTAGAATATATTATAAAAAATTCTTTTATTTATAAATATATTTTTTATATTTAGTATATTTTAATAATAGTTATAAATTCTTTATTATAGATAAGATATTTAAATTTTATAAAATCAAATTTATAAAATAAATAGATAATAAAATATTATTTTTTATTAAAATATAATTAACATAGGTAAGTTTTTAAAGTTGTATTTAAAATGTTTATTTTAATTTTGATTAATAAATTAAGGTTATATAGTTTAAATATAGGTGTAAATAAGAATAATTTCTTAAATATATTGAAAATTATTTTTTAATTAAGGGTTATATTAAATTTAATTTTTATTTTAATAAGTTTTAATAGGATAGTTAACATATAACTATATTTTTTAATAAAATATTAATAATAATTATATAATTTTAAAAAGATTTAAATATCTTTAATATTTTTAAGTTCAAATTATTTTTAAATAACATTAATTTTCTTAAAATCCATTTTAATTTTATTAATTATAACAATAATTTTTAAAAATTTATATTTAATAATTTTAAATTCTATTTTTTTAAATTTAATTTTAAAATTATATTTATTAAGTGTTTTGAATATTTTTATAATATATTGTTAGTATTTTTTAAAATCTTTATTATAGATTAATATGTTGTTAAGGTAAATAATATAAATTTTATTAATATAATTTTATAAAATATAATTTATAAAAATTTAAAAAGATATAAATATATTAATTAATTTAAAAAATATAATTATATATTTAAAAAATTTATATTTATATTTAAAAATAATTTTTTAAATATTTTTAAATAATATTTAAATATTATAATAAACAATAATAATATCTAATTTAGTAAATTATTTTATTTTTTATAAATAATTAAAGAATTTGTTAATTTATAATATTTTATTGTGGTTTTTAATAATTATTTTATTAAGGTTTTTGTAGTTTATATATATTTGTAGTTTATTATTTTTCTTTAATATAAATAGAATGGGATGTTTAGTAAATAAATATAAAAATTGGATATATCTTTTTTTAAAATTTTTTTTAATATATTTTCTAAAAACTTTAAATTTTTTTTATATACATACATATATAAATATAAATTTAAATATTATTTTTTTTTTAAATAATATTTTATAAATAAATTTATTAATTTTGGGTAAAATTTAATTATTAAATGGTTTTTTGAATATTTTAATTTAATTTAGAATTTATTTAATAATTTTAATAATAATGTTTTGGATTAATTTTTTAATATAAATAATAATTTATTTAAAAATATAAACTTTAAATTATAATTGGTGATTAATTTTTTTAATAAAAAGATATTTAATTTATTATAAATAAATTTCTTTTTTATAATTATTAATTTTTTTAAAATATTTGGGTGTTTGAGTATAATTATATCAAAAAAATTAAATTTTTTAAAATTTAAAATTAATAATTAGATTATAATTTTATAATTAATCATATCCTAAAATAAGATTATTATGTTTAAAATTAAAGATGTTAATTGTTTGGTGTTTAAAGTGGTTATTAATGATAAAAATAATTTTAATTTTATATTGAATTATTTTTAAAAAACTTTTTTTAAAAATTATTATATTATAATAAGTTTTTTTTAAAATTTTAAATAGATTGTATTTTGTAATATAATTTTTTAAAATATAAATAATTTCTATATTATTATTTATAAGGGTTTTAATAAGGTTTTTATTGATAATATATGAAATATTATAATATTATTTTTTGATTTAATTAAAAGTTTTATTGGATTTTTTTTTAACAAAACTAAAATTGGATTATTTAATATATATTAAAATCCAAAATTATTTTAATTTAAATTTTTATTAAAAATAGTTTTTTTTAATATTAAAAAAAATAAACAAATATTATAAATATTACACAATTTTCTATTTTATTTAATAAATTAGGTTGGTTTAATATAAAATTTTTATATATGTTATTGTTAGTAATTTTTGAAATAGAATTTTTTTAAATAGAACAAATAAAATTCTTTATATTTTAATAATAATAGTGTCTTCCAATAAAATATTCTAGTGATTTTGGTTTATTTTTATATATAAATAATATAAATTATTAAAAATCTATTGTAAAAAATATAAATAGGTGGTATATTTTTGTATAAATAATATTTTTTATATTTTATAATATCAGGTCTAATGGTAATGATGTTAAAAAATATTAATTCTTCTTAAGTATTTATATTGTTTGTGAAAAAATAATAATAATTAAAATTTTTTATAAATTTATATTTATAAAAATTAATTATTATATGGTAAATAAAGATTTGGTATGGCTTATGTTTGTTTTATTTTTTTTATTATATATAATTATATTTAATATTGGGGATATTGTTGTGGTAATTGTTATAAAATTGGTTTATTATATTAGATTAATAACTTTTATAAAATTTATATTGGTATGTTTTATAAAATTAGGCACATTTATTTATAAATTTAGGTTAAGGGTATTTATTAACAAAATTTATAATTCCAATATATATTTTTATTAAAATTATTAATTAATATTAATATTGGTTTTTTTAATATAAATATTAAAATTAATATAATTTTATAATTATAGGGTTAAGTTTAATATATATTTCTTTATATATAATTTATAATTGTTGGGTTAATTTTTAATATTAAAAATTTAATTAAATAATAGGATTAAAAGTTCAATAGTTATAAAAAATTATTTATGATAGTTAAGATTTTCTTAATAAGTAATCTTATTATAAATTTCTAAGGGAATTGTAAGTATATTATAAATATTTTTTAAAAATTAAATACTCTTAAATTTAATTATATTTATTTTAAATAAATAAATTAAAAAAACAAATAATTTAGGGTTTTAAATCTAAATTTTTTAAAATATTTTAATCAAAATTTATGATTTTATTAAAAATTTTTTAAAAATAATTAAATTGTTTTAATATTTTATAATTTTAATTATTTAATTCAATAAATGTTTTTTTATAAATAGGATTGTTATGTTGTTGAGTTGTTTAAATAGTTTTTTGGATTCTTTATATTATAATTTTAAAAAAATTAGATTAATAAATAATAATATTAAAATTTTTGTTAAAATTTTATTAAGGTTTTAAATTTTTAGATTTAAAATATTTATTGTATTTTTTATTATATTTTTTATTATATTCTTAATTATATTCTTTATTATATTGTTTTTATAATATTTTATTATTAATAAATTAGATATATTTTTATTATTAATTTTATTGTTTTTGATTAATATAAATATAAGCTATATGTTTTTTTTGTTTATAATTAAAATAAATAGATTTGTTGGATTTCTAAGATTTATTACATTATTAGTTTTGTTAATTTTAGATAATTCTTAGTTTTATAAAAACAAGGCTATATATAATATATAGATTCTAATCTTAATTAATATTTTTTTATTGATTTTAAAGTTGTTAATAATTTAAATTAAAAAATCAATAATTATTGTTTAAATTCATAAATTTATTTTATAAATTTAAAGATTAAAATTAATTGTAATTAAAATTATTGTTTTATTTAAATTAAATAATATTAGTTTTGTTATTTTTATAAAAATTATTATTAAGTTTTATAATAAAAAATTATATTTTTTTATAAATTATTTGTTTATTTAAAGTTTTGATTTCTATAATTTTTTGTTTTTATTAAAATTTAAATCTTTTTTTAGTATAGTAAAATAATTAATTATTATTGTATTTAATAAAAAAAATATATTAATTAATTTGTTGGAAGTATTTTTAAATAAATTCTATTTAATATAATATATAGAATTTACATAAAATCTTTTCTAATTTATTTTTATAATTATAAATTTATTGAAGGAATGAAATAAATTCAAGCCATATAATAAATATTGTAGTGATTTTAGAAATATTTTGTCATTATTATCAAAAAATGTTTTCTTTATATTTTTTGTGATAAATATTATAGGTATTGAAGATAGTTTTTTTTAAAAAAAATCTAATATATTTAATTTTATGCTTGTTATTAAAAAAACTAACTGGATAAAAATAAAAAATATTATTTAGTTGTTTAATAAATTGATTAAGTTTATTAAGTAATTTATTAAATTTAATGAAATTAATAAATTTTATTATTCTATTATTTTAATATTTTTTAATAAGTGGTCTATTATTTAAATTGGAGATATAATAATTATTATTAATATTATTATTATCACTATTATTGTTGAAATCTTTGTTAGGGTTTTTAGGGTTTGATTTGGGTTATCATATATATTGTTTACCTTTTTTATTTTTTAAAATATATTTGAATTAATATAAACTAGTTTGTTTGATTTTTTTAATATATTTAATATAATTAATTTTTATAAATTGGTTTTTATGTATATAAACATCTTGTTTAGGGTTAGTGATTTTATAAATTTAAATTTAAATATAAATAAATATTTCAATATATTTTAGAATTTAAATAGTTTTTTTAAGATTTTATAAATGTTTATTGTTGTTTGGGAATATAATTTTATATTTTAATTTTTTAATAATTTTTGAATAAATAGGTTTTTTATTAACTTGGGTATTAAAATTAGTATAAAATTTATTATTTTTTTAGAAGAGATTATCTTCTTTATTAAATAGTTTTATAGTTAATTTAAATTCAAAAAGGATAAATATTTTTTTTAATTATTTCTATAAATATTAAATCATTTGATTAATTTGATTAAAAGTATTGGGGATTTTTGATAAAAATATATTATGAAAAGATATATAATCTTCTTTTTTATCTATTATCTTATATTCTAATATAATATAGTTTTTAGGATTGAATTTGTTTATTAATATACATATGTTTTTTTTTGAATTGAATAAAATCAATTAAAATATTATATTTTAATAAATTATTTTATTAAATATGTTTTACTTTTTATGTTTAATTTTTAATTTAAGATATTTGGGTTTTTAAAATAAGAAATATATATATTACAAAATATTAAAAATTGTTAATAAAATATATAATAATAATTAGATTTAATAACAAAAAAATTAAATTATATTTGAGTTAACCAATAAAGAACTAATACTTCATTAATCCTAACAATAATTTTATATATATAATAATATTTCATATAATAAATAATAATTACATTGTTCATATGCTTACATACAAACATGCAAATATACAAGTATTTAATTTACAAATATTTACATATTTACAAAGATCTAAAATACAAACATATTATATAATAAATATTATATAATAGGGTTTAGAAATAAGTAATTCAACTTATGGATAAACATTATTTATATTTTAATTAGAACTAAAAAAAGTACGACATATAGGACTGAGAACAGTATAACATAAAGGAAAGTACAGGGAGTTGTGTTGTCAAAACTATAGGTCTGTGACAATTATCTATATATTAAATAAAATGTATAAAGATAGAAAATCATAAAATATTTAATTATAAAAAAAAAAAAGATAAAAGATATAGAATTTAATATTAATAGATATATATAATAATAAAATAAATAGTTAATATTTATAAAAAGCTTTTCTTTTATAATAATAATTAATAAAAAATATTTTTAAAAGTAAAAACTAATTTATTGTAATATATTAATTTCAATTATTATATAATAAAATTTATATTGAAAATATTAAAAAAGTAATTAAAATCTAATATTAAATATTTATTTATTAATGTTGTTTAATTTTTTTTTGATAATTCTAAATCCAACACATTTTTTTAATGGGGTGCCAAGTTTACTTACCAATCTTTAAATGTTATATAAAAACCTCTGGTAATCCCTACAACCTCTATAAGTTGTATGGACTATCGTTTGGTGGCTTTTGATTTTTTACTAATGTACTAATTATAGGACAAACTCAAAATTATAAATACTACTTTTAATAATTAAATATATTTTTAAACTAATTCCTTAAGGCTTAACCAAGATTATAAAATACTTAATAATTTTTTTATTAATATTATTAAAATATAAATTCAAAAGTATTTCTATATATATATAGATATAAGATGTAAAAATATGGATTGGTAACCTCTGGGAGCTAGCCTCCCGGGCATGGCTATCTACGTACATGCATGGTCACTGGTCACGTGAGTAACCGGCCATGGTGCCCACAGCTATACTAATGTTTAGATAACTGTTCAGACTGGTGTGTCTGTAACAGGTATATAATATTTTAATAAGTATTTATATAATTTATAAAAGCTATAAAACTTTAATAAACATATTAATAAATTTAAAAAATATAAATAGTCTTAATAAATATTAATTCATACATCAGCAAAAAAATTTGTTGCTATTTTTATCATCTGATGGCAAGGATGGTAAAAAGGTTTTCTAATATTTGAACCATCCAATTATTATTTAGTACACCCTCTAAATAATATATTCTATTATTAAAAATAGAATTCTATTTTTAGATAATATTTTGTAAATTCTTAGTATTTAATATATTATTATTATTTAGAATATTAATAAATATATTATTATTTTATAAATTATATTATAAAATTAAAATAAATGTTGAGTATCTGATATTAACCCTTAATAATATATTAATTTTTACTTTTTATTATTATAAATTGGAATAAAAATTTAAGATTTTTTTATATTAATTAGTTTTGATAATAATATATTAATATAATTTTATATTAGATGTTGGTGGTATGTTATAAATTTTTGTTAGAATTGATTGGTTATATTTTAATATAAATTATTAAAGATATTTAAAGATATAGATTATTAATCTATTTTAATAAAAATATAATGTTAGATGTTAATTATTTTACCTTATATATTTATTATTTTGGAGTTAATTGTTTAATTGTAAATATTATTTTTATATAATTTTAAAATAACCTAGATATATATAATAGTTTATATTAATATTGTAAGATTTAATTTTTTAATTAAAATGGGATTTTTAAATTCTTTATTTTTATCTAAATTCTAATATTAATATATTAAGATTTTTAAAATTATTGGATGTGTAAATAAAATCTAGATATATTTGTTAATAAACATTTAATATATAATTGGTTGATTAGATTAACTTTTATATTTTCTTTTATAAAATATTTTAAAAAAATTTTATTTAACAATTTCTTTATTTATTCTGAATAATTATTAATATTAAAATTTATTAAATTGTAAACATTTTATACAATCTTTTTAACAGTATTTATTAAATATAAACAAAAATTTTTAATATTCTGTTATATTTATAAACATTAATATTAATTTTATTAATAGATTATAAGTATATATAATGTTAATAAAAAATATTGATAATTCTTTATATTTTATTAAATTTTGGATATATAATATAAATTTAGAATTATTAGGCTAAATCCTATTATAAAATTATTAAAAAAAAATATAATTTTTATACTTTTAAAACAATAATATTTTATTTGTGGATAATATATTATGGTTAGATTGTTTTTAAAAATTTAATTAAAAAAAACTAATATTAAATATTAAAAAATTAATAAGATTTTATTAAAATCCTATTAATCTTTTTTTTATTATTTCTTTTTAATCCAAATTAACAATTAATAAATTTTATTAATATTTTTTAGAATTGTTAGCAAATATTAATAGTCCAATATAAAATATTCTTTAAACTTTTAATATTAATATAAATAATTAATAATTAATATAATTTTAAATATTATTTATATTGTTATTTTTAAATATTTAGATTAAACTTTTAAATATTATAATCAAATATTAAATATTTAATAATAAATATTATTAAGAAATTGATTAATCAAAATTTAAAACTTATTTAAGAAAACTTTTATAGAAAAAAAGGGGTAATAATAATAATCTTATTATAAAAAATTTATATTAAATATCTAAAAGTTGGTAAAATTTATAAAATTTTTTAATATGATATACCAAGGTAACATACAAACCCATCTGTCTCCCAACATCATACAACTGCCTCCTAGAGTCTTATATATTGCCATCCCATGCCATCCAGCAGCTTCTAAGTTTTTGCTGATGTATATAATAAAGCAGTTTATATATAATTATATAAACAATTACCCAAGTTAAGGCTTCTCCAGGTGAGTCTAAATATATATAAAGACTGTTAACTACCATAAATTAGATAACTATTGAATAGTTTTCGTAATATAAGGTCATATATATTGAAAATAAACCTCTCTCTTTCCGACGATAGCTCTCCAGGCTAGTCAATATATAGCCTACCTTTACATATTGATAAACAAATACACAAACTTACATATACATAAATTATCTAATGCAGGAAATTGAAGGGTTAATATTTAGATGGCTGTCGCTAGGCGATACTAGCATTCAGATAACTGTTCAGACTGGTGTGTCTGTAACAGATAGATTCAGATACGTAAGCCTACAGACCTTCCCGTCCTAAAATCCTGTAACAAATACTAAAGTTAGATTATGGGCCATACCCAGCCTGTGGGTACGACCTATGTCAGCAACAATGTACAGATGGGTGCGATCTGACAATATCTTACCCAGTCGTTCTCGAACCCGACTTCGACGAATGGCTGTTTGCATGATGCCAACCACGTACAACGCAGAGAGTCGATGAGACGGTTCCAACCTGACTATTTTTGGTTAGCCCTATTCTATTGCAATGTTCGACAATAACCTACCCCTCGCGTCCCTATAAACAAATCACATTCAATTGCCATCGCTAATTGTAAAATCCATTTTATTGTTAAGTCTGTCCGATTTCCAAACTCCTGCAGTTGGGTTTCGGGACCGGTATTAAGCCCTTATTCTCGTTAGAGCATGTATGATTTTAATTTTCAGTCTGACAACAGCTCACTTGGGATATCCGACCAATACCATGTCCATCTATCATTGCTACTGCTGTATGAAAACGGTGTTATTCGTGCCATGGCCTTCATTTGTTCGATGACATTTGGGTCTTCGGTTGATAGGAAAGCGCGCTTCCAAGTCCCTAGAGGATTTTCGGCGCCGAACTTTTCTGCTCGAACAACATAGTCGTTGAATGGAATGAGGCGCATCTCAGACCTTTTAGTAGGTTAGCTACACCTTTAAACAGAAGAGAGAAAGCTCTCACCCTTTATCGCCATGTCGGACGTGAATACTTGTTGTTCCCTCAGGCATGGGAAAGGGGACATCCACCTCTTTTGGATTTCCGTCCACATCCCATTGTGTTCCAAACTGTTTGGTGCCTTCACCAAGTCGAAATTCTTTCAACCTATAAGAAGCATTGTTGTTGAATCTCATGATATAGGCTGCTGCTTGTGCTCTCCACCAGTATTTTAGCATTTCCGCGGTGATGTCTGGCTGTATGATCCTCAGTGCAGTTTCGAATAAGGGTGGAACTGGAGTACTGTGCTTGATTAGATAGGCCTCTACGTCTACGTCTATCTTATTATCCGTAAAAAAACTCTGGGTCTTGCCAGTCATTCCCTTCTGACTTTCGCTTGTACAATTGCTCAGGGCCTGAAAGACGCAGTCAAACGATCTTCCACAGGAGCCGTCGCTGTCATCTGCTGGATATGAGATAAAATGCTCCCCTGGCGAAGAATCCTTGCCGTATAGTAGAATACTATTTGTTTGTAGTGCAACCGAGAGATAATCGGATATACGTTGTACAATGGCACCCATTCCAAAGGCTTCATCCCCGGGGAATTTGTTAAGAATTAAGAAAGTCTGTCCATTGCATTCCGTAGGGTTCTGCTTTTTGTGGATGTACCGCTGCGTGGCTTTGGTCAGAACCGCAAGGCCCTAACGAAAGTATTAATTAACGATACCCATTGCGGAGGGTGGCTAAGCAAGACATACATGATCGTCTTGACCTTCAACTAATTCTAGCCAGTCTGTGGATTGTTTGATGTTATATATCAACCTTATCGAGTCGTCGCGAGACAGCTTTGGTGGACCAGGTGGGGTCCTAATCGATCCCAAAAATCCCTCCTCGAGGTCCCCGTGGTGCTGGGTTACAATGGTGTCTTTGCCCTGGTTTCCTTTTTCTGGGCCGACATATCCTGCAGTCGCCTGAGTTTGCAGTTCATCCGGGCTCGGTGTTGCATTTGATGGATCCGTGCGTCTCTGTACAACTATGGTCCATGGCGAGCAATAGTACCAAAGCACCAATAACACTAGGGCAAGAAAAAATCTGTCCAGGAATCTCCTACAGTAAGAATGTTAGAACGTACTTATTCGGAAACTAGTAAGATCTGAAAACACATATACCGTTGACGTTGGCCTATCATCTTTGACTGACAATCATGATCATGAATTGGGGAACCTCGACGTCTCTATGGTTTTGAAAGTTGACAAGACAAGGTTTGCGTGTGCAGAGTGGGTGACACGTGGTTTCCGGATAAATGGGTAGCAAATTAATGTCATCATCTTGAAGGTTGCCGAATGCTTGAGTGTAGCCCAAGTGAG
The DNA here is from genome assembly GCA_036971555.1 of Drechslerella coelobrocha. Classification (NCBI taxonomy): domain Eukaryota; kingdom Fungi; phylum Ascomycota; class Orbiliomycetes; order Orbiliales; family Orbiliaceae; genus Drechslerella; species Drechslerella coelobrocha. Next base: position 2,286,258 of record JAJTUH010000001.1, read on the forward strand.
GGCGACTAGAGCTAGAGCATACGTTGTACACTAATATATTTCCATGAATGGTGGGTTCCACCACATATAAGAAGCAACCTCCGCTGATATGATCGAACGTTAAACGAGGTGAGAGAACATACTTGCGCATATCAACGGCGGTCATAGCAGAAAGGATTATTATATTGAGAGATGAGAAATTCCTGGCTTTGAATGGTGGATTTATCCAACGAGGGCAGTACAATGTACAATATCAGCTTTAATACATGGACAGTGCTACGATGGAACAGTTGGAGAGAAAGGCGATTTGTCGTACAATGTTGTATTATGATTGGTGCATTTAGCTTTGAGGCTTCAAAAGGGAAAAACTGGGCCCATTTTATGCTCCAAAAGCTTAAAACGCGACCCTGTTTGTATTTGGAAGTTGCCGCCCCAAAGGTACGACTACTGCGAGGACAGAAACACGAGTCAGTCACTCACGCGTCGGAGCAGATGCTGCCTGTATCATATCATCATACCATACATACTGAAGTACTCAAGTACTTACCTCTTACTTACGTATGCATACACGCGATGCAGTCATACACTCTCTTCAAACGTGTTGTCCGCAGTGTCATGTTTGTGGGCAAAGCCAAGTGCAACTCGCCGCTTAATTTGGCGACCCTCTGACCTAGTGTTAGTCAGCTGTGCTCTGGGCAGCTGCTTCACTCATAGCCGCCTGGATCCTACCCGCCATCGATCAGATTATAATTAGCGGTTGACATCACCACGATCATTGCCTGAAGCAGATACGAAGCCTTTCCACTCGAAACCTCAAACATAACGAAAGGAACCCCCCCTCTTTGATATCAATAGTCAGAAACAACAAGCTCAGCCAGGTTCATCCTTTCCAGGACCCTCACGATGCGCGATCCTCTACCCCCTTGTCCTGAATCCATCGCCAAAGCTATCACGCCTGTTTCCCAAGCTATTGGGTTCACCACACTTCCAAACCATATTCACGAAGTACTCGGCGCTTTCCTGCTATACTACTCCATTAATGTCTTCGTGTCTCCCCTCATATCCTCGTTGCTTTTCCCGCAAACCTATCGCCCCTTCAGCAAAAGGAATCGAGTAAACTGGGACATACGTGTGGTGTCACTCGTTCAGAGCACTCTCATCTGCATTATATCGCTATACGCAATGTTTGCAGATACAGAACGGTCTGCAATGGATTCCAACCAGCGAGTGTGGGGCTATACGGGGTTTGGAGGAATGGTGCAAGCTCTTGGAGCTGGCTATTTTCTGTGGGACCTGATGGTTAGCGTGCAGTATCTCAGCATTTTTGGTCCCGGATTTCTTGCGCATGCAGTCTGCGCTCTATGCGTCTTCTCCCTTGGTTTTGTATGAGCCTCTCCCTTTATTTGGCATCTTGAGCGCTGTGACTAATAATAATCCCGCCCAGAGACCATTTGTCAATTATTACGCACCGACCTTTCTCCTCTATGAGCTCTCATCGCCCTTTTTGAACTTCCACTGGTTTATGGATAAGCTAGAAATGACTGGGTCATGGCTTCAGCTGATAAATGGAATATGCCTCCTTGTGGTCTTCTTCTCGTGTCGGCTTGTCTTTGGAACCTATTCATCATATCGGGTGGGCTCCGATATTTACCGAGCGTGGAAGATGCCTCCAGAGTCCATCGTTGCCGAGGGACGAGATGTACCCACATGGCTGGCCCTTTCGTACATCACTAGTAATCTTATACTACACTTTCTGAACATATATTGGTTCGGAAAGATGATCGACGCTCTTAGAAGGAGATTTGACTCTACGGCAAAGACAAAACCAGTTACGCTCAAACAAAAGCAAGACTCGACAGAAGACGAAGTTAGCGTTGAGGGTACCAGTCTGAAAATCCCAGATAAAGTTTCTACTCCCTCCAAGGGCGGTGTTAGGCAACGCAAGTAGATTACTGGCTGGAGCTGCGGGGATTCTGGCAAGCTGTTAAGGCTTTGGTGGAAGCGGAAGAGAAATACGGGATCGGAACCTGTAGAAACCGCGGCGAAGGAATAATCATGCATTCTGTTGGATGCCCCAAATTCGGAACGAGAAGGAATGCTGGGTCGCCACGCACTTACGTGTATGGAAATATCTTGTGGATAGGATGATGGCATTTCAGAGGCGGCAATTTTGTGAAGCATCAGTATGGCGAGTCATTTTATTGTCGTTTCGGTTATTGAATCTGTATTTATAGAATATACCAGAGGGTAGACGAGCAGCCGTAAATACACTTGATGGCTTTTGAAGGACTGCTTGTATAGTATAAGCTGTATTTTGTAAATACAGTTTGGATTCTCCTTTCGTTTTGGTAGACTATCAGAGCACTCCGCCCCAATACTATAATATATTATATTTACTTGATAAATACTTAACTAAGTACCTAGGTACTTATTTAAGTATATTTTTTATATTGTTATTTGCTAAGGTAAGTAAGTACCCAGGCACCTAGGTATATACCTAGGTACATTCCAGACGGTACTTTCCTTTGGGTAAACTTTATTTTAGAAGTGTTGTGTTGCAGGCACAACATATTTTTTTTTTTTTTTTTAAGATTACATAATCTGTCTGACACGGCAGGGCCACAACTTTTCCCCTTCCTCCTCTCCTTTTCTTGCAACTGCCACCTCACTCTGCATCCATCTGTCCTCGGTCTACCACTTTCCCCATCCCGAATTTTCTTGTGTCTTCACGCCCTCAACACCTATCAGTAAATCGGCTGAGTCCTTCAAAGTTTTTACCACAGTCCAACCACAAACGCGCGTAGCCCCTTTGCTTCCCGAGAATCGGAGAAGCTAACGAACAGCAAAAAGGGAAGTGGGTATGGAGCGATCAACAAATTGACCATAGGACCACCAACCCACGCCGGTATACAACAGCCATCGAATCCAACTACCCACGATCTCCTTCATTTCTATCCGTGTAAATGTTGTTTTTATGAAGAACTTGAAAATTTTTTTTTTTTTTTTTNTTTTCCTTTCTCCCGATAAACAGAAACAAGTTCATTTTCCTGGAGTAGTTCCTATTTGCGAATATCCATTGGCATCTCCGCTGCGTTGAATTAAAATGCGCCTTTCAAAAGTCAACCTGGTCCGTAGATGGGCCCCTGGAACTTCAACCCCAACAAACTCAACCTCAATGGCTGCTTCCATCGATAGGAGTGTTGTTGGAGCATTTTGGTATGTCAAAGAGGAGTTAGATGACCATCAGGTGGGCCTTCAAATACCTTTAGCTTGTCCACATGGACCCAAATCTAACGCTTTTACGCTGCAGGCTAGAAGGATTGCGCGAGCCAAACAACTTGACGGATACCGTGGCGATATATTTTATGGATCAGCGGAAAAGGTTTGGAAAGAGGTAGGTCTATTGTTCTTTTGAAGTTATGTCAAAAACTTAGATTATTAACCATTTGCTGTTAGCGAGAGATTAGGAGAAATTGTCCGGATCACAGCGGCCTTGGAAACAAATTTCCAGACAACCAGACCGACACTTTCACAGGCCGGACATACGGCCTTCTGTCGGACGAGGAAGGGGATGATGAGGAAACCGACAAGGACGTTGATCGGCAAGCTCCGTCACAGCAGAGCTACGTTTCGCTAATATCTCAACAAGATCCTTTATCACCACCTCTCTCGCCAACCCCACTGCAGAGTTTTTTGGCTCACTCCACGCATAGTGATGAGGAGCGCTCACATCTAATGCCTGGTTCTTTCATCTTTGAAGGCGATACTCCTGTATCCCCTGCGTTCTCTTCAAGTTTAATGGAATCGATCCCAAATATCTTGGATATCTTCTCAACACCGACTCGCCCGTCCTACGTCAACCCCGGCCTCATATTGGAGCACCGCTATGATATATCGTCCCCACTTCCTCAGAACTCAAAATTCGATATGACGCCAAGGCAATTAGCAGCTTTTTCCAAAAGGAAACAGGGATTCGAAAAGATGCTAGAACGACCAACTACCCCTTCTGCTATGAGTGATACCGAAACCGACGAATGGAACGTATCTGATAGGGATAGAGCCGAACGTGAACGTCGGAGAAGAGATCTTCAAAAATTCCGTCTTGAAAGACGGAAACGATTACGCCTGGAAAGCTCACCGGGTGGCGGGGAGATCGAAAGTTCGAGAAAAAGACCTCGGGATGAAGCGGAACGCATGGAACTAGATCTCCCATCTATTGAAAACGCTCACAAGAAAAGTCGTTCGTCCGAAATATTCGCTAAGGCGTTGCATGCCGAAAACCATGGCCTAGAATTATATACAAGCCATGGTCCGTCCGAGGAACCTTCTGTTGGTGACGAGAAACCCTCGCCGACTTTAGTAGGCCACCCCCAAGCCGATTCAGACCAGGAATACAAGCCAGGGCCGATCTTGGAGGTCGCTGAACAGCCGTCAAGCAACAGCTATGGGGCGCCGACCCCATCTCCATCGCCACCTCTACATCCGGATAACAGCTTTCCGAAGCAGATGCAACCTCATGTTCCCAAAGTGCCCTCGGGTCTTCGAAAGACAACAAACATATCCAGCTCACCTGCAACTTCGCCTATGAAAACTACCAAGCATTTCCAAGAGCCTTTGGTTACACAAATCAAAGAATATGAGCCCCGTACTAGAGTTGCGGTTGATTCCGTGAGTAAACTTTCTCATTTACTAACTCTCATGGGATTGAAGTTCTAACTAATCACGCTTGTCCTTGTTAGATTCGGAGAACATCATATATGACATTTGAGTTTCCGCCTCTTCGGTCGCCTATAGCTAGTCATACTAACACCAGCCTTTTCACCAAACTTGCAGCTCATTTCAGTTCAGCTGCTGTGTAGGGGAAATGGATGCTACATTCCAAAGATGACTGAAAACGAATTCATCACGCACACTTAAGGTATTATCAGACGCGGTTTTACCCACATTATATGAAATGTACCAATCGTTGAGCCATCTCGACGAGTTATTCTTTTTCCTTGAATAGTACCTTTTATTTTTTTTGTCGTCACGCACCTTTTTTTTTTTTTTTGGGGGGGAGGGGGGGGTTCCACTCTTTGTCAAGGAGTTACATCTAGTGCATGGCGCCATTGTGTCTCTTTTTTTCCCTTGTTCAGAGTTGTCCGGCTGTTCCTTTTATTGCTTGAATCCACAATATCTTGTAGCATGTAATATAATTTACTTTTCTGCCCAAGCTAGGAGTAGGGTGACAAACAAGCCTGCGCCTTTTTTATCTTGCTCCTCCTTTTCTCAGAAGCCTTTTTTATATACTTAGTATTTATTTATATTTTTATAAAAGTTGTAGATTCAACCTTTTCAACAAGTCTTCCATCACCGTTGGCGCTGTCATCTGGTCCTGTCACATGTGTTGGCATGACTCTCAAGGCTGCCAAGGCCCGGACCTATCGGAAGCGGCGTGGGGCAGGGAAAAACCTGAGAACCTCATCGGTGTCCCTTATCATTACACCATCCGCCTTGCGTATCTTCACCGACGCACTCGCGCCCGCATTCGTAGCCGTGCATCTAACTGCTTATACCATGTTCCAGTAGTGCATTTCGCACCGACCCGTCAAGCAACTCCGCTACTGGATGCATGTCTGATCGCAGCCTTCCGCCATGGCCTGAGAATCCCGACAAGCTCCCTCCCTCTATTGTAAAAAAACATCCTACAGCATTCAGAACTGTCCTGGTAACGCAAGCAGTCAGAGTGCCCTGACATGTCACATGTACATTCCCTCCCGGAAGCCAGATCAAATATACTTCGACCATCATCAATGCATACCGCTCCCGACATACCAGAATTCAGAAGGACCTCGCCCCCCCCTTTCGATGATGCTTCAGCGCCCGAACCGGCTTCTGATACGGAATCCCGCGCTAGAGCTAGATTTCGATCAAAGTCCCCAGGCATTCCACCAAAGAAATCTTGCCAGGCTCCTCCGGCTTTGACCCCTAAGCCCTCCGATGGATTCTTATCACCTCCATCAAGCGGATGGCGAAGCTTTTCACGCAGCCCTAGCCCATTAGGTTTAATTCCTATTCATCAAACATTTAGAAACTTAGTCAGTTTGCTACATCATTCACCCCGGTATAGAAAGCCCTCTCTTGCTAATTAACACCGCCCTCAGATCCATCGCCATGAAATCCCTCGGAAAGCACTCCATGTATCTATTGGATTCCTAGTGCTACATCTCTACCGGACAGGCATCCAACCCGCAACTATAGCGCCAGTCTTAGGTTACGCTCTTATTCCCATCGTTTCAGCGGATGTTTTGAGGTTTATATCCCCTTCTTTCAATTGGTTCTACATCAGGATCTTGGGTGCCTTGATGCGGGAATCCGAGTTCTCAGGTTGGAATGGCGTTATTTGGTATATGATTGGTACTTGGACGGTCCTTGTCGTCTTCCCCAAAGACATCGCGACTCTGTCCATTCTTCTTTTGTCTTGGTGCGACACTGCTGCCAGCACTTTTGGTAGATTACTTGGACGCTATACACCTCGGATCCGCAGAGGCAAAAGCCTTGCCGGCTCGTTAGCCGCGTTCCTTGTCGGAAGCGTTGCGACTGGCTATTTTTACGGTTCCATAGTTCTGGAGACCCCATCTCGGCCCAACGATCCAGCCAACGGTCTAACCTATCTAGGGACCCTTTGCTTTCCTGTCTTTGGAGAGGTCAAAGGGGCGCTTGCACTAGGTATCGTCAGCGTTGTGACAGGTGTTATCGGTTCTGCTAGTGAGTTAATGGATGTGTGGGGACTTGATGACAATGTTGTAATACCTGTCTTGAGTGCCGCTGGCATATGGGGCTTCTTCCGTGCGTTCACAGAATAATGGGGTTGAATTCCCTGCATTAATCCCTCTTAACTATTTAAATATTCTGTCATCTGGATATTAGCTAGACATTTGTGATGCTATTCCTCGTTAAGACTACTATATACAAGGCTGCTTCTGCTAAATATAACTTTGAAATCCTCGGTTGATGTTGGACAGCACATTTAAACCTACCAAGTTATCTCCACCTCCTCACTGTGCAAATCCTTTTGGTGGTATTATCCTGCTCTGCCCCTTCGGCGATTGATAGACCTATCAGTGATTCCGAGGCCAACGGCACGTAGATATTTGCGGCCTTCTCCGACATTCTAGCGCTCTCAGACTTTCCACAGCGAATACTCTCAAACGAGCAAGGTTTCCGATGGCCTGGTGAATTACGAGTCGATCGAAGCGACCAACCCGCGTTTAATAAATTCCTCGTGTGGCTAGAGGGTTAGCATGGACTGTGATGCTCTGGATATGCACTTGCTCTAGTGGCCGGTTCTTTTTATCGACTGCTAGCTTTTCGAACATATCTAGAGTTCCGCCGTCTTCTGCCCCATGGATAACTTTTCCGAATACCTAGATAACGAGGCCGGGTTAGTCTCCCCATCCAGCCGGTTATTGGGAACATAGAATCTGTTCGAAGGGGACGCGATTACCGTGTTCTTGCCATCCAGGTGAGCGTGTTTGGCATATGTGATAAAAAACTGAGTGCCGTTTGTGTTTGGTTTCCCTGCATTCGCCATGGATACAACACCACGGGAATTGTGCCTGAGTGATGGCCGGATTTCATCTTCGAATGGGTTATCGTAAATTGGAGTTCCTAGAGATTTCCCAGGGTTGCTAGATGATGAATCTCCTGTCTGAAGGATAAAGGTTGGTACTGAACGATGAAAGATACATCCATCGTAGTATCCAGAAGCGCAGAGGGCGAGGAAATTCTAGAAATTAGCGCGGTCGTCAGCTCGATAATGTAGAAGCCAAAGGTGGGACGATAGGTGATATTAGTCTTGTGTTCGTTGGAACAGACCCAAGGATGTTTACCTGTGCCGTTTTGGGGACAGCCTCGCAAAACACCTCGATTTTTAGGTCTCCTAGGTCCGTGTGGAGCTGTATGAGCGAACGGGTTAAATACTTAAGTATGGAGTAATAGTAGGGATACCGCAGAATTGCAGCGCAAAGACTGAGATTGCTTACGGTCACAGACATTGTGGATGTTGAATTTGCTTAGGTCTACTATTCTCGAGAGGTTCTTTCCCGTCTAACTTTATTTTCTCGGCCATCCCTCCCAAAGCAATATAATCCAAAATAAGACGCGACAAATATAATTTGCAAACTTTGGCAATATACTGAAATGACTTCGCTATGCACTGTTGCTCGCTGGCCTAAATTTAAAAGTATAATTACATGCGCACCCAGGCTACGACTATGGCACAACCGTATTATCCTAGTTCTGTCATCAAAAAACGCTGATATAATTACCAATCCTATCCTTTTGGTTCTGAGCTATGCACTCAGCAATCCATGTGATGTTCCTTATTTCCTGATTGAAGAGAGTGGGTAGTTAGTTAGTAAAAAAGGTAGCCGATAAGAAACATTCTGGGTGAGAACAGGTTGACTAACCTGCTCCTGTAGCTTCAGCCAAGCATAGACAACTGCAAAAGTGAAGTGATGGGTGAAAGTATCCTTTGCTAGTTCCATCTCTTTCTGATAGAATATGTCCTCCAAGCTTTTTTGCGCGCTCCCTGGGACGCTACCGGAGCCTTGACCAATTCCGCCCTGGTCAAAGAAGGACCGATATTCCCCCACAACTTCCACAGCCAGCCTTACCGCCTCTGCATCATCGGCTCGGCTCAACATTAATGACCCTTCTGGATAAAGCTTGCCGATTTCTGGGTACAGTTTCTTTCGGTCAGCTTTAGAGAGTTCCGTCCCAAATGAGTTTAATGTGATGTTAATTGCCCTTCGGTCGGCCTCAAAGCCAAGGATTTCGGACATAAGTTCCGCTGTGGGTGTTCCCTTAAGTGTCGGGTCTGACGTGCAGAATTCATGGAAGGCCTCCAAATAGCTCTTGTAGAGAGTATTACGGACAATTTCAATGTTTAGCTCGTCTAAATCCGCGGACCGGAGATTGTTTTTAAAGAAAGGAGCTAGCGGTGTTTCAACGAGAACAATGCTGTAGAGCTCTTCAATGTTTGATGCAACACATAGCGCTGGGAGCCCTTCGAAAAACCCCAGAGGGTGACACCGTTCCAACAAGTCTTTCGTGTCTCTTTCGTGCAATGTCCCTGTAATTAACAGGGCAACGTTGTCTATCATATAGGAGTAGGTCAAGAAATCCATAAACTTTGCCAGCGGGCCTGTAGCTTGAGCCCGGAGGTAGCGAAAGTCTTGAACAAGTTTATCGGTGGCTTTAGCAGCAATGGTTGACGTTGTAAAGGGGGACGCAACGTTGGCAAGCTGTTCACCGTAGGAAGGGGTTAGCTGCAGTTTGAGGTCTATGGCCCTGGCCCGATTAGCTTTTATATAGCAGTATAGTGGGATCTTCGACGATAAGGAAGGAAGGAAGGAAGGAAGGGAATGTGTGAATTCGCATACCATCTAGAGTCTCGCATTGGGTCAAATTTGAGTAATTGGAGTTTGTTAGGAGACTGTTGCGGTAGCCGCGGACAATCCCTTCCACGTAGCCAGAGTGGATGTTAAAAAAAAGACCCTCCATGGTATACGGATTGGAGATGGATTACTTCAAATCCTTTGGGCAACGTAGCGGAGTGCAAAGAAGTGCGACGTTGTGGGAAGGATATGCAAGGACAGGTTAAGCCAAGCTGCGCACGATGGTTCTGGTTTATATGGTCCTTCGGTAAATATAAACTGTCCAACCTAAGGTAAGAACGCTGCCACGACTTTAAGATTCGTGTAGGCAAGTTTGAAACGCGTGTAACGGAGGGCGAAATGGATACTATTCCTATTGTTTCGCGTCAAGAAGGTAGTTTGGGATCTTGGGGGCAGACTCGGAAGCTGGGGCATACAAACACAAAGTACGGAGGGCGGCGACGACGATGACGATGGCGGGATATGCCCCTGCCATCTAATCTCTAGATCTTAGATTAGATTAGATTAGATCGCATAATATCACATGGTCGGATAAGGGCTGTGAATGCTTTGCCCTAATGGCGTTGTTGCCAAAGCCACCACGCCCCACCAACTAGCGAGCTTCAACAGATCCAGCAGAAGCAGATGTGAATGTCTGCGTGCCCAGGTGTCGATATTGTAACACTTGATGATGAGCCCTCCGCTTCACCCATGCTAGTTGATCCGGTAGCTGGTCCGACAGCTGGTCTGTATACTTCTCGTGAAATCAATCACTGGTACTTAGACCGTTCTGCTGTTAAAGAGAAGGCGAGGTACCTGCTCTCACCCGCATCTTATCTCCAGATGTATATGTCACTAAACAGATAGGGCAACCAACCTAGCAGCTACATTCGCCAAAAAACACTTCCACAACACACAAGTGTCTGCCTCCCTTCTCTCGAAAATTTAACCCCATCACCTCCTTCTCGAACGTCCAGACCAGCCAGCTGCATCAACATTCCAATCTCTTGCCAGTGTGCTCTCAGCGTCGCTTCAATTTTAGCTGGGTCCTCATAGTAGCTACCTTGCGAAATCTTAAGGTCCACTAATCATGGCATCCGCCAAAAACCTCCCCGCCATATTCAATGCCACATCTCAAGACATCGAGATGCTTCTGGCAGCTCAATGCCATCTTGGTTCAAAGAATCTTCAAGTCAGTACTACTAAAATACACGAAGAAATACTATATCCATGCTTCGTTCGTGACTCCGAGGGTTTGGATCCATGCTAATAGATTGAATACAGGTACACATGGAGCCTTACCTGTGGAAAACGAGACCTGATGGTATCAATATCATAAACATTGGCAAAACCTGGTACGGATGCACAAAAAAACCCACCTACCCTATATTGTTGCCTTTGCCTTTATTTCACTTATCTCATAACCGGGAAGGAAGAGGAAATATCAAAGGAGGAAACGGGAAGCAGAGGATTGTCTGCAGATAATAGAGGCTTACCAGCAACGTCGTTTATTTAAAATAGGGAAAAGATTGTCCTCGCCGCCCGAGTCATCGCTGCTATCGACAACCCGGCTGACGTCTGTGCCATCTCTGCCCGTCCTTATGGCCAGCGAGCCGTCCTCAAATTTGCCGCACATACTGGTGCAACCGCCATTGCAGGCAGATTTACCCCAGGAAACTTTACCAACTATATTACTCGATCGTTTAAAGAACCTCGCCTTATCATTGTCACCGATCCTAGGACCGACGCTCAGGCTATCAAAGAAGCCTCATACGTTAATATTCCTGTCATTGCGCTCTGCGACACCGATTCTCCCACTGAGTTCGTAGATGTTGCCATCCCAACCAACAACAAGGGCCGGCATGCGATTGGCTTGATTTGGTGGCTTTTGGCTAGAGAAGTCTTGCGATTACGAGGAACACTTGCGAGCAGAGAGGTAGATTGGGACGTCATGGTCGACTTGTACTTCTATCGTGACCCTGAGGCAGAGGATCAGAAAGATCAAGGTGCTGAGGAATCCAAGGTTCCTGGTGCTGAGGAAGCTCCTGCAGCCAACGAGTTCACCAACACTGGTGACTGGGAAGTTTCTGGTGGGCAGGCCGGAACATTTGCACCAGTACCGACTAGTACTGGGGCTCCAGGCGGTAGCTGGGACGCTGATGCGGCGGATTGGGCAGATAGTGGTAATGCCCAACCGCAGCCCGACAACCAGGCCAGCGGATGGTAATGATCACAATTATCCTCTATTTTACTTTGCCCCCTCTCCCTTTCATCTCTTATCCACGTTCTCCGGTACTATTCCACTTTATCACCATTTCCTTGCTCAGTCCACTTCCATACTAGTCAACATGAAACCTCCAGATTTCCACCTTTCTCTATCACACCAACATGTTGTCCGCAAATTCTCCTACCTGCATGATTAATATTAGTCTCTTCCTTGTACGTATGGTTTCGGAGGGGTTTATAAGGATGTGCTGCGTTTTCTTTTATTTATTTATTTTTTCTTTCTGCCTTCATTCTTCTCTTATATATACACCGTTCCTTCTTTTCGCCTTAAGTGTTCTCATCCTATGATGCTGTCAGCAACTACTCGGCCTTCCTTTGTATTAAGCTTAAAAAATAAAAATATCCGAGCCCACGCGAAGAAGTTTTCGTCAATGACCCACGTCACGGTTTGAAATACTGGAGCGTTTTAGCACGATAGAGCTCCCAACTAGTAGTTTGACAAACAGATGGCGATAGGGTTATTTTTATCTAGGCCCAGATCCGAGACCGTAAAGTTTGACTGCCTATTCGAAATATCCTGGTTGAGTAGAGCTCCCGTTTAAAGTGCTCTGTCGATATTCATGCCGTGATCGACTCCACGGGGGCTTGGGTAAGCCATGAGGAAAGCGACATGGGCATCGTTAGAAGAACTGCTCCCTCATGAGTAGTAACTGTGTAGACGATTCCGGCTCGCTAGTATCGTCTTGCTGAACAAGTAAAAATATGTTTAGATCTTCGTTGGGAAGGAGGAGCATGCGGTTGCGGAGGTGGTAGGGATTCTTGAAGAGAGAGCAGACGAATTGTGTGCACACAAATAACAAACTGCTTCAACGCCTCCCCTGCTGCTTGCTACCTTTCACCCCCCATTCTTGCACGTAGCACGTAGACATTCACTCACGCGACTACAACACCTACGAAACAGCCATTCCGCCGCATAATTTGGTTCTTAGCGCCCAGCTTGGACATTTCCGTTCAGCGTCGCCGGTGGTTGATGCCATCTTCCGCTTCCTTTCGACATGCCAAAAGAAGACGTGACTATTGATCACTACGCGGTTCTTGGGATCTCTACAGCCGCTTCTCCAGACGAGATTAGGAAACAATTTCGAAAATTGGGTACGGCAAATACATATCGCGGATTTATCGACGGGGCTAACATTCGTCTTAGCTTTGAAATACCATCCCGACCGAAACCCGGGTCGAGAAGCCGAATTCAATGCAAAATTCCAGCAGATACAAGCGGCCCATGAACTTCTAACTGACCCTGTCCGGCGAAAACTATATGATAGGTCTAGGTTATATCACAATGGCCTAAATAAAACAAAAACAGAGCAATCCTCCGAGCCAACAGCCCCTTCCCGTGAACAACCACTCCGGAACTATAACACTTCTGGCCCTGCACGGTCCAATTTCTCTACAAGCTCTCGATCTGGAGATTCCCATCAATCCACGAAAACACACTGGGAGCACCCAAATCGTTCATACAACCAGCATGGCTCGTCGGCATGGAAAGCTACGCAAGAAAAATGGCAGCAGCGTCCGCCTCGTGAAACCCCACGGACACCAAAGAAAACGCGCGAGAATCCTTATGCTAGTCCGGACATAGAAACACAGCCATCGCGCGAAACTCCGTTTAAGGCTTACAGGGAAGATGCGCCTGGCGGAAACACATCCCTGAAGCATAGCTTCTTTGGGGACAGAAATCCCCGAGAAAAGGAATGGATGGATGCCACCCCAGGGACCCGACCTGCTGGGAGCTCCAATCGCGGTAGTAGTGGAATATGGGAAACTAAATCATCCTCGGAAGAAGATGGCCCGAGAGCATCTACGTTTTATGCTTATACTCCACACACCCGATTACGAACAAACCTGCGCGATACGAGTCCCGATAAGCCTACAATGCATGGCGTTAACCAGACGAATGGGACCAACAACGTGGAAGGCGGCGGCGGCGGCGCTAGCCCTTCTGACCCACCAATATCACCGGCCCGATCTGGGACCTTTACAAGATCACAAACGATGCGAGAAGCAAGAGACTACGGCGAACCGTCAATATCGGCGCAAACATATGAACGACGTAAGAGTAGTGCTTCAATTGGTATAGATGGCCCAGAGAGAAGAAAGTTTTCTTATTTATTTAATGAAGATGGTACACGGAGGCCTTATCGAACTGCGAAGCAGACAGCAGGGAACGACCAGGATGGGGACGATGAATCATTACCTAAAGGCAGAAACACACCAATACGACAATCGTACCCATCATCACGACGGAATACACTAGATAGAGATACAACCTCGTCTAAGATGTCATCGGATTCTAAGAGCAACGCCGGAATTAAGAGTTCTGAACGTGTACGGTTTAATTCGCATCCCTACGGGAAGCCAGATGGTATGTTTGGTCTTCTTCCGAAAACGAATGTGAATATAAATTAGTCCTCTGTGGCGTGGCTAACTTGCTGGTAGCAGACTTCCAGACACCGCTGAATACATTCAAATCGTAAGATTGACTGAAACGATGGCCATCAGAATTACTAATAATAAGTAACCTTTCAGATTTGAAACCAGTCGACCCTCACCCAGCATTCCACCAAGCTCTCCAAATGAAAATCACCGACCTAAGTCATTTTCTATTGCAGATTGGAACAACATGTTCAATAGTGAACAAAATATATTCGCAGTTCCTATCGGAAAGGGGCAACAGAGTCCAAGAAAAGGTCCAGCAATGCCAAAATTACAGACTACCTTTAACTCAACAGGCTCTCAACTTAACTTCTCACGACCGCGACCAAATTCTACGTCAGCTGAGCACCATAGCGAGTCAAATGATGTAATGGTAGATAAGCAGGCTTTTGGCGCCGACTCAGCCGAATCCCAAGAAACTTCGAGTGCACAGGATTCGAATCCTAAGAATACCTTTATATTCGAGGATTGGAAAAGAGCTTTTTCAGAGAGCAACCCTTTTGACGTAAACCCAAGCCAACAGAGTGCTTCTGGTGCTGCAACGCGGTCAACTTCTCGACATCGCAAAGGCACTAATGTGAAAAAAGGCGTCGGAACATATGCCCAAACGAGGGCCCCTGGAATTGATGAGAATGCTAACTTAGAGGCTTGCACGTCGGGTCTGCCAACCGATAAGAATACAACATTCGCTTCTCAAGTACCTGACTCAGTTCCCCAACCAGTCGTCCAGAATGGGAATATTCAAGCAACTGGCGTCCCTTCTCCCCTTGCCATGGATATTGATACGCCACGGGAAAGTCCGAATATCGCACCTGCCGTTCCGTCTACCCCTGAACCTCGGAATCCCACACCGCTACGGCACCCTGGCATATACCACAGCCCCTCCGTCTCCGATGAGAACCCCGTGTCCCCAATAAAAGGAGACGGTCCACCGATATCTCCCTTGAGGGCAGAAGAGATACCCTCCAGGGAAGACGATACCGAGGGCCAATCGCCAATAAGTTCTACTTGTAGATCTCCGCCTCTAGATCTAAGTACAGAAGCCAACTTTCCAGCGCCCCAACCATCAATAAATTTAGATTCTCTTCGTGACGTTGAGCCAATGGCTTATGCTCCTTCGAATGGACTTGATGGGAATTGGCAAAATATGCAGGATAGTCTTCCATTTGATTCGAAACCTGCCCCGGTTTTGAACATTTCCCCATCACCCCCGCCATGGAGATCATCAATCAGGATTCCAATACCGCCTGAAGCACCGGCTATTCCAGTGGAACTATCTGCTGCATCTTACGATAGGAATTGCGCGGCTATGACAGTGTACCAAACACATTGGAACGAATACAACGCCAAGATTGTCAATCACATCAAAGCGCGATTAGACGCGGACGTGCTTCGGTGTGCACAAAACAAGGGTTTCGCAACTGGTACAAGCATTGACCCTAAGGCTGGTGTCCATATCGACCTTGCTCAGACCAGAAAGGTATTGGCTGAGCTAGAAGAGGATCAGCAGATACGTGAACAATGGGATACTGCTATAAAATCTCATAAAACCGTTTTGATCCAATGGAAAACTTATCTTGAGCATTTTCACATTGCAACTGAACTCTAGTCCCGCGCCTTGTCATAATTTGAATAATACTAGTCTGAGGGCTTTGAGCGTCATCATATTATCGGCAAAGCGACGCATGTTTTGTCTCTACGATTTGCTGGTCTTTGCCTACAAATATACCCCTTACATCGTCGCATCTATTTAAATCCAAATTTCTTAGAATCAGGCATGAAGTAATAATGTGGGGATACAGGGCAGAGGTGTTCGTAGGGGTCAGATGTTTATGTCAAATTTTGTGGACAATGAGAAATGATACCCTTTCTGTATTTCTTGTCCTTGTATTGTCTGTTCAATGTTTAATCCTGCAAACGGCTAATTATAAAATTCGTTTATAAGCCATACTCAATGCATTATTAATTAAATAGACATAGGAGCCGAGACTATATTTCACGAAAGATCTCCTCTAGCTTTACCAGTAACTTCTTTGTTTGCTGCCCAGTGCCAATTGTTATCCTCAAGCACCCTTTGCAACCTAACTCGTTTCCACGATATCTAACAATGATACCCATGGGCTCTGCTGCAAGCTTTGCGTACACAGTTTTCGCAGCTGTATTGTCCGGCTTCCCGCCGGAACTTCTCGGTGCATCTAGGATCTCAACAAGCAGGAAATTGGCATCAGCCCCTCCCTTCAGTTGACCGATTCTTTGAATCTGCCGCAATTGCTGGGCAAGATGCTCTCTTTGTTCAATTATCAGACTCCTGTGTCGCTTCATCACATCCAGGCCGGATGGTGAGACTGCTTGAATCGCAAGTGTTGAGGTCAAGGATGAAATATTGTATGGTGCCTTGAGATTGTTAAGAAGACGAGTAATTTTAGTTTGTGCGAATGCAAACCCTAGGCTATAGCGTATGTCAACAACAAAATATAACTGGGATTAACAGAAGTCATATCATACCGTATACCAGCCATGCCGAAGGCTTTGGAAAGTGTTTGCATCACAACTAGGTTTGGGTAGTCATTTACCCAATGAGCAAGACTCATATTTTCTCCTGCAAAGTCTATGTATGCTTCATCGAGAACAACTATGCCATTCCATTTGTATTCAAGAAGACTCCTAAGCCGACCACGGCTTACTAATTTCCCTGTAGGATTTCCAGGAGAACAGATGTAAGCTAATTTGATCTTTGGATCCTTATTCAATGCCTCCTTGATAAACTCTGGCTGGATATCAAAGCTAGGCGGTTGTCCTTTTGTATCTAGAGGCACCTCGACGATTCCGACATCATTCACCTGTGCAGCGACAGAGTACATGCCGTAAGTCGGAGGACATATCAATATTTTGTCTGTCCCAGGCACACAAAAGCATCGTATTAGCCCATCGATGGCCTCGTCGGAGCCGACGCCGACAAATAGGTTTGCAGAGTTCAATGGCTCTTTCCCATCAGGGACTAGTCGGAGATCGCACAGCAATTTCTTTAGCTCGATTTGGTGACTAAACTCTTTGTTTTGTCAGAAACGAGTTATACAACGATCAGGTACAAATACACCAGCCCCTCTCCCGCCACTACTGGACTTACAATGGATAAATATCAAACTTCTGGGGCAGCGGAGGATTGTGAAAAAAACTTACGGGTCTGGATACCGATTTAAGCTAGCGAGTCTGTGAAGATCAAGTTGATTATCTTCGCCCTGTCCTTTTCTTGCATTGAGACAAAGCGATGGGCCAAATGAGTTTTCATTTGCGTCGAGGAGCGTGTTACTTCCGTCATCCTTATAGTCGCTGATTCGTTCACATATTAGCCGGCTGCTTCGCACGCTGTCTCGTTTATCAGAATGGAGGACAGACTCTCTCGCGCATCGATAGGGTTGAAGAGCTAGAATGTTGGGGCGTGCGCAGGTTTCTAAATTGAATGCAGAACACATTTTTGGTGCAAACAGTGGGGAATGGGCTGGTGTCTATGATGGTTGGGATGCTGTTTGGAAGTGATCGATAATGAAGAATGAGGAGAGTAGGCTTAAGAGCGATCAGCTGGTAGGTTGAAAAGGTATTTTTCGGAGTGTATTTGAGTTTCAAGCGATCAAATCTACTGGTGACTCACGAGATTTTAAATTTATTGCACATGGGGTTCGGAACTCTGCCAATAGTCGTATATATGAAGCCCAACAACTCCGACAACGGAGCAGGGGCGCACATTCGCTAGAAGTATCCGCACTTTTGAGGTATCAAACATGCTAGTGCTAGTGCTACATTAACCGTCACGTCTCATACATGCGTATCTATTACCGAACCACCGTCCCCACTATTCGAAATAATATGCCAAAGTCGGTTTTTCTAGACACGAGGAAAGAAATGGAAGGGAGTGGAAGGGCCTTGCATTCCGAACTTTGCTACCCTTTTTTCTTTCTTTTTTGTAAGGTTATTGTTATACAGCTGGTTTCTCGCGGACCGTGCATTAGTCGATGCCTTGGTCCATGCCTAACGTGATCATAGACGGGATTAGTAGGGAAACCGATATTAGATAAACTGATGGGTTTGACTCGTAAACTAGAAGCTCAATGCTACCAGCCTTTATGATTAGAGGTCGGACGCGCTATACTTACTATCGCTCAGGATGCCAGTATCTAAGCCTGAGTGAGGTTTGCCATGGTCATAGGTTACACGCCGCCATCCGCATGCCTCCGATGAATCTTTTAAAAATTCCATTGTGGGAAACTAGTGATTGTTGCGTTAGACTCCATTAATGTAAAGAAAGAGACGGTGGAATGCTTACATAATGTTCGTTCTTCTTCATTGTTATTACAAATGGCACATTGTCAAACGTGATCACACGTAGACGGAAGTCTGTAGCTGCATTAGCGTAATGGTCAGGGCAAATCCATGGCTATTCAACCTACATGTATTGTCCGGTATCTTCGAAACTTCCTTGAGAAAAGAATCTAGATCCAGAGTGGCAACTCCATTCACTCCCAGAACAAAGTTTGTAGGGACTAATTGGTATTGGAAAGATGGGGAGCCCCGTGACTATGCCGTTGAACATTAGCATACCTTATATCGTATCGAAGGATCACAGACATAAATGTATCTTACTCGTGCTGAGACGTAAACTTCAGAATGCATATGGCTGATTTGTTGACGGACCGCATGGTGAGGTCGGTGCAAAACTGCTCCACAAAATACCACGACACGGTTTGTTTCTATGTCGCTGGTTGTCACAGTGGGAACCTTAATACTTAGTTCCTTGCAATTTCGAACTACCCGAACATCAAGCTCGTCGTGATCGTACATGACATCTAAATCGGATATCCGTGTCATTATCTTCCCGTTGAGGGATAAGATCAAATCCCCTTCTTCGAGAGTCTGGACCGGGCCACATGAAACCTTTCTGACGATAAACAGCTGGTGCCGCTGGGGGTTGTCTTGTTCGACTCCTCTAATCCAGTCCTCGGATACACCCATGACTCGGGCCTGGCTCATCTGAATCGTATGAAGCTCGACATCAAGAATGCGGAGGTTTGGTATTTGTCCGCGTTGAATTTGATTGATAACAGGTAAGATCGTGGGGGTAGATAATCCTAGATGATATTCTATATCCTTGGAACCGTGTGCACGGTCCCCTAGATATGTTAGCCACAAGGCTTGCACGGTACCATCCTCATCGGCAAGCACCCCGCTAGCGCACTGAGCACTAAGACTGGTATCAACAGTTATTGCATCTAAGTTTATCGCCCTATAGCGGGGCGCCATTGAATTTGCCGGTATAGCCACTGTTGTAATATCGGTTATTGTTGTTTTGGTTGTGACAACCCGGAAATTATGGTTGAACCCAAAGAAGACGGTGGGAGACCCCTGACGAACATTTGAGCTGCTGAGTTTTGCGGAGAGAACTGGTGCATTAACAAGAGAGGGGTCGTATTGTACCACTGCGTAGTTTTGCAGTGGATGCAAGAATACGACTTTACCAGGAACAACCACAGACTCGGCGATGGTCAACGTCAAATCGCATAGATCGTACGGAACAAATGCGCGCGAAACAACAACTAGTCCCTTTTCATGGTCTACCACGACTCCGAATCCTACCTATAATAGCGGAATGTCAACGTTAAGCTAACTTAACTTTTGGCGAGCAAAAGGAGAAATTGAAACACACCTTGCGCGGTAGTGGGTAGCCGTCAATTTTCAAAGGCATCTCGCAGGCTATTCTTACAAAACTCCGAACTAGATCAGAAGCCCCCGCGAATCCTGGATTGTCGAGTGTGACGAACTGAGCCGACATTGGCTGAAGCTCTTTGGGTGGCAGTGCGTCTGCAATATCTTGAAAGTCCCACAGGCCGGTGGAATCTGCAGAGTGTTAATTCATGGGCTGAGAGTCGCTATGAAGAATACCTAAACCTCACCATTTCTTATGGCCATCCTCATTTTGCTAGTCCAGTGTCTATCGATTTGAAGGATAGAAGTATTCAACGTGTGCAAATCTCGTAGATGCCTATACGTCACAACAACCCTAGATCGATCTTCGCACCCATATAAGTACTTGCTTAATACAGCTTCCATAAATATGATATACCTGGAATGTTCTTCATGATGTCAATGAAACTTTTGAGGTCGGGAGTTTTTTCATTATCCACGGACTAAATTTGTCAACCATCGAACTACAGCATGAAAGAACGAATAACACCCAGAATGGGGCTAGGTACCGCTATAATCCAACCCTTATCCGATCCATCGAACCTGAAAGTGCCAGCGGGTTCGGACACATAGACACCTTTGACAGGGATTGCGTAAAGCCTTGCCAGCTGGTACGACAGGTCATGAAAGGATGCGCCACAGACGGTGAGAAATCGATCCGGAGTAATTGCGTGGAGGTCTCCTACTGTTAGCTCAACTTCAATATCTTGGCTTCCACGCTGAAGTAGAAGTTGGATCTTGTTTCCAACACTGCTATCTAGGATATCATCTAAACGAACAAACTTTGTAATAAGTTCATCATTGATTTTGATTAATATATCGCCCTCCTATCACCATGTGTTAGTGGATTTTATATGGTTCCTGTTTAGATCCTCTAGGTCGTACCTCGATGAGCTTATAGCCTGGACCACTTGGCAATACAGTCTCGGCAACTAACATGCCAATTTCTTTAGGGAAATTTTGCCTGATAGCGGCTTCCCATGGAGGAGTTAAGCCCAGACGCCGACATTCATCAAAAGGTTTGATTAACCATTGTGTCTGAATTGTACCTCGAGCAACTTGGTCGCTGTTTTGGATGCATTGCAAGGCTCGCAATGGGCGATCAAGAGGCAGGAAATAATCAGTCGCAGCTGTGGTTTTGTTTTTTTTAATAAGTGACTAGATTGGAGGCAGCGAACTTTCTGATTAAGAATTACTTACCTTCAGTGCTCCCACCAGCTTGCAGTGCAACAACATATCCATCCACGTTAACAACAGGGGACCCAGAGCTTCCTCCACTTGCCGATGCTGCTGCTTGAATGTAGTTTGTGTCTACCACAATGAGAACCCTTGGCATATTGAGCGTTGAATTGCATGACGAGCGGGAGACTCACTGAAGTCGTTGTAGCCGTCTCCATAATCCGGAGCATTGCGATCTGTCCTGCTGATGACCCCAGAAAGGATGCTCAGTTTCTCACCAGCATCGTTACCAACGACCCTAATTTCGACACCAACCCCTAGCAGTGACGTCGGGCCAATGTCAGTAAATTAAACCTCGCGACGTTCTTTGCTAATTAACCATACTTGCGAGATCGGGTCGTAACGTCAGTTCTCCAATTTCCATATATTTGATTTTTGAAGGATCAAATTTCAGAATTCCAAAGTCGTGTACAGGGTCCCGATAAACGGGGTAAACGTCGCACTTTAGAATTCGCGTTTAAACGCGTTAGCATTTGCGTAGAATAGAGATGTCACAGATTCCGCAGTATTACCTCCTCATGATTATCGAATACACAGTAACCCCAGAAAGGTCCAGCACATGCGACATGTCGGTTTGTAAGTATGAGGCCTCTAACTTTGTCGACAACAAATCCGGTTGCTTCGCTCGTGACCGCCGGGTCTGCATCGAAAGAACAGGTTTGGCAAAACCGAATGGAAACAACGTTCCTAACGACGGATTCTATTGTCCTTTGCCATTCGACAGAGTCCCCTGTTGCTGCAAGATGGGGTACCACTCTCCCTTGGTCTGCCTGCGTTTGTTCAAGTGCTGCCAGCAGGTCTTGTTCAGCCATCATGTTAATGTCATCGTCTGCGTCCTCGTTGAATTCGGTGGTATCCTCGAATTCCAATTCGAAATTTTCGCCTTTCGCATGTTTGCTCGGGCGGATGAACTGTGCTGAGCCAGAGTGCCTACGCTTACTTCGAGACTCCGCTGTCCCTTCCATTTTTCTTTTACCCTTTTAGCACGACCCCGTCTACCTTTCTGCTGCTTTTCCGAGCAGCTAGAAGTAGTCCCAGCAGTTGTCGCGCGTTTTTCTTCTTCTTTCTTTCAATCCTCTGTTTTAAGTCCAAATACCTAAGTACTCATTGAAACCGAACCTTCTACAGAGGTCGAGTTGGTAGCACGCGTCGTCTCGATGAAAGATTGGAAACCGAAGACGCAGTGGGGTAAGCGGCGGATTCTAGGTGGCCCGAGTTTATATGGTGTCGATAACGTGGTAAAGGTGATAGGCAACAAAGACGATGGAGAGATAGATGGAGAGAAAGAGAGTGTGAGAGAAGATGCTGCTGCAGGAGCATCTTGGAGTCGCGGAGACTTCCTGATTCGCATCAGGAACCGCTTATATAATCACACCGCGAGATATATCCCTGTTCATCTTGTCACCCACTATACTTGGTCTTAAGTTTTCTGCAGCCCCCAGCGTCGACTTCCACCAATCCCCCTACTGAAACAACAAATTGCTTGAACTAGTATCTTAAGTAACTATCCTGACCCTAAAAGCCTGATGCACTTTTTCCTTTTGTAATTATGAACCCAAAACCAAGTTATCCTAACCAGTGAAGTAAATAGGTCTGCAGGCCAACTCGCAGCCATCTTCCCTCGATAAAAAAATCAAAAGATGCTGTATTTCATCGGCCTTGGCCTGAGCGATGAGAAAGACATCTCTGTTAAGGGCTTGGAAATCGTGAAACGTGCAGAGAAGGTGTTCCTTGAAGCTTATACGAGCATTCTCATGGTTTCTCGCGAAAACTTGGTTGGTGATTGGCGCCCATTAGAATATTACTCGACATGTGCTTGATATCAGCATCACCCCTGGTTTTGGCCAACCATGTTGCCATTCGAAAATTGTTTATATGCTGATTATGTCCAACTACAGGAAGAATATTACAGACGCAAAATCATCCTTGCAGATCGTGAGTTAGTGGAATCCAATAGCGATGCTATCCTTCAAGAAGCAATTGAAAAGGATATTGCCTTTCTTGTGGTCGGGGACCCATTCGGGGCAACTACCCATCTAGACCTATTGCTTCGGGCACGGGAACTACAGATTCCATTTAGGACTGTTCACAATGCCTCTATAATGAATGCAGTGGGTGCCTGTGGCCTACAGCTCTACAACTTTGGGCAAACTGTATCTATGGTATTTTTCACCGACACCTGGAAACCATCTTCATTCTATGACAAAATAAAAGAGAATGTGGAGATCGGCCTCCACACACTCATCCTACTGGATATCAAGGTGAAGGAGCAGAGTGAAGATAACATGATGAGAGGTCGAAAGATTTACGAGCCCCCTCGCTACATGACTGTTGCGCAATGTGCACAACAGATGCTAGAAATTGAAGATAGCCGCAAAGAAGCTGGTTAGTTTCAATCTTTACAACCACGTCACAACGTTATCATATGGTTTTGCTAAACAATAAGTTTATAGTGTACACTAAGGATTCCCTCGGAATAGGAATAGCAAGATTGGGATCGGAGAATCAGACATTCGCCGTTGGAACTCTAGAAGACTTGGCTAAGTCAGATCTCGGCCCCCCATTACATTCTTTGGTCCTCGTTGGCCGCATTCATGATATGGAAATTGCGGTCCTTAGAGACTTTGCAATCGATCAGAAGAAGTTCAATGCAATGATTTCAGGGAAGCTACATGATACACATTGTTGAATCGAATTTTGGCGGGGTTTCGAGATCTCATAGGACGGGAGTATGAATAACGAATCTGTAAAACCACAACAGCCCTTTTCCAATGATACTTTAATACACCTACTAATCATCGCCGATTTAAAACCAGCTTTTCCTTTCGGACTCGTGGAAAAATTCCTGAAAGTATGCACATAAATACATGTCTACCAATAGGGATTTCCTTTAAGCGACGATAAGCACGGCTCACCTATAGATATAAGGAATATTCCCAAAGCCACTTTCCACGTTTTCAAGTCTAAAGGCCCCAGTGCAAATGTCGTTCGGGTAGCGGCAATTAATGTTGCGAACAGGAGAGTTAAAATAACATATCCCGCAATACGGTGGTATTTGTATATCGACTTGGCTCTTTCAACGGACCCTAATAGACGAGGGGTATAGAACTGAGCAAACCCTACCATCACTTGAATGATGATACAAGTATACGTGAAAAGTCCGAGGATCGCATGTAGGCTATCGAAATGCGCATGCTGGATACGTATCTTGTTCAAGAAAATGGCCACGAAGGCCCCAATAAATGCAAACATAGCTATTCCAATCAAAATGGAGTGAATAATAGCTCCAATTCTCTTTTGATCAGGTGTATGGGTAGGTTGTAGAATGAGGATGGCCTCAACTAAGAGAGTAATGGCAACCTAGTGACTAATTGATTAGAAAATGCAATGATAGAAATTAGATGTGCATGGATGACTTGCTGAATTCAGAATCTACAGTAACCAGAGATGCACGAATGTTAGTTGGTCTGGTATTTACTTGGAGCGGCGGATAAAACTCTCAGTCTGAGGGTTGGCGACTGTCTGGTGATATGAAATTTAAACTCAACTGACCGGATGGCAAGAGAAAATTGTGAATCTCAGTGATAGGACGGATACCCATATCACAGCTGTAAGAGCGAGGAGCCCAAACTGGGCCAGAAAGCCTGTGCCTTTTGCATATAGAGGCAAGCATCAGCCGATATGGACAGGAAATGCATCAGCAGATGGCCATATGGGTGGTAAATACTTACCTAGGTATATAATTCAGTGAACATGCCCAACCGCGATCGATTAGTGGTAGACATACCCATGAATATATTATTCCAAAACGATGCATCTTCCTTCTGTCGGATAGCGCCGGCCACACCAAGCAATGGTGCGGTCTCCGGCGGAACCTCCGTGACTGATGTATGCGTGTTCGACATTCTGATATTTAGACCGTCAAGCCTCAAACGCGATAGCGCGAATATATGTTGGGCACGCCCAGGGTCTTTGATTCTCTACGGTTGCACTGGTGCTAGGTCTGATCCTGGCGATGCCTTCCACGGGATTCGGTAAGCTGTAAAATGAGCGTACCTAATGGGGTGCAGATATTTTATACTTACTTACTCGCTTATATATTTGATATACTTAGTACGTATATACCCGTAGTAGGGTATCAAATATGGAAGTGAAAGGAAGGAAGGAGCTAGAGGAACACGGGATATATCCGGATAACGCTGTGAATGCCCAAGTACTTAAAGTAAGCAGGTACTTACTTAGGCAACAATACGATTCATCATTGGCACCAAGTTTAAGCTCTTGATCAAGGTCTCTGCTATATGATTATATAAGCTGGCGATAGCTGGCGATGGCAAGTACCTAGGTAGTTAGAAGCTTAGTTCACGGGCGACCTTCCACGAATCAGATTATGAGTACAAATTATCCTCTAATAGATATTGAAGAACCGTCTCCTTTCCGTAGAACTATGGGGTTTCCTACTTAAGTATCGTAAGTTCTGGAGTGGCTTGCAGATAGAAGCTATTTTTCCTCGGTAGTGTTAAAAGTGAGTACTTAATACCTAAGTAAGTATTTTAAGGCTTATTTTAAACGTATCCTCGGTAGAGAAAAGAAGCCTCATGTGGCGTTTGAGGTGCCAAATTTCTCTGCGGCTTCTGTATCTGACATGTCTGGAGGTATTCTCAAGTCTCGCCGAGCTGCTCGTGTCCAATAGGTGAATGTGCGGTCGTTGATTCTTCTGGGGTACCCTACACGACTGACATAAAGGGTTTTGAGAGCGCTATAGAAACTTTGTGCTTCGGAATCCATCCCACAGCACCTAAGACATCGAATAATTCTGGTGATTCTCAGATCATTATGGCTATTCATCCATCTGCTTGCCGCTCTAGGAAACTTGTCCGGGTTTGGTACAACATTGGATAGTACCTGGTGACCTTCCCTGCAACCCCCGTCTTCATCCTTAAGGTCGACTATGTCACAGTCGAATCCAAAAAAACGGAGCATACGCGCCAAAGCTGCTCTCATTCCAGCTCGAAGAAGGTGGTCTTCTTTAAACATTTCTATAGCCAGATCGTCTAATCTCGAAGCTGGATGAAGCATAAAATTTGATCTCTCTGGTAGAGGAAACAAGATCTGGATATAGTCG
This sequence comes from Drechslerella coelobrocha, assembly GCA_036971555.1. Lineage (NCBI taxonomy): Eukaryota > Fungi > Ascomycota > Orbiliomycetes > Orbiliales > Orbiliaceae > Drechslerella > Drechslerella coelobrocha. The sequence continues at coordinate 2,312,478 of JAJTUH010000001.1, forward strand.
TGACTGTACTCTAACTTTCTATCGGTCCAGGTTAGAATCTCTGCCAGCTTTCGTCCCTGGAAATCGCTGCCGCCCCGATAGAATGTGATGATTGGAGGTGTTGGTGCTGGCTCTTCTGAGTTGGCCAGCTCTGGCTGATGGCTGGGGGTAGGAGTTTCCGCACTGCTTCTTTGTTCTGATTCATTTTCTTGTTCCTCTTTTGAAGTCCTGGACAGGCTATCTAAGGACGTCTGTTCCATCTTGCGGGCGGGGGGAGTGTTTCTGCGTGTGAGAGGGACCTTTGTTTTGAACTGATATTCGGATGGAGCTTGGAGCAACGAAGCCTTATGTTCTAAGTACACGAAGTAGAGCAGGCTTTTGCACCAAAAATCCCTTACGAAACTGATGCCACAACGCAGAACAACATTAAGATCCATATATGAAGGAAATTCGAAAGAGAAGAAAGAAATAAAGAATCTCGAAAAGGGAAAGCTAGTGCTCCTGATAATACCTGTATATGAAGGCTCTAAAAAGGAAACAAAAGCTCAATATTATGTGGCGTTCCTTGAGTCGAATAGCCAATAGGTGGATACTACACCCTAGAGCTGGCACTTCTTGATGCGTGAGAGAACTCCATTCCGTAAACAAAAGGTCCAATATGAGTGTCAGTCAATCCAAAAATTTGAGCAGAGTTGCCTATGGTGCTGATATTACACTTCTGGGCTTGTTTGAAAATATGGATAGAAGAAGAACTGGTTCGATTTTGTTTTGCTTTAGGGGAAAGTCCTTGCGTGGGGTGTTGCCTGCAGATAGGAATTAGCATGTGCAGGTTATGTTTTATATCCTACTTCAGCAGCTTGACTTTGACCCAACCCAGCTAACTGTTGCTTGTATTGAGCAAGAGATTATAAATATCAGCTATTACCAAAGATAAGTACGTATCTAGATAACATGAGAAAGCATTTCGGTTACATCATGAAGGCAGGGTTGTTAAAAATAAACACCCTCGTGGGCAGAGATTAGAAGGCTGTGAGTACTAGAGCACCTCACCTACTCAGAATGTGCAGTAGCTGTGGCGGGACGATTACCTCCTGATACAAGTGCCCTTGGAAGTCTATCAACAAACTTCCGCCGCTTCCTTTTTTTCCATTCTGCTTTTACATTTTTCATGAGCATATCCTCATCTTTGATTGCTATCCAGCTCGTCAGACACTTCATCGATCCCTCAAAATCAGAACTAAGAACAAAATCCTTCAAACCACCCACTAGCGCGGCAGAAGTTGCATGCATGACATCTAGAGAGCCTCCAAAGCCCCCTGCTGTATCTAACTTATTGAGCGTTTCGTCATCTCCCAAGAGTAGAAACACATCCCAAATGCGTAGCTGTGCTGCAAATGGAATTGAATAGTTGAAAATCGTTAGATACCATCTTGTTCCGAAAGACAGGACGGATATGCCCAGGGTTTCCTAGAACAATACACCCCAAAAGAACAAATTAGCAAGAAAACATATTGCAAACTACTCGTTAAGTAGGTTTGAAAGAATGATATGTATGGAACCAACGCAGTATGCAGTCTATTGGGCCGAAAGCCAGCGTCAAAAAACGTACCAATTTTTTGCTAACCTGCGGATAGCTTGGTTTTAACCACTCTGTATCAAATTCATGTAGAGCATCCATCAAACCACCAAATCCGTTGTTATATAGATTATGTAAACCCCGCAACTCGAACAACCGCACGAGCATGACAAAGGCAGAATCTTCATCGTAATAGCAAAGGAAAGTAGCCGCTAACGAAGCCATCCCTTGGACATAACCAATATCTGGAAAGTAAAGGGATATGGCATGGAGGACTCTAAACAGAAGTCTTTGCCTAGATTATTGTTTCTTTGTTAGTATTTCTTCCTGCGAGGGCTTTGCAAAGCTCCTACTCACCCTCCCCTATATCGTCGGCGGAACATTATATGAGAGCTGATTGTTCGAGGCACGTCTAAGTCGATCTGGACATCGTCTGGAGAGTTTTGATCTAGTAGGTCCTACGAAACAAGGTCGTCAACACGTGTATACAACTTGACATGCTGATGTTTCATCTTACAGACATGGTAGCATTCAATGAGATAGTCAGTTGATTTATGGTCAAGCTGCTGCTTAGCGCTAGACTCGAGGAAGGAAAACCAAGCTGCAGATCTCCAACAGTCTGGTATGCCTTTCCAAGTACGCTCCACGAGCTAAAGCGGAAACGCGTGTTAGCTTACCCCTACGAACACATTTTCGTGGGGAGAACGAACCTTGGGATCGGAAGTCTGGAAACAAAAATTCGTACCAGCTCTAGTCGTCTGCGTTGGCTGAGTGGTTATCTTGCTTGCCATGCTGTGCCATTTAGCAACACGCTGGACTTCCTTTGCCTTCATTCTCTCGTTTGAGCCGGCAATAGGGCTTGTGAGCATCTCCGGTGGTTTCTTCCCATGAAAGGGGGAGACAAGGACGTGAAAATGCCGAGTACGGGCAAATACTAGCCGGGGTTGGCTGCGTGTAGTACTTGGCTTTGAGGAGGGGCCGCTCGCTACAGCCTTACGACCTGGTTTAATCGACCCATTGGTCTTTGAGTTGTGTGCTGGTTGCATGATGGGCTTTGGCATGATAAAGCCATATCTGCCACGGGAATTAAGCGTTCTGGCCTTATCTTACGAGGGAAGTCCGTGCATCGTAGCTTACCTATCTATGTCATCAGCGTCGACGTCTTCCCAATCCTCGGCTCCACCAGCAAGTTCAAATTCTGCACGCATTTCATTATCTCGGGCTGTGGTATCGAGATTTAAGCTGATTGCGCTGTTTGCGGTAGAGTTCCTTCCGCTCGAAGGTCCCGTATGCAACTTGAGAGATCGATTCGATGTAGCAGATATAACTGAAAGGCGGTTATGCTCCAAACCGGCCCGAACGCTACCGGAGGGTATAGAGCCCAGCAGACTCTGTGCTTCTTGAGCGTTGATTCCGGAGTCGTATAACGAGCGAACTTTCAGAGACATGAGTTCCTCCTCTACCGTTAATTCTCGAATGATGCTTCTTGTAGTACCCTGGAGAGATATTTTTGACATGTTTGCGTATGTGAGACCAGAGTGCGGAGAGACCAAGGTCGCAGAAGCCGGCTCTTTGGGGGTGTCGTCCTTGGAGATGTTTGTTTGAGATGGGGCCTCACCATATCCTCGATGGGCACAAGCAAATAGCTTATCGGGTGCTTCTAGTTGACGATAGGGGGGCTGAATTGATGAAGACGGATTATTACGCTGCTTTGAATCCACTTGATTGCTGGCATTTGCTAGCGGTGTGATTAGAGACGGTGTTCGTGGGTAAATGTCGATTATCTTCGAATCCGAATCCCCGGCAACGGACAAGCCAGGCGGTACGGCTCTGTTGGCCTCGCTCTCCGAGCTCATCGCGTCATTTGACAGTTAACGAGTGGCACTGTCGCTTTCAAATAGAAGCGAGGTCTTGAAGATGCAGTAGAACAAGATGACCTGTTTAATTGTTGCGAGATGGCCGTTGGAAGCGGTGATGTAAAAATGGTAGAGTTTGGGCTCAGATGCAATAATTGGTGGTGCATTCTTTAGTAGGGAGGTCCGTCAAGAAAAGAGTACCAAACCAAACAACAAAGGTCTTGAACAGATGATGTATCACCTCTCGAAAATTACCTAACGCAATGCAACGTACTGCAACACCTCCTCTAACCATCTTCTATTCACACACATCTCCTTCAACAGCTTTAACTGAAGCAAGGACTTGCTTTGGTCCCATGATCCCATTTACATATCAGCTTTCTTATTGATAATTCCCGGGCCAGGTAACCGACTTCCGAATTCACACTTCAGCCAAGGGCAGCTCAAGATAAACACTTTAAGGAAGTCAGTCAGGTCCAAAGAGTTATCCAGTACTAACCTGATTAAGCACTGGGCAGCGTTCGCTTCGTCGTCTCCATCCTGGAGGCTGCTCCACAATGCACCATCTGCCGGGTTAGGAACGGCATCATGCAGGACGCTCTTACCAGATCAGATGCTTGTGGAATTTCTCGCTGTCGAGACTGCTCTGAATTTTGCAGATCGAGAATTCCAGCCAAATCCTTAGAGTCCGAGTCTCGAGCCTAGCAGCACGGTTCGAGTAAAGGAAGACGGAGAAAGACAAAAGGAAAATAGCTCCTTTCGGCAATTTACTTTCGCGTTTGCGACTTTCTCACAAGAGGAAAAAAAAATTAAAAAAAAAAAAAAATTAAAAAAAATTTAGAAATCGTTTTCTTGACTGCACCGCCTTCCGTTATGTTCGGCTCCTTGTGCACCTGTTTACCAGGCAGCATAACATCGCCATCGTCATCACCACCGCCCTCATTCGAGTCTCCACCGATCTCCGATTCGCGTCGCCCCGAGGCAACGTAATCAAATGTCAAAATTCACCGAATGATTCGTTATATCCGCCTGCATATCCAGCCCATGTGAACGATGCAGTGACGCCATTCCGAAAAATCAGCTGCCACCAACCAGCACAAATCAAATTATCGATGGTTAGTCGCCAATTATTATGTTTTGTTATGTACTTGACCCCCTTTTGGGCGTAGCCAAACTGTCGACAGTCTATTTCTGAGGTACTCACCTGAGAAGTGACCTTTTTTGTCTATTCTTTCGGCTTCATCTTGTTTATTTTGCGACGACTCCTCCGGCGCGTCGACTAGTCGGACAAAACAGGTCGTTGTATCTATTTCTGCTCTTCCCCTTTGCTTCGTTCCTCACACACATTCTCTCTTTGATTCAATTACTTCTCTGGCTACTGTTCAACAGCGTCGTCACTTTTGCATTCATTGCGATTGCTCTTCTTTACTTGTCCTTTCAATAAGTCTAGAGGCAATATCAAAGGCTTGCCGTGCGCAACGAGTGCCGGCTCTCGATTGCAAGAACTTTCGTAATGACCGATACAAATGGCAGGCAACCGTCTCCTTGCAGAAATCCGAAAAATGAACCACTCGCAACATCACTCACTCATGCCAATCTGCGATTAGACCTACCACCACCACCGCCACCACCACCACCACCACCACCACCACCACCATAACTTTTCAATAATTCTCACTCGTAACAAACGACAAATCTCCAAATTCAACCAATTCCCCTGTATATCTCTATCGCAGTGTCAGACTATGACATTCGGATAGTCATTGCAATCTACTGCTAAATTATTTGGATTCCGGAATTATTCCCCCATCGCTGGGTCTACTGGCTCACCCTATCGGCCTCATTTCGATGTCGGCATCGCATAGAGGGCTGCCCCCTCCCGCAGCGATGGCGCTACCGGGCCATTCTCCACCGCCAAATCTAACCCAACTTCCAGATCGATGGCAGCATGGCACCGATGAAACCCAGCGCACCTTTCTACAAGCCAAGTCCGATGAAGAAAAGCGCCGCCAAGAAGAGGAGAGGACAAAACAAGAGAGCTTTCGGCTAGAGATACGTCGGACGGAACTGGAAATGCTTCGAGAAGCATTTCGGGGGGGTATTCCTCCCCATCTTGTCCCCATCATCTTTACAGGAGGCGGTGCATTTGCAGGAACAAGCGCGGAATGGGCCAATCATTACATATCACAACTCAATAGCCAGCAGCAGATGCTGCAAGGAAACATTGTTTCTCCTCCAGATTCTCGGCTGGAATCCCGTCTTATCACGGCTACAGAACATCCAACTCCGAAGTCAGGCGCACTATCTTCTGCGACGCAAACACCTGCACAGTCAATTCCATCCCATATATCTCCTGTACCAGCGTCTAGTTTACATCACTCGACCACCAACTTATATCCATCCTTTAATGGAAATTTGCTCTCCGCGAGGAACCTTACGCAGTCAACACATACTCCGGAACCTTCAAAGTCATCATTGCCCCGTATTAACACTAATGAAATGCACATGCAGCCGCATCCACAAGGACCCCCTCCGGGTCTTAGCATGCAGCTTTCTGGCATCCCCCCACCTAGCCAACCACTTGGTCAAGTTTTGACATCGCACCAAGCCCCTCATGTCCATAGCATACAGCCACAGCCCTCAGAATCCTCCCGACAACATGAGTCTTCGCCTATATTTTTCCACCATTGGCAACCTCCTTCAACGCTGTCGTCAGGCGCTCCTGTGGCATCGACATCACCCGCGTCTGGAAAGAATGTAGAATCATCCCCATTCTCTAATCAATCACTTACAACAGGCCCTGAGTCCTCCCATTCACCGAAAAAACGAAAAATTGCAAGCGGGAACCATACAATGACACCACCGGTGGCTTCGGGGCCTGCACCCGGTTCGCAGGCTCCCTCGTTCAGTTTGTATTCACCCGGCTCTAGTAATAAAAGGAAAAGCATTACTGCTGTCCACAACCGTCAACGAAGCGACTCCGGTTCGGCACGTGGTTACGAGCCATATCCAAAGAATCCCGCTCCTCGTCCTCGAAGATCAGACGTTGGTATACTTGCAAACGATGGCAATGGAACACTGAAGCAGTTTTCCGTATCCCATATGACATCAGGCGAGGTATCACCGGCCGCAGCACCGAGAGAATTGGCAGGGAAACCTCAGAGTGGCATCCTCCAAGAAGCATCTTTATCACATGCGCAATATCAGGCTGGCCCTGAAATCAGACCTGATCATCGTGACTTTAAAGAAACAGAACTTTCTAGTTAACCTCCTTTAGGTCAACGATACATAGTCTTCTTGCTCATTCACTATTTCATTGACTATTGTCCCCTTATTCTTTTTTTAGGTTGCAGTCATAGCTGTCCATGCCTTTTCGCACTTCTTTCTTACAGGCGTTTTCTCTTTCTCGGTTCGCAGTAAATTATTTTTAACTTTGCCATTCTATATTTATTCGATAAGGCAAGGAAATTTTCCTACCTCGCCCTTTGCACTTGTACATGTACATTAGATCCTTCCTATTTTTTTCATGTCGCAGCTAATCTGCCTTAAGGGTAACCTTTAGGTGACATAAATAGTCGACCCACATCCGCAGCAGCGCCATTTGGCGCAATGTGTATGTGGAACAATTATTGGTTGTATATAGCACTGGGCTGAAGCCCAACACGAGCAACCACAACGCGATTCGTGGTGTTTTCAGTTGAAAATTTTGAATCCCCATGCATATGACCTTGTATGATGCGACCTGAGATTGTCGTTTACTTGGCTCCACATTCTGTTCTCTTTTGGCAGGTTGGGCACTTTTAGGAATATTACAAAGGTATATTTGCGCTAGTAACGACACAATTGTATTCTGATCCAGCCGCCATAAGGCAGGCTCCCACCAAGGATATGCTGGATACAAAGATAATGTGGTCCAACTGCGGCGCTGTTAGCCTCGGCAATCAGATATGCTCAATTCGTAGCCTCGTCATCTGTTTGCGATCCTACAATGCTACGAATGGTATCGAGAACTCGAGTAATCTCCTCATCCGGTAGTCGAGATTCCAATTCCTCTACGAGGACGTCGAGCTCAGTTTCGTTTTTGGGTAGGTGGTTTAAAATCATCAGCATTTCAATCTTTTCGAACTGAAACTTGGCTAGTGCCTCCACCAATCTAACGGTGATTTCGGGTGTTTGCGAAGTCGCGGCGGTCGACAAAAGGTAATCGAGAAGCTATTATCCTTCCACAGGCACGATCAGTGGGGTTCCACAGGTTGGACTAATTTATTGTTGTACGCACTTCTTTCATAACAGTCTCCAGGTTCCCGGGCTTCATTGCAGTCGCCGGTCCCTGTTCGCTGAACTCTTCCTTGTATCTCTTCTTTACATCTTGGATATGCGCTAGAACTTCGTAGTTGCTAAGCATGGCCTCACGTGGCTCGAGAATCTAACCGCGCCAGCGTCAAATATAGCCCCGTTGTATCTAAATCAGTTCAGACCACATGTGAGCTATACTTAGATTTTGGGGGGGGGGGGTTACCTTCATTACTGTTAGCCACGGCAAATGTCGATGAATTTTAGTCCGAAGGAGAGAAAAAAAGAAAAGGAAAGAGAAAAAGAAAGGAACAGTGGTCGAACAAAGTCAAAAAAAAAAAAGGTCGATAAGCCACAACAACGTTCCCACTGCGCCTGAATACAACAAGAATAGCTCAACATTACTCCTCAACCTGCACGCCTGTATCGTAGACTATTAGGGCCTAACGCGATCTTATAAGCCTGAGACGGAATCCCTTCAGCTCCCAAGTAATACGATTACTAGTTTGGGGAGGGAGGCTGCTGCAGCTACTAAAATGCCATCTACAACTCCAGGCCATCAAGAAGCTAATATAGCTGGCACTGGAAGCAGCTTGCAGTATGGACCGCCACTGCCACCAACGTTGTCGGATCAGGTTCAGGGGGGCGCAAAAGAATTCTCTCAAATACCATTGTTCATGCAATCTTTAGACGATGTTGCGGGAGAGCCCAACAACGCCCTCGAGGCTCTCAAAGCTCTGGCGTATGAAGGGGAGCCTCATGAAGTTGCAGAGAACTTTCGCCAACAAGGCAACGAATGTTATCGATTAAGAAATTGGAAAAATGCAGTTGAGCTTTACACCGAAGCGCTGACCGCAAAATGTTTGCTGGATGAGATCAACGAAGCTTGCTACACAAATCGTGCTGCCTGCAATCTGGAACTACGTATATATACATACCCCTTCGCCCTTTAGTAGGCCGGTGTATAAATTAACAATACGACTTCTACCTTACTAGAAAACTACCGGAGGGTCAATATGGATTGTGCGGAGGCGCTAAAAATAAACCCGAGAAACATCAAGGCTTGGTATAGGTCGGCTAGGGCCTGTCTTGCCCTCGATAAAATACGGGAAGCAGAGGATTGTGTGCAGCGCGGGCTAGCTCTCGATGCTAGCAATACGGCCTTAAGAAACCTAGAAGCGAAGATAAGCAGTCGTGGGAAACTTATTGCTGCCTCACAACTAGCACGGCAGGAGCGGGACCTCATGTTTAAAAAGACGCAATACGCCCTCAGAACAGCTATGGAGGTAGAACTTATCTTGAGTCGAATTCTTCTTCAACGCTGCCTATGCTGACAGTATGACCCTTGGTAGATGCGCGGCATCACACAAAAGACAAATTCTTCAACCGCCCCAGACTTGCCGCCAGATGCAACAGTGCATCTTGAAGACCAGTTAGACCCAAACTCTACTCTCTACTTTCCAGTTGTGATATTATATCCTCTTCAACTCGAATCCGATTTCATCAAGTCGCTACCAGAGGACACGACAATACATTCTCAACTGGAGAATATTCTTTCGCCGTCTAATCTACCATCATGGGACAAGGGCCGAGAATATGCCTATTCCAACGTGGAAGTCCTTGTTGAGAGAAAGAAACACGATACGGACGGGATATCGAGTTTGAGTAAAATTGGAAAAAATATACCATTAGGAAAGGTCCTGAGTGAAGGGAAATTGGAGTTGATTAACGGAATTCTCAGCGTTTTTGTTGTACCAAATTCACGGCTAACAGAATTCATTAAAGATTGGAAGCTGCAGAATCCAAGCTGAAATCTTTCCGTCAATAAATCATATTAACTTTGGTGGATATGAATTGAGTCTCCAAAGTCTTCTAATTGACCCATTAAGAACGCCCCGCTTTATAAGACAAATAATACAGGTATTGACGCCAATCGAAAAGAAAAAAGACAAAAAAAAAAAATGAGAAACTCAGTGGTGGTTGAATGGTCTGGGCCGGAAATATCGCAGTTTCCTTAAAACAATACAGGCCTAACAATGGGATAAATCACACCTGTAAATGAATTCTGCTACGGTTTTTGGTACGTCCAACCACCGTTTTCCAGAATGCGCTGACGTTCAATTTTGTCGGCCTCAATTTCTGCAGCCGTTAAACGGTCTGCACCAGACCAATTCGCTGAGCTAGTTCTAGCGCGAAATTTCGCCCTATCAACTTTGCCTTTAAAAATATCGTCCATGGATAAGGGCGCTATTGGACCGAAAATAGTCTCAGGGTCAATCCCTAGCTGGTCTTGCAAGGCCTGCCTGAGCTCTGGTGAATCAGCCCATTTCGGTACCCGGAATGACTTCTCGTCCTGATCGTCCTCAGAGCTAAAAATTTTAAGTTGTCAGTCATTTGCTACTAGTATTAGGAACGATGGAGGCCTTACTCTGTGTGGATCTCGGGAAGCTCGATGCTTTCCGGATTTGGATATAAGGGTGATTCGTGAGATATAGCGGATGATCGTATCCCCGTTCTTTGCGGAACGGGTGTCACCATTGTACCAAACTTAAGTTTGTCGTGAGAATATTTGACAACATCAACGAGAGGCAAAACAGTACTTGGCTTGGAATGTGATGGTAGTGCTGATTTTGCTAAGGAAGGTGTATGGCTAAAGTGAGACTGGCTATTGGAAACCGGTGTATAGTCCTGGCTGAAAATTCCACCAATCTTGGAAGACCCAATGTTTTCTTTCTTCGCTGTTGATTGTCTGATTGGAGGAGCAAAGGCCGAAGGAACAGGTGTTTCCCCAACTTCCCCAGTTTTTCTACGTTTGTTATCTTGATGAGAAGGTGGTATGGACAGGCTGGTTTCATCCTTCTGGGATCGGCCATCTTCATCACCAGGAAACAATCTTTTTTGTTGGCGTTTTAACTCTTGGTATGCCTTGGAAGACACTGCGGGTGGCTTATGTGAAAATATTGTTGTTTTAGGAAGAAGTTTTGAAGGGTGAAGGAGCGGCTGGAAGCCCTTATTAGCGCCGTTTGGCCGCTTTTTTGTATCATCGTCGTCAGATATCTATTATCGGTATTAGTCGCAATTTAGTTGTTGGTATGGACGAACTAATGTGTACTTTCCTTCCGGAAATGCTTTTTCGTAGTCTTTGCAGAAAGCAATCTTCGCTCTTCTTCGCGGCGAGCCTCTTCCCGCTTCAAATTCTCTTGCCTCCGGCGTTCAATCTCCTGTTTTTGTGCAGCCTTCCGCTCCTTCTCTTCTTGTTCCTATAAGCAGTTTTAGTTATGATATACTTGATTAATAGACTCGGGTATAACCATACTCGCTTCTGTGCCTTGGCAGCGGAGTTCAGGGCCGCGATAGATTTTGGTACACGAAGGCTCTGAGTAGATGCAGTAGACATTGCAGATGCAGGACGCGTATTTGCCTCCTTTGTAGGCCCAAACGTCTCAGCAAGTGCGCTAGCAAGGGTTGCAGCGCTGGGTGGGATGTTATGATGGCCATTCTAGTAGCTGGTTAGCAGACAGAAAACCACCCTTGAGACACTAGGTAAAGACTCTTACTTTTCGCTGATCCATTTCACGTTGTGAGGCAGTTGCTAGCCGAATATTTGATGGCACAAATTTCGGTTTAACAATTCCACCATCTTTAACACTAAAAAGATTCCGACTAGTTTTCCTGGTATCATTACCTTTGGATTGAATGGAGGTACTGTTATTAGGTTCGTTAGAACTGCTTGCTTTTGGCGTAGAGTTGTCGGCCACTTGGGTGAACTTGGGGGATCCGTCCTGGATATTGGAACCAACGACTCCCGGGATCCGGGATACATCCTGCCGACCTGCATCAGACTTTGCGGTATCTGAAAATGGTGAGTTTGGTAAAGAAATATCGCCATCTGAAACAACCGGTGAGCGGAGAAGACCATCAGCGCTCTCTGCTACTAAATCGAAACTCTCAGTCGACTTCTGGGGTATGTTCTTGACCTGAAGGTCATGCTCAACGTCAAGGGAATGAACCGCCGTTCTTTGACACTCAATGGGAGATCCTCCAGCTTTTCGCGGTAAATGTTGTTCCATTGGCTTTTGGGGTGTTTTGGGGGAGTGGGGATTCAGTGATAGATCCACAAGTGATTTTACGGGAGGGTAGAGGAGCAGAGGTGTCCCTGTGTGTACTTCACTGGGAATTGCCGATTTGCTGGCTGGCGACTTCTCCCCAGAATGAAGTTTAGGTGGCGATTCCTTCAAAGTATTAGGGGCAGGCTTGGGGGATTCAGAACGACCAGATCTCCAGAGCAACTGCTTGGCGAATGAAAAGATATTTGCCTGGTTCTTCTTTGCGGTGCTAATTTCGGCATCACTGATGCCTTTGGGAATAGAAGGGGTATCAAGTTCAATGGATGAAAGGGGCTTGGCGCTGAATATTGGGAGCATTGGATAGTCCACTTGCCCGTCTGGTAATTTTTTGGTAGCTGAAATGGGAATTGGTAGCTTCGTAGCTGTAGGCAGCGTAAGGGCCTTCTTTGGAGATTCAATATTAGTTTGTCCTACCAGGTTTGGCTCGGGTTCAGTAAATATATCTGCTGCCACAGCTGGCAGCGTTATTGGTAACTTTGAAGTTGGTGTGCGGGATGGAATCCAGTCTCCTTCGTCGGATTGAATAGATTCTCTAGCGTTGGAGGGTATCTCAATGTTAGGAGTCTGCACATCTCCCATGGTGTCCTTGCAACCCTCTCTCTCATCTCCTTGACTTGCCACGGAAAGCGATGAAGCAGATATTGATTTAGATAGCCTATTAGCCCCGCGCCGGCTCATTTGATCAATCTTTCCTTTCAAACGCTGAGTGGAGGTCTTTTCTGGCAAGTTCATCACTGATGCTTTATTGATTTCTGCAAGCCGGAGCTGCTCATTGAGATCTTCGTCATCGTCCTCTTCCTCATCGTCCGAAGCATTAGAAAGGCCAGACTGTATAATCACCATGCCAGATGCAACACCTAGATCCATAGACCCTGTATCGCCCGCATGGCTAGATGTTCCGAAACTCTTCCCCCCTGTTAACCGGCCAAGGAAACTGGCTCGATCATCGACATGGCTATTCCTAGAAGTAGTGTTTGAACCTCCCATGCTCTTCTTATGCGTGAGTGTTTCTCGGGCTGGTAGTGAAGCGAAGTTTATGCTGCCCCTGGTCATGGCGGCGGCAGCGGCAGCGGCAGCGGCGGGGGATGCTGCTTCACTCGGTGTTTCCGAGTCTACAATCGGCTCATTTGAAATCGGCTTTGGTGTCACGATGGCGTGCTGCTGTATAGGTGATATGGGCGACGATGGTCCGTTCTGTGATATTCGTATGGGCGATATAGAAGGCTCACGCCTTAGGGTTTGCTCGAACCTGGCCCCCACATGCTCTGGGGTCTGAGAAGGTTGAAAGTCTGAAGGTTGTAGGGCTGACTCGCGTGTAGGCACGTCTTCTATGTTTCCTTCGCTAAAGGCTAGTATGTCATCCCTGTTGACATGATGACTGCTTAATAGAGGGCCCCCCAGCTGTTCATTGGGAGGGGCCTCGAGTTCACTCTGAACGGTTCCAACTTGAGACTGACGTGATTGGAAAGCTGCGTCCTGATGGTCATCCGAAGGCTCCTCTTGAACAGAAAGAAATGACTTGCGGGTCGCATCGGAGAAGGTTCTTCGCTCTGCAATTTCCCCAACAACGTTGGGAGCACTTTGATACTGGGGCTTTTTGGCGGGCGAACTTCTTTCAATAGGCTCATGAGATGATATGCCAAACGAGCCAGCTAAACTAGCAGCGGCAGATGACCCACTCCAAGCCTCGCTGTCTCCAACCAAGTCGGGGGTTGATATTCTGCTGCCGGAATCCCGTGGGTCAGACTGCTCAAATTGTGACTGAGAAACGATAAATGCCGTCGGGGCACTTGCTGGCTTTGCTGGAAGTAAGTAATTCTATGCAAAGAGGTGTTTGGTTAAGCGAATTCTAGGTTTGGAACATATCAAGTGAACAATAAAGGAAACGGTGAGGGAGGAGGAAAGCATAGGCAAAAAGGTAATCTGGATATGGCATTATTTTCGCGGAAAATCTTGACGTACGCCTTGTTCCTCGCAGGAATCTATTTTGCGAACGACTCGAGGAGTCTTTCCTCTTAATTTACCAGGGGTTTTGTAAAGCTCGGCGATGTCACTAATGAGATGGCGATGGCGCGAGAGGATACAGCATATTAGTGGTCTGAACAACCCATATTTGTAAAGAAGCGTTTGGTGAGGGGACATAGCATACATCTTGGAGCCTTGATGGAAGATGTCTGCCATGTGCTCGTGAAGCCATTCCAATTCGTTCCTGACCGCAATGGCGAAGTCTTCGAAATGATCGGTCTCTTTCTGGTGCGCGTCCGTAAGCTCGTTGAATACCCATTGAGGCGACCCAACATCAGGGAGAACCATTCTAGACGTCATGGCGTTGGAGAATTGAAGGAAAGGTGTGGTGTATGATCCAAGGCGACTAATCGTTGTTATTTTGCATACGATGAGGAACAGGAGAGTTGTGGATCAAGCTGAAGTCCGGTTTTGAGCAGCTCAATTTCGGAGGGAACGATGCAAATTTGGCAGTCACGCTTAAGTATGCTTTCTAGGCCAAGGAGGTTTAGAGCCGATACAGATGGGAAGTTTCGCGGTAGATGATAGTGACTGTTTATGACAAAGTCGAAAGGGGTATGAACATTGGCGCCTGGTGTTTGTATTGGTATTGGTATTAGTGTTGATGTTGGTGTTGATGTTGTTTCTGTTGTGCTTGCAAGCAAAACAACAAGCCTTTTAGATTTTGCCAGCCGATGATGAGCATGGACTACTTAGCACGGCCATTTGACAAATTTGGGCTTCAGATCCTCTTCAAGAAGGGTCGATGTCTTCCGAGCCGTATGTCGAAACGCGGTGACCAGGTTTAGGTTACAACAAGATGTTGAGCTTAGAGACGCCTGTGGAAGGATGGCTGTGGTTGGTCGTTAGCCCGTAATGAAAACAAAACAACGGAAAACGCGTTGTTCCTAGTTGACCGGATCGATCTGATCTAATCTAATCTAATATAATCGCATCTCGTCGCTTGTTGGCGCGTCCAATGCTCGCGGTCCAACCAAGAGTGCGCTTACACACACACACTTGCATCATCGCATATATTCGTCCTATTCACCATGGCCAGCGACCGCTTCAAGTACAAGCTGGAAATCCAGCAAATGATGTTTGTTAGTGGTGAAACCGGCGAACCCTCTCCCGAAACTACCGGTATTATCGAGGATATCGTTCGTGGCCAGGTCATCGAAATGGTCTGAACAAGAATCCCCTTCCCCTCCCAAACTTTTGTTTTCATATCGTTGGGCATTTTTGGCTTCGTCTACTAACCCTTCTCTGCAGTTGATTCAAGCAACTGCTCAAGCGGCACGCCGTGGTTCCCGTTCCATTTCCACCGATGATCTGATTTTTCTGATCCGACATGACAAGGCCAAAGTTTCACGATTGCGCACATATCTCTCATGGAAGGAAGTACGAAAGACCGCCAAAGATCAGGATAGAGACGTGGACACTGCCGACTTAGTAGATGACTCTGCTGCAGGGGATGCCCTCAAAATGCGCCAAAAACGTGCCAAGATATCGCTCCCTTGGGAGGTTTCGTCGTATTTCAGCGAGCAGCCTCCAGAAGCCGATGATGAGGACGATGAAGAAGAAGCAGAAGCAAATGTCGCGACTCTTGCGAGGTTAAGAAGCGCTGACGAACGGACAAAAGGCATGACTAAGGATGAATACGTTCACTTTTCCGAATGTCGACAAGCCAGTTTCACTTTCAGAAAATCAAAAAGGTTTAGGGAGTGGGCAGGATTCGGCCTGGTCACAGATGCCAAACCCAATGATGATATAGTTGATATCCTAGGGTTCTTAACATTTGAGATCGTTCAGGTTCTGACTGAAGAAGCACTGCGCATCAAAGACGTCGAGGACAAGCTACAAACATCAAATAAAGAGAATGACAAGAAGAGAAAGAGAGACCGATTCCTATTTGACGGCCCAGGAGAAGGGCGAACACCAGTTGAGCCCCGACATATTGAAGAGGCCTTCCGGAGACTCCAGCGCCCAAGAGCGAAATCCAAGGCTATGCGTAACTTTGAAGGTGGTGGTGTGATGAAGACAAGAGTCGGGTTAATGTGATTATCTTGATTCAGGCATGTTCGGTAATGGCACCTTTGGGGCTTCCGCCGATTGTTCTATTCATAAAATTAACCGGATCTGGAGTTTTGCAGGAGGTCGGTGTTAGTGGGGCTTGTATATATGTGAGCGACAGGTATCATTATAACCTTTCCCTGTGTCGGATGGTTAAAATTAAGACCCCTATCATGGGGACAGCAGGCGCCGCTATGTCTGCTTTCGCCGAGTGACTGTGTCATGGTGAACCATCGGGTTTCTTTCGAAGCCCCTTCAAAATGAGATCTCCATATAAACCAATCCTGGTTTCCAGCCTGCAAACGGCTAATGCTGATTCCAAATCAGTACGCTTTTGTGCTGCCGAAGCCTCCAAAGCCCATCATCCGAGCCATCATGGCAGCATCTTCATCATGCTCGGCTACTACATTTTTGACCATATTGGTCGAGTCCGCCAGTAATTTTTTCTGTCTTGCTTCCTCCTTCTTGACTTTTTTTCTCTCTTTCTTCTCCAACCGTTCCTCCTCCTCCATTTTCTTGCGCTCCGCCAATCTCGCTGCAAGATCAAACTCTTCCGCCTTATCCTGCTCCCGCTTCTTTTGTTTCAACCAAGCAAGCCGTTCCCTTACCATGTCCAACGTTGCTCGTTCGACCATATCCGTCTGCCCGGTAGCTTGCAAGTGCTGTTTGCTATTTAGATGTTCGACGTACTCCAAGCTGTTCGTGAAGTTCAGATCGCACGCTTCACAATAATACCCTGCGCCCTTCCCTCGTCTACCTCCAGTACTGCCGAGAGGAACAATTTGTACTTTGTTTAGGTTTTCGTCCAATCGTATCCGATCTCTCCGTGCTTCAATCATTCTTGAATCGTCGAATTTCCTATCTTCTTCCCCATTATCATTAGATTTTGGTATGTACTTTTTCCCTGCTAGCTTGGCTTCATAGCGCTCTCTGCGTTCCTTTGCTTCTCGAACTTGGCGTTCTGCTGCCTTCTGCGCATATTCTTCACGGTCCCAGGTCCGCCGGAAGGATGTATCTCCAGTAGCCGCATTATCATAAACGCCCTTTGATTTCGACATTATGGTCGTAGATAACTTTGCGAAGCGTTCTCTTGTCGTCGACTCAGGATAATGAGAATATTGGTAGGCACGGGTTGGTTGAGGCTTGCAAGCCGAAACTGGCGCTTAATTTATAGTTCCTTCAGGGACAGATCGATTTGATGGTCAGTGTTTAGATTTACTAGACGAAGAGTCACCCAGAGCATTTCATTACAACACCAACAACACTTTGGTATGAGACATCGAGACTAGAAACTTGACTATCTTCTCAATCTACTCTAAACGTTTAAACGGGAGGCCCATCAGTGTTGCAAGGCCGCCTAAAATCACTATGGATTCGTGCCGTGGTATATCTGATATCCCGTATACCCTACAACGAGAGAATTTTATTACTACAGGAAATAGGTGATGTCTACGAGTAACTGATGCAGCTTTCAAGTAAGCAAGAATAAGATAGATAGCAAGCGTATAGTACAGATAATCTTGGGAGGCTGAGGTTAAAGAATCAACTGCCCCAAACCTTACAAAAGAAAAACAGATCTAGGAAACCGAACTTCATACGGTACTGAGACCAAGGTGTAACGCCGTTTAGGATTAGGAAGGGAGAAGAGTGTGTCCCGCAAGTTCAAATATAAGGGTCACGCTCCTTCTGAGGAAGAAGGTGTTCATGGGATACGAGCTTATACCTCTTCGGAGGGCTTCCTCTTTTTCCTCTCGCGCCGTTCCTTTTTGTCTTTCTTCTTCTCCTTTTTCTCGGCTTCCTCGATTTTCTGATTAGCATCAGCTTCTACTAGGTCACCATCGTTTGGAGCAACTGATTCGCACTCTGCCACTTCCAGTTTCCTCTTCTTTTCCTTCTTCTCCTTCTTATCATCCCTGTGCTTTTTCTTCTTCTCCTTCCTATTGCTTTCTTCTTTCGATAGGACAGCCTCTTCCGTGACCTCATGATCCTCGGAGTCGCCTACATCCAAATCCGCAATGGCGGCCCTCATCAAATCGGCAGCAGCCGGGGCATCTTCCATGACCTCATCTGCATCGGGATTGTACTTCTTAGCTTCTTGAATAGACCACTTCCCTGGCTGGGTGCCACTGGAAGAAGATCTTGGCAATCCCGGTTTTCCCTCAAGGTATCTGACACGATTTTCCACCTTTTGTCTCATGTAAATGCCGAGAGATGAAGACTCCTCTTTGTCATCTGCAAGGGCATCGTATCTTATACCTAAGGATGTCTTCGTAGCAAGCATACGGGCAATCTTTCCCTTGTTCTTCCCGGTCGACTGGCCAATTAGCGACGCTTGATATATTAACCCATATTTAGGTGTATCGTGTTTTGTTTTCAGAGCTCTAAAGAGGGCCTTTTCGGCGCCAAGTATCTGAATGGTCGAAGCTGGCGATTTAGCTAAGTTCATGAGGGACCCGGCATGGGCAATCAATCTTGCGCCTACAAGCTCGCCTACTAATGTGGTAAGATTTGGTGCGATAGCTTGCATACGATTTGAAAGGTAGGTAGCAAGCTCCGTTCGATACTCGCTAAAGCCGATTACTTCTTCCGCAAGGCTGTTGATGTTTTCGAGGTCCTCTTTCGTAATTTCAGTGCCCATTGAGATTTCGGCAGCGGCTTTCAACGCGGTTTCTATTTCTTCTGGTAGAACTGTGGAAAGATCGGAGTTTACTGCGTTTGATCGCACACCCATTATCTTAATGACTCGTGCGTATGCCATGTTGTCATTGATGATTTTAGCCATTTCTGGGAAGTGCCATCCGTACCACTCCTTCAGCCTCATAGCGTATGTATTAAGCTGCTTGTCGAGATCGTCGAGAAGGGCAATGGCCTGGACAATCATAGTGTCGACCTTGTCCGGTGAAAATTTGAGTTTATAGCGCGAGAGGGAGTGAGAAAGCCCCAAAGACATTGTGTTCAGATCTGACGGCAAGAGTCCTGGAATTAGGGAAGTCAGATGCTCTCGAATGGACCTATATAGGTCTTGCGTGGTTGAGTCCGAAACAATATTCAAAGAGAATCCTGGCAGTTTGTTGATGGCGTTTCCTGCAACCAGATTGTGTTAGAGGTATTATCGTCTACCTATTTGGTAAATTGACAATCACTTTACCTAGCTTTACATCTGCAACAACCAGGGATGCCTTTTTCTCATCTTTGACGGAATCCAGTAAACTAGCTAGCATAGGGGAGACTTTCCCTTCAATCAAGGCGCTGACTTCCTCAAGAGCAGTAGCAGCACTGTCGAACTTGGAGAACTGTTTCAGCTTGAGCAAACTGCAAATCCCCTCTGAAGTGCTTAGCTCCTTGCTAAGGTCATCTCTTTTTAAGAGCTTCTTGTCCTTGGCCTTGAAAAGCGCGTACCCAGCTGACGTTTCCGTCAGGATGAGAAACGACATTATGATAGATTCCTCGCGGAAAGTTGCGGTCCTAGGCGCAACAAAGCTGAATGGTATATGGCGATTAAAGGAGCCTCAACCAACCACCAAAGGGTGAATTTAAGGGAAACAAGGTGAGAAAAGGGTGAACAAAGCTTGGTGCTAGTGTAATTGACTTTGAGAGAGGCTCTCCCACCGACTGAAGAGGGCTCGAGCGGTAGTGCGGGGAGAGAAAGACGATATAAATATTTTGGGCGACGTTGTATTTATATACGTGCAGTACTGGTAATGGCGGTAGCAGCTAGACAAATATATCGCATTGATTGAGTTCTCACTCTTCTAACTCGAGAGCCGTTGGCGCAGATGCTGGTAATTCTTCCTCCTCTTCCTCTTTTCTCCTTATCTTTTTTTGTTGGTTGTTGTGAAGTAGGGCGAAGGGAATGGTGGATTTATTTCTGCTCTGACAAAAAAAAAAAAAAAAAGAAAAAGGAAAGAAAAGAAAAGAGAAAAAAGGAAAAGGTGGATGTGGGAGGAGGAAGCGACTGTGGCTGGTGTAGCACAGTTTGGGGCCGTGTGGCTTTTTGGGTGTGTGGCAGGCGGGGCCTTCACCTAACGGAAAAGGAAAAAAAAAAAATACAACTGCTTATGATATATGCATGTTGACCTTCGCCAACGACATATTATCCTCGAGAAAAGGGCCATTCATTCCACTGAGGGCCTCCGCCTAACTGCAGCTATGCCTCCGCGATTGCCTTCTTCCTCTTTTCTCCTGCAGCCTCTTCCTTACAACCTATCATCGTTTCTAGCCACCCTACGAATATCAGTATCACCGGGGCCATCTCGCTCATCGACAGAGAAATTTATTGGCGCACCCTTTCTCCGGTCTACAACATGGGTTTCGGGCAATCGATTCCTAGATCATTCTTGCCTAGCAACCAAAGCCGCCTCGCTACACACTTCTGCTCGTCTCGATTTCCGAAAACAACGAAAGCCACCGAGTAATCCTTGGTCAGTCGCAAAGGCTGCTGAAAAACGCGGGAAGGTTAAGGCAAGGAGAGGGGAGCTTCGCCAATTGCGCGAAGAAGCGGCATCGGACCCCGTAGCGGGTCACACCACTTCATTTTTGGAAGCAATGGATGCGAAACCGGATGTCATGCCTCCCATTGACCATCTTGTTCGACCAGCTGATGGTCAGCAGAGGCAGGCACAGTTCGAAAAAGTCGTCTCACAGGAGCGCGCTGGTCGTTTAAACCATTTCTTGCAAATAGAAGAGGTTGCGGCAGCACTATTAAGGTCGAAGGAGCTCGAGGAATCACCCGCAAGCTTAGGTAATGAGAAATCAATGAGACAGGAGACGGAGATGCATATAAAAGCGACTGCTGCGATGAACCGTATCCTCTCCCTAGGCAATGGATCCTCTGGGGACAAAACTAGAGCCAACAAGGCTTGGTGCGTCGAAACATTTGGTCGCCATGTGACGGATGAAATGTTCCCCAGACCAAAATATCCTTCTCTATCCTCGAACCCGGCAATTGACCCGGTCAAGACATCTCGAGTTGGTCGCGATACCGGCAGCAGTGAGGTTCAAGCTGCACTATTGACCATGAAGATTAGAACTCTAGCGAAGCAGCTCGAGGCAAACACGCATGATAAAATGAATAAACGAAATTTGCGTTTGATGGTACACAAGCGTCAAAAACTTTTGAAGTATCTGAAACGAAAGGAGCGGGGTGGCGAGAGATACAGATACGTGATGGAAAGCTTAGGCTTCGATGACGATGCTATAATGAAGGAGGTTTTCATTTAGTTAGCCTGCTATGTGCGGACTGGAAGTGTAATTAATGCCTTTAAATCTGTATATATATACTTATATAAGTACTTAGGTACCTATATGGCAGGAAGTGTTTACACACTCCTATCCAACCTTCATATCTGGTGTTATTCTGAATTATATTGAAGGTCCGCTGGGATTGACCATTAAGCACAGACCCACGAGTCACGTAATTCATTCTCGGCTGACTAAGCGAGACGTCCTCCCCCATCCTGGTTTCAGACGGTTGGTGTTGGCTCAATTCCTTCAATACACTGTTATCACTGCACATCAATTTTCCACATGGTTCTCGGAAAACCATCTCACGGCTACCGGATTCGCTCAGCTCTATCTTGCTGCATCCGTTCCACCCCCCCGGCTCTTCACGGAGTGACTTGGAGACCTGGGTTCTTACTACTTATACGGCATCCTCATGACCTCTCTCTGCAGAGTCGACAATTGACGGCGTCGGGCTACCAGCTTGATGCCAACTCCCAAGTTTTGACACAGGCTCCCTCGTTCGCCCCAAAGACTGTCATTGCAACGAAACCGATTCGCGAGAACCCAGATGCTTACTCTTTAAACTGTCTTCGAAGAAATCTACTTCTGGAAGCAACTTATCCTGCGCGAATAAAAACCCTCTCCGATGATCTCTATGAGCTCCGTGGCTCTCTCAATCAAATCAGAAGCCAACAAAATGTACTCCAGACGAAAATTAAAGCAGCGGCACCCAACCGGGCTGAAACCCCAAGAGGGTGGGAAGATCTTCAGTCACAGGCAAGACAACTTAAGCAGCAGATTGCGTCAGCTGAGGTCGTAGAGCAACAGCTAGATAACGAAATGAATCTACTAGCTGCGCAACTACCAAACTTGACACATCCCGAGACACCTACGAATGGACGGGCTCGGTTGGTTCAATATATCCACGAAGACAAATTGCCAAATTCGGATGATGCAATCTCGGATGTAGCATTCTTCCCTGACAAAGATGACGGTGAAGCCCCAGAATTGATGTTTACTGGGGCTCCTGGTGTATCTCATGTGGATATTGGATCCGAGCTAGAAATTCTTGATTTTTCATCTTCAAGGAAGACTTCTGGTTGGGGGTGGTATTTCATTCGAGGAGATGCCGTGGTGCTAGAACAAGCGCTGATTCAGTATGCGCTCGATTTTGCAAGGCGTAGGGGCTGGGATTTAGTAAGCACGCCATCAATAGTATACTCACATGTAGCCAATGCGTGTGGGTTCAAACCACGAGATCACAACAATGAACAGCAGATATACTCCATTTCTCAATTATCTCCTATTTCCACTTCACGGGAGCCTTCAAAGCCGGAGCTGTGCCTAGCGGGAACCGCGGAGATCCCTCTAGCCGGCATGTTTTCAAATACAGCTTTCCCTCACACCACATTTCCTCAGAGAATGGTTGGAATATCTAGGTGCTATAGAGCCGAGGCAGGGGCACACGGCTTAGCCACTAAAGGGTTATATCGTGTCCACGAGTTCACAAAGGTCGAGTTGTTTGCGTGGATTTTGCCTGATTCTGAGGGGTCAGACCGAGTATTCAAGGAAATATTGGGTCTCCAAAGAGATATTCTATATAACCTCGGAATTTCTGCCCGTATG
The DNA here is from genome assembly GCA_036971555.1 of Drechslerella coelobrocha. Classification (NCBI taxonomy): domain Eukaryota; kingdom Fungi; phylum Ascomycota; class Orbiliomycetes; order Orbiliales; family Orbiliaceae; genus Drechslerella; species Drechslerella coelobrocha. The sequence continues at coordinate 2,335,235 of JAJTUH010000001.1, forward strand.
GTTGATATGCCGGCAGACGATCTCGGGGCTACAGCTTATCGCAAATATGATATCGAAGCCTTTATGCCTAGTCGGAAAGGTGAAAAATACGGTGGATGGGGCGAAGTCACCAGTGTCAGCGAATGTAGGGATTATCAAGCCAGGAGACTGAACGCTCGGTACAAGAGCGGTGACGGCAAACTGGGATTTCTTTGGAGCTTGAATGGTACAGCCTTGGCTGTACCGAGGATAATGATAGCAATTTTAGAGAACAACTGGGATGAGAAAAGGAGAGAAGTCCGGGTGCCAGAGGCCCTCCATCGGTATATGGGTGATCTCAAAGCTATTAGGAAACACAGCAGCTCGGCCTAATTGAAGGCCCACTATTCGCTATATTATGGTATCTGGCCGGTAGAGGGTCTACATCCATACCATGTATATGTTCTGCAGCGACTTGTAGATAAGTTTGTATATAGCATTGATAAAATGTTTCATTCGTCTAAGTGATTTCGCGTAGGATACGAAAACAAGTAAGAAATCAATCAAATTTGAAAAGTACACTGATACTCTCGCCATGATGTACTCGACGAATAGCCTGAAGAAGTTATTAGCCAATTCTGAAATATTTAGTAATAGCCGGGATGGGCAGTGGGTAGATATACCTCGGAAAAGACACTGGAGACATCTAGAACTTTCAACTTTGGACAAGCTCGCGCATTCTCATTCTGAGGGACTGAATTCGTTACAACGACTTGATCTATCGCGCTTGCATTTATCCTAGCAACAGCATCGCCAGAAAATATTCCGTGGGTCAATAGTGCGTAGACTTTGGTGGCACCACCTCTGTCTTTAAGTAGCTTGGCTGCTCTTGTAATAGTGTTGCTAGTATCTGCTAAGTCATCTACTAATATGGCTACTCTTCCAGATATATCACCAACAAGCATCATTGTTGCATTTTGCCGATCGGTTATCTTTGTCGGGCGACGTTCCTAATGATCTGTTAGTTTGGAAGGTTGAAGTTATCGGAAACGATAAGCTGTATACTTTGTGGATCAAAGCAAAATCCATGCCGAGTGCATCTGCAATTGCGGTTGCACGTTTCGCTCCACCAGCATCGGGGCTGACAATTACAGCGCTTTGGTAATCAGGAATCTTGGTTTGTATGTATCTTTGTAATAGAGGCCGACCGTACAAGTTGTCCACTGGAATGTCGAAGAATCCTTGATACTGAGGGTCGTGAAGGTCCATTGTGATAATGTGATCGGCCCCAGCACAAGTTAGCAAATCCGCGATGAGGGTCCCTGCCTGTGCAACCCATTGTTTGTAGCCAGGCTGTCGGTGTTGGTCCCAGTCACTTGCGCCGTTGGTATAGACGACCTTATGCGGGTCTCGTTTTGTGGAACCAGCTATCTCATTGCCAGTAGGCTGGCGTCGAAGAAAAGAAGGCCGAGAGCTGAGACCTGGCGAACTTGGAGTAGTGCCAGTTCCTCTTTCTTTGTCCAAAGCAAGCCGGCTCAGTTTGTGTTCCAACTGTCCGGCAGGTGGGCCACCCGATCCAGTGCCATCAGGTTGCGGGGCGGGTGTACCCGGCCGACTCTCAAAGGTGTAGCTATCTTTCTGAATGCCGGCTTTAGCTAGAGGCGCCCCGATCTTGTTGTACGGAATATCAGGTTGCCTGCTGTAGGGGAACAGGGGCATGACGGCTGTCACTCGTTTGGCAGACGCGGTCTTGCACGCTGAAATCGTGATCAGAAGCTCAATGAAGTTGTCGTTCACCTTCCCACAGCCTGACTGGATTACATAAACATCCTTTCCTCTGACGGAATCCTGGATCTCTACACGGGTTTCTCCAACAGAGAACTTGGAAAGCGTTATACGTCCAGGGGGGATTCCTAGCTTTATGCAAATTTGCTCGACGAGTTCGGGATGCGAGGATCCACCAAGAACAACTATATTGCGGACCATCGTGACAGCCCGGTGAGGAGGCCTGTCTTTGGACGATAGAAAGCGAGACCCGAGAAATATTTCCTTTGTGTCGCTATTGTAAAAAAAAAAAAAAAGGCGGATTTGGCCAAACCGGTACCAACAGAGTCAGGCCTCGAACTAAGGATGCTCGAAGCGTGAATATTGATGCTATTGTCCAAAAAGGCGCATTCCGTGGTGGCGGAAGAGGGTTTAGCTGATTCCCATGTACTGCTAAGCGTTTCCTGCGTGAGTGGGTTTCGGTTTTGTCGCCGGTGCCGGTGCCGGGAGTCTTTTGTGGTTCTACATGTGTGGTTGTGTCTTCTGGGAGGATTAGTGAATCGTCGTTGATTAGGATATGATTTTTCTTTGGGGGGGGTTTTTTTCCTTTTCTTTTTCTTTTTCTTTTTTGGGTTCAGAGCCGCAATGGGAGCTTCTGTTTGGATCGCGGCCGAAAAACAGAAAAAGAAACAAGAAGAAAAAAAAAAAAGGTCTGAAGAAAGAGTAACATCAACATAACGGGCAACTGGGCAGACTCGGCAGGGTGCACGGTACATCATTTGCAGTGCAGCATAATCTAAGAGACAGATACAATTGTGTTGAGTTGGGTATCTACGCAATATTTGCTAACTGGCTGGCCACGAACTTCGGAAGAAAGTTTAGAGAAGAGATGCTTGCACTTGGAGAAGCATTTGATGGAAAGAAACAAGGCACAGTGTAAAAGGGAACACAATAAAAACTGGAATATGAGCGCGCCAATAAATATATAAAAAAAAGGTTAAGCATGCCGCCCAGATCCTAAACGGCTAACCACCTCCCCCCATAGACCAGTTTCCTTGCATACCGAAATTCCAGTTCATCTCACCACTCCCGAATATGGGGTCCATCCCGGGCATCGAAGGGGTCATGGTGGGCGCCATCATTCCTGCAGAGGCCATCCCCGCGGTGTTCGTTACGGCCATCATCCGCGGGTTTTGCTGAGGGCGCATCATTTGCGCCTGCATATGCGCCTGTTGTAGGTAGAAACCAGGATTAAAGTTCATCGCGTTGATATTCATTTGGCCTGGCGGCTGTTGATGCATGGCCATCTGAGGGTTCTGTTGTTGCTGGCGGCTAAGCACCTGTTGTTGTTGAATCTGCTGAATCTGCTGGAGCTGTTGCTGCTGCTGAGGGCTCATCTGGCTCATCTGGGGAATATGGTTCATATTTGTGATGGCGCCGGGGTGAATGTGGTTCTGTATAACATTCTGCATCATGGTAGGTGCGATGCTTCCGCTTTGGTTTTGGGAAACAGTTACTGGCTGCAGCGGTGACTGCTGTGGGATATTCTGGGATTGTGGAAGCGAATGTTGGGTAACGTTGGTCTGTTGCGGCTGTGGCTGCGGCTGCGGTGAATGTGCTAACGGAGCAGACTGGTTTGGAAGGGCGGGTTTCAAGGCTGGATTGCCCAAGACAGTCTGGCTGGCTCCCCTGGAATGCCCTGGCTGAGGTGTTCCCATTGTAGTTGGGCCACTGTTTAGGTTTGGGAACAGGGCTTGAAGTCTTTTATAAGGTTCGTTAAGAGATGGAAGATTCGATGGAGGAATTAGTAGAGCCGGTGAAGCTGGAAGAGTCGCTGTTCTTCTGTCTGCCATTGCGGCGAGGTAGCCAAGGTTGACTTTTAACCGTGCCATACACCTATAAACCGTAGAAAAGAAGCGCATTAGAGGCTAGTGGAAGGGACCAAAAAAAAAAAAAGCTCGGGGCGATGTACTCATTGTAGTTTTTTTCTAGGGTCTTTAAGTCTTCTGATGTGTCAGGCATGGCGGTAGCAGCAGCTTTGGTTGCTTGTAAGTTCAGAGATTCTTTGAGGAGTTCGGTATTGATCTCAAGCAGTAGGGAAATACGCGATTTATCAAGTTGCAACTGATTTTGGTTCTCTTGGGCCTTTTGCATTAGCAGCTGTTGCTGCTGTTGCGCCGCAAGGTTGCTGTTCGGCACTGGTGGCCCTGAAGGCTGTGATGGCGCGCTCTGGACCGGCGCGAAGGGTACAGAAGTAGTAGGTCGGTTGTTCGCTATCGCCGAGTTCATTGTTCCGGTTTAGATTTGGTTCCAACGGCGTCTGGCGGGAGTCGCGGTATGTCTGTGATGTTACGTAGAATGTCGTTTGGACAAATGTATTGGCGATGATTCTCCTGATGAAGCCGCATTGATTAGTCAGCGACAACGCCTCAAGCATTGGCTTGTCACAGATACGACTAACCTTACACAGACCACATGCTGGTACAAGGAAAACGTCAAATCAAACACGTTTTCCATACGCTTTACAAGTAAGACATATACGGCAATTGTATCCATATATTTTAAAAATGAACAACAATAGAAATAGGATTGGTGCCCGCACAAATACCAGTCTGGTTACGAGACTGAATAGGAATAACAAATGATGATGATAAAATACAAAAAGGGGAAAACTCCGAAAATATTTCCCAAATCTATTGCACTTAGGTATCTTGAAATATAATAGCAGGGACCAACAAACTGCCGACCAGGAACGCCGGGATAAATGAATTATTCTGTACTAGAAGGTTTCCGACCCCATGGCGCCCATCTTCCAAATGCACCAGTACTAGTGTTATTTGAGACTAGCTGAGATCCCATAGACGAGATAATAGTGGTTTGACCAGGAGTATATGATGTATTTGCCCGTTCCACTGGTATCTTTGTTGATGGCGTATTGCTTAGGAGCATCTTACGCATCGCTTCAAGCTTTGCCTTTGCCTCCTCAGCCTCTTGTTTGGCCGTTGCCTCCGCTGTCTTGGCTTGCACTAGTTCTAATAGCAAGGCATCTGCTGAGACAGGTGACTGATTATCACTGCTTTGGAGTAATGGCTGTATCCCAAGACTGCTTGAGCGTTTATTATAAGCAGGGGGGGCAGAGGTAGGTGTCTGGCGGGCTCGACTGCTCGTGTTACTGTTGGAACGATTGAGCTTAAAAGCTCGAAGTCCGTTTGTTTGTTCCACCTCAGTTGATGGACTGGCGTCGTAATAATCGTGGTCGGCCGTGACATGCTTCGGGAGATCCTTGCGCGCCTTGAGTTCGCTAACAGTCTTTTCCAGTCTTTGTCTTTCCTTTTGAGAGTCTTGCCATTGTGCTCGGGACTCAGCTACTTGTCCTTTAAGTCTGTTTATCTCGCCATCTCTGTCAGAAAGCTGAGATTGCAGGCCCTTTGCTCTTGATATTTCTTGCATTAGTCTTTCTCTAGCTCGCTCCAACTCATCTATCGCCTCCTTGTATGATGGACGGGGCCTGTTGAGGTCGTCTACTTCATCAAAATTTTGGGCAAGCTGGCTACATATGTCGGCAATTTCGGAGCTATATTCTTTGGATGGCGCTGGTTGAGCAACTAATGCTATTAATCTCTTGGACAGCCGGCGTTCTTCCGCTCTCTCCTGCTGAAGATTTTGGAGCTCGTCCACCTTTGCAGCATGTTCCCGTTGCAAGGCGCTCATGGCTACCAAAAGGTCTTCGATCTGGTTGTGCAAGTCACTCTCTTTGTTCTTTCGTGCGGAAGAACCTGCAGATTTATTGGAGTTGCGTTGGTCATCTGTAGATGACACCGTAATCGACTCTGATTGCCCAATCCCTCCCAATTCAGATGATGCTGCGCCATCTAGAGAATTCACTGTAGCAAGGCTCTGCTTTGATGTAGATCTTCGGATCATAGTGCTATTTGGACGAGAAGCTGAAGGGACAGGCAGTGCGCCGAAAGTTATTGGCGGTGTACTTTCCCGAGGCGATTGAATGGTCCAGAATCTTCCTAAGAACCTGGAGGCCATAGCTTGCACACTATTTTCCTGTGTTTTCGCAGCCTGGAAAGGTAACTGGCTATTTTCGCTGTGATCCTTCTTAAAGTTGTTCTCTAATTCTATTAGACTTTCTCTGGTAACTACTCCGGTAAGGCCTGTAAAATCGTTTACTAAGTCATCAGCGGAACATTTGTATGTATCCCATAATCCTCTTGCCAAGAGCATTTGCATGACCTCTTCGAATTCGTTGCTAGCTAGCAATCGAGATTCATTGCGACGGAGTAGAGAAATTGCAACTCGCATTATTGTTTCTGGAGCACCTTCTAGGAATATCACATCATATATTCGTAGTAGCATAGGTAAGGGACAGGTGACCGCAAAGAACGATAAAAACCATTGCGTAGCATACTCGGCTTGAATGCCCAGTTCGTCAAGATGTCGTGCGAGTTCCGGGAGATGGATGGTGATCAGGTTGGACAGTTGGTAAAGCCTTAGCTGTAATCCATACATATTGGGGAGGAAACAGGAGCGTAGTTCGTAGTTTTCCATGAGACTATTGTCACACAGCAATAAGATTTCCATTCACCGAGGTTACTTCTCAAGCGGAATTGTGAGACCACATACCTGACTAAGACACAGAAAGCTTCTCGCTCGCCCATATGCATGAGCAAAGGTCCTACCAAAAAGCCAAGGCTTGATGGAACTTAGTAAATATTATAATTTGTGCTAACAGATTCTCTTACCCTTGGCAATATCCAATTTGCGCATCGTAGACGCTAAACACCCTAAGAACCCTTCCCAGCATTCGCTGACCTTCGCCGCCCGCGGTCGAAAAAATATCAACACCTGGGAATGTTCGGTCCAGGTCTTTACCAATAAGATGTTCGTATGGAGAAGACTCTCCCTGAAGGCGGTCATATGTGGCCTCCAAAGCTGAATCCCGCGCCCCTGACATAGAGATCCAGACTACACCTCTCAATGGGGGTGGTATGCCACCTCTTATCTTTTTGCTTAGCAAAAATGGTAACTTGATGGCCGTGCGAGGATAGTCATTGACAAGGGCTGCGTAAAAATCGAGATCGGTTAGAGGAGGTGGAGAGGGGAGCATTGAATATCTTAAGGTCGCTGGATTCGGGTTGTCCATAAGTTTCTTGAGTTGGTGCAGAGAAGGAGGCCGCTTCTGGCCTGCCACCGGTCGTGCAGCTTTAGGATCATTCACAATGCGAGAGTTCTCTTTCTCCAGACGAGCTAGTAGAAACGACGTGCTCTATACTCATACATGTTTTCATTAGAATATCTGGGCCTCCCCTTGTCTGCTCTACCGGCCATCAAGCTGGAACCAATATAGGTCAGAGCTTACCTCGTCAGCGGTGTCGTCTCTCGGCTCCCGTTCCTCTGAGCGTTCTAACCCAGCCCAATCTACAGCGTTTTCTCCAGATTCCGAGCCCGAGCTCTCTCTTTGAAATGCACCAATCGTAGATGTTGGCGATTGGCTGGAGATTCCGATGACCGGATCTGTGAGAGCTCGGGGGCCAGCAGATTGGTCGTCAGTAACCAGTTTAAGGGATATCCTTTTTTGAGATAGCGTCTCAGGGTTTGATAATCGCACTGTTACCATGCTGTCGGAGGAATGAGAAGACCGCTGCGATTCATTTGTGGCTGTGGCAGTCAATATCTCGGGATCCAGAGTTTGGGCCATGATTGGCCTCGTTATATTTAGTGGATCGATTTCCTCTGAAAGTTTCGTAAGATAATCGTCAACGGAGGCTCGAGGTGCCAGTGAGGGCCTCTAATTCTCCCCTCTTTCTCGCTCTGTTTGTCTACCTGTCTCTGTATCTGTTCCAAATATTTGTCCTTTAGGGGCCTATAGGAATCGGGTGGAGAGGACGCACGTCCTGGGAGATCTGGTGGCGTTGGTATATTTAATTCGACCGGCGTAGAGGAACCCAGCTTCAGCAAAATCGAGGTTGGAGGTAGTTGATATATATATCCAAGTAGGTACCTTGGTACTCAGGTGTATATGTAAACCAAGAAAACGGGACTGCGTCGGTAGTTACAAGAATCGGCCTAGCTAGGAAATGTGAAGTTAGATTTGGTGACTTGGAAGAATGGTATGCTTTATATTCCTTGAAGTAGATACGGTGTGAGGGGTCAAAAACAGGCGGGTGGACGGCAGCTTGAACATGGCTGCATCGCACTTGTTGGGCAGAACTAAATGGGAAGTGGTATATGTATATGGATCGCGGGGAAGTTTAGATTATGACTCCATTCTATTCATTTTATACATACAGATAGATAGGACAAAACAGACAGAAGGACGTAGGCCTTGGCGGAGGTTGCGCAGCTGTTCGCCTAGCTTGCGTGTAGGTGCGAAAAAAAAANAAAAAAAAAAAAAAAAAACAGTTTGTTGGCGATGTGAGGATTGTGGTGCACTAGAAAGCCTCGAGCTTTTAGGCACGAGTAAAATAAAATAAATAAAAATAAGAATAAAGAAATGAGAAGATGAAAAGGAAGCGTTGGGAGCAGCGGCGGTATAGGCTCTGTAATCAATCAAGTTTCCAACAAGAGGAAAATGAAGAAATGAAGCCAGTGAGAAATTGCTTGAAGCGGTGGTGGTGATGGTGATGGAGACAGCAGCGCTGAGGAAGGACGGTGGAAGGCGATGGATGGATGGATGGCGTGGGAAGCCAGAGCGAAGTAATTAAAGGAGAGAGAGAGTTGGAATTTAGACGGGGGCAGGAAAGCGTTTAATTTGGGTATACATCAGCTATTACTGTGCCCACCACGCTGGAAACGGTCAAGTTAGAGAATTGGTATCTCAAGACAGGCTAAACTGGTTTAGTTTTATATTGAAGTGCACACATAGCATGTATGTTATATAAATAAGTACTTACTCGAGGAAGTGATTTAGGGGGCAGAGGACCGGCCTGAAGCTTGCTGGAGCAAGCCAAAACCTCACCAAGATCAAGACGGCAACTGGTCGCAAATGCAAGCCTGTGGAGAGAGAGCCCTCCCTAACCGAACCAATCTGGATTGCAGGCTGGGGCTTGTACGAAATTTAATTAAACGTGGAAAACAGGTACATTCACAGTACATGCACAGGACATTAAACCTGCAAGAGTGCCGAGAGATGAATGGCGCAAAAAAAAAAAAAAAAAGGTGGCTTCGACTTGTCGACAGGCAACGGTTTGCAACATTTCTGGTTGAAGGGGTAGAACACACACCACACACACACACACATGCAGCGATGGCGACGGAACCTGCGATGCCTGGTTGTGTTTTCAGGAGATAGCGCATCGCGCAGTTGATGGTGGTTCCGTGGTTCTGCGCCGTCTCCTTCAGACACCAAAGCCTTTTCTACTTGTAGTCTAAGTAAGTACCTAGGTACTTACCCAGCGAAGCTCAAAATGGAAAGTGTGAATGGGAAAACGTCGATGATAGGGCCAATATGCAATGTTCGATAGCTCTTTCTCTTCACAACTCACGCCTACAGCGTCGATTCTCATATTAAAAACTAGTACCCAACTAAGCAGGCATCTCTCTACCTGAGCACTCGCATAGACGGTCCTGTATAGTTGTCTAGATCCTGCATCTCGGATGTCCGCTTGTTCCGCCTCTTAATTCGAGGCATCCAAATGGGATAGATGCTCATGTACCGCCGCAGCAATTGCTTCCTGCATTGGAAAAATTTGTCTTCGCCTTCCACAAAATCTGCAGCACCGCCACCACCGCCACAGACGCGACAGACGCGAACTCTGACCGCGCGAGAGCTGCTTGCGCGAGCCTGCCCTCAAACTGTGTTGTATTTGCCGTCAACATCAACAAGAACAACAACAACACCACCACCACCATTACCGACACAACGAACGACCACGCCGTCGCTGCAACATCAACCCCACCCCCAATCAACACCCCCAATAAGAAACCGCTCCATTCTCCCAGTTCTTTGTCAGATACCGATATCTTCGCCTAGCCATTGCCACGCGTATCTGTCTCCCAATCCCCGTTTTGCAAGCTGTTCTCGAACACATCACCCCAAACAGGCTCGCCTTTCAGCTCGCTCCACGCGACCCTTTGACCTGAACCTCCGTCGATACTCAGACCTTCCTCCAGCCGTGCCGTCGTCGGCATCATCTACACCAACCATGGATGAATCTATTTTTGGGATTTCTGATGAATCAGAAGGCTACGAACCAGCTCCTGTGCGTTCTCATGCAACTGCCTTAGCCCCCTACTCAACTGATATTGATGTTCCTAACGCTGACATTTTCGAGCCGGTATTTTCAGAAGAAGAAAAAGGCACCAGCAAAAGCAGCTGCTGCTACAAAGAAAGTAGTTGGCAAAAAAAGACCGGCGAACCATGACGACGATGATTCACACGAAAATCTTTCTGGGACACCGCCGAAGAAAATTAAAAAGACAGGAGGTCCAAAGAAGGCCGGAGTCGGACGAGCCGCCAAATCTGGGAAACCGCTACAAACCATCGAAAATTTAAACGAGGGCCAAGAAGACGAAAATGCTGGTGAAAACCCATCAGAACTTGGTGGCGGCGAGTCCAACAAGAAGAAAGTTAACGGTAAGACTGCGTCGGAGACATACCAGATGGTAAGAACCCCAGGGCCTTCTAAAACTATCTCATTTCTCTAATTCTAACTTGATTCACAGCTGTCCCCTGAAGAACACGTCCTCAAAAGACCGGATACCTACGTTGGATCTATCGAGAAGACCAGCACAAAGATGTGGATCCATGACAAGGACGAAGATCGGATGGTCTACACAGAAATCTCGTATGTTCCAGGACTCTACAAAATATTCGACGAAATCATTGTGAACGCCTCGGACAACAAGGTCCGAGACCCAAATATGAATGTATTGAAAGTAGATATCGACCGGGAGAATGGTGTTATTAGTGTTTACAACAATGGTCGTGGAATTCCTATTGAAATCCACGAAAAGAACAAAATTTACATCCCAGAAATGATATTCGGCCATCTTCTCACGGGAAGCAACTACGATGACGATCAAAAGAAAGTTACCGGAGGTAGGAACGGCTACGGCGCAAAGCTCTGCAACATATTTTCCACACAGTTCACCGTTGAAACCGCCGAAAAGGAGTCAAAGAAAAAGTACAAGCAAATCTGGAAAAACAATATGAAGATTTGCGGAAAGCCAGAAATCAAAACAGGGGGGAAAGCTGAAGAATATACTAAAGTCACCTTCAAGCCGGATCTCGAAAAGTTCGGCATGACAGAGATTGATGACCATTTTGAAGCACTAGTACGTCGTAGAGTTTACGATATCGCTGGTTGCTGTCGAGACTTGAAAGTATTCTTCAATGGCGATCAGATCAAGATTAAAGACTTCAAATCGTTCATGCAACTTCACGTCGACGCCATCCAACGCGAGAAGAAAGAAGCCGGCAGCATGATCGAATTGGATGGCAAGCCCCCTGCCATAGCCTATGAGAGGGTCAACGACAGATGGGAAATCGGGTTTGCTGTATCAGACGGCTCTTTTCAACAGGTTTCCTATGTCAATTCGATCGCCACGACTTCCGGAGGGAGTCATATCAACTACGTTGCAGATAAAATCGTCGATAGGCTCCTGACAGAAATGAAAAGGCAGAAGAGCCTGGCTACACTCAAGCCGAATCAAATCAAGAGCCATTTCTTTTTATTCGTGAATTGCTTAATCGAAAATCCTGCATTTACGTCCCAAACGAAAGAGCAACTTACCACCAGACCTAGCCATTTTGGGAGTAAGTGCGAAATCTCGGATTCATTCCTAAGCAAGGTCGTCAAGAGCGGAATCAAAGAAGCTCTTTCGGATACAGCTCAGACCAGAACTGACGCCTTGCTGAAAAAGACGGATGGCTCAAGACGTGCTCGTATCGTTAATTCGAAGCTTGTGGACGCCAACAAAGCAGGAACGAAGGATGGTTGGCAATGCACCCTGATCTTGACTGAGGGAGATTCTGCCAAGGCTTTAGCCATGTCGGGTATGGAAGTTGTTGGCAGAGATCTTTTTGGTGTTTTCCCATTGCGTGGTAAAATGCTTAACGTTAGAGATGCACCTGCAGACCAGATCGCTAAGAATGCAGAAATTCAAAATATCAAGCAAATTCTTGGTTTGCAGCACAAGAAAACATACGACGAAAAAAACATTAAAGATCTACGTTACGGTCACCTTATGATCATGACTGATCAGGACCATGATGGGAGTCATATCAAAGGCTTGCTTATCAACTTTCTGGATGCTCAATTTTCAAGTTTGCTCAAAATCGACGGCTTCCTACTCGAATTCATCACCCCAATTGTCAAAATATACAAAGGGCCTGTCACTAAGCCAACCAAATCGAAAGCTTTCTTCACCCTTCCCGAGTATGAAGATTGGAAAGAAAGTAATCACGAAAAAGGATGGCAAACTAAATACTACAAAGGGCTGGGTACGTCCTCGAGTACCGAGGCGAAGGAATATTTCTCGGACCTCGACAAACATCTGAAGGAGTTTCACAGCATGAAGCTTGAGGAACGTGGTCTCATTGACATGGTCTTTTCCAAGAAGAAAATAGAAGAACGTAAAGAGTGGCTAAAACAATTCCGGCCAGGTGTTTACCTTGACCACACCAATGACAAAATCTCCTATGACGACTTTATCAACAAGGAGCTGATTCTCTTCTCTATGGCTGACAACATTCGTTCTATTCCTTCAGTCATTGACGGCCTGAAACCCGGGCAGAGAAAGGTTCTGTTTGGTTGTTTCAAGAAAAAACTGACTAAAGAAGTCAAGGTTCAATCTCTTGCTGGCTATGTCCTTGACCACACCCATTATCAGCATGGCGATGTTTCCCTCTCTCAGACCATCATTGCTCTCGCCCAAACATTTGTTGGAAGCAACAACGTGAATCTGTTAGAGCCAATTGGCAACTTTGGTTCGAGGCTCGCTGGAGGCAAAGACGCTGCAAGTGCTCGTTACATATCAACTATGTTGTCTCCATTTACCAGAGCCCTGTTCCCTGTGCTCGATGATGCTATTCTTGATTACAACTACGAAGATGGAGATAAGATCGAGCCTAACTGGTATGCCCCAGTCTTACCCCTTATTCTCCTGAATGGATCGGATGGTATAGGAACTGGGTGGAGCTCTACCATTCCTAATTACAACCCGGAGGAAGTCGCTATGAATATTTTTCATCTCCTGAACGACGAGGAGATTGAACCGATGCAGCCTTGGTACCGCGGGTTCAAAGGAAGAATTGACCGACTGAGCCCCGAAAAGTACCAGTTCTCTGGGATCATCAATCAAGTCAATGATACGACAGTCGAAATAACTGAGTTACCGGTTCGACTGTGGACACAAGAGTTCAAAGAAAGACTAGATGATATTATGAAGCCACCCGAAAAGGATGTAAAAGATAAAGACAAGAAAGCTGCCAAGGTGGATAAGGTTTGGATCAAAGACTACCTTGACTATAACTCCGACCTCCGCGTTCATTTCATAGTGGAAATGGACTCGAAATCAGCCATGGATAGCGCTCTAAAAGAAGGGCTGGAAACCCGCTTTAAACTCACGAAGACAACCAGCACTACAAATATGGTAGCCTTTGACGCTCAGGGAAGACTTACGCGGTATGAAACTCCAGAGGACATATTGAAAGAGTTCTATTTTGTTCGCCTCAAACTATACCAAGCCCGGAAAGTAAGTCTCATCAAAAACCCACATGACCTTTACGAGTACAATTTCTAACAAGCTATCATCAGGATTACACTTTGGGTGAGCTCAACAAACAGCTAAATAGACTGACAAATCAAGCACGATTCGTGCAAATGATTATCAAAAAGGAGTTGGTAGTTTCAAACAAGAAGCGAGCAGCGCTCATTGGGGAACTGTTATCCTTTAAATTTGATATCATTTCAAATAAAAAGGAAGCTGGAGAACTCGGAGAGACTGAACCGACTGTTGAAGATGCTGAGGAGACACCAGGGGATGATAATATCGGCGATGGTTACAATTACCTTCTAGGTGTAAGAACCCCCCAAAGGCCCTCAAGTGTTTTTTTTTCTTGCCCCTCTACCTTAGATGCTAATATCAACTTCAGATGCCGATCTGGTCCTTAACTAAAGAAAAGGTTGAGAAGCTGCTTGCCGAATGCGCAGCAAAGGAGGATGAGATCGACGCGCTAGCCAAGCGATCTCCAAAAGACCTTTGGCGAGCCGATATTGATATATTCTTAGAAGAATGGTACAAACAACTGAAAGAAGATCAGGAGAGAGCAACAAAACGGAGTGCCTTGAAAAAATCAAGAAAAGTCAAAACGACGGCAGGCAAGGCAGCAGCGAAGAAGCTTTTGACAGGAATGGATGACGATTCGGATGATGACTTTGTGATAAAACCAAAGAAAGCTGCAAGGGCACCACCAAAGCCAAAGCTAAAGCAAACAACGTTGGCTGTGACCAAGCAGCCGGCAGCTGTTGCTAAGTCGCAACATCCAGACCGCGACAGAGATATCTTCGATATAAGCGACGACGATGTTAAAAATCACACACCAGTTAAACGGGGACCAGCGCGGACTGCAACCGCCAAAGCCCCAGCTATCATAGACCTTTCGGATGAGCCCTCTGATGACGATAGCTTTGCTCGGATACATGGGAAGGCCAAAACAGAAAGCGATGATGGTAAACTAGGACACGATTCTCGAGTTTAAAAGTGATTATGTGCTAATTATGTATAAATCTTAGAGGTAAAAGAGTCTGCCACAGCCAAAGTTGGCCCAGCGCTCAAAGGGACAAAATCCAAGACCACACAGCTTGACCTGAAGAAAGCCCAATCAGAAGTCTTGGAGAATGACAATGACACAAAAGATATCCGTACGGAGCCGGAAAAGAGACGCGGCCGTCCCACTGGTGCCAAAATCAGAGCGCCAACGGCAAAGCCAGTGAAGGCAACAAAGGCTGTTATTAAGGCCGATTTTAGTGACGAGGAATCTAACAGCGAAGTCGAGCCTATCAAACATCCCAGAAAACTCGAAAAATCAGAACCAGGAACGGAAGCGAATCCAAGGGCCCGAGCCCGACCAGGACGAGCAGCAGCGAAAGCCACCAAATATGATAGCATCTTTGATTCAACTGATGAGAGCTCGCCCGAAGATGAAGACGAAGAAGAATCCGATTTTGACAACGATGACGATGACGACTAAATATGCAACTCGACATCAGTGGCTACGATGCTCCTGTATATCTCACAGCTGAAGCAAATAATTTCAAGGGCAATGATCATGTCTCGTCCTGTCTGTTTGCTCACACCTATTCGATTTTCTTTCTTCTGGTTCTCAGAGTCTATTCTTATGCTATTTTCTGTTTTTTTTTTTTTTTTTTTCGTAACTTTCAAGTGCTGCTCCTTCCACGTCTTTCCCATTTTCTGGTATAACACTATTGCTACACTCTACGCGTCCTACTATCACTATAGATTTTAACTGTTTACAGCAAGCGTTATATCATTCTTCTGTCATCGGTCGCTGCAGGAAAGCCTGATGACATCCCATACCGTTAGGTGTTCACCCATTAATAAGTTTATAAATTATACTGGGAAGCAGCAAATGGATACGCAATATGAAGTGCTCACCGCTGAGATGCGCTGTGATCGTAATGACGGGTAGCTTCTACACCTGACGCTTGCCTGCTCCAATGAAAGCGAATAAAAGTGTTTGATCTACTACTACAGCAGGATTATGTTGTGGGATTGTTTCCAAACGGAATAAAGTTCTCGGTGCATGTGTATTGTGAGTCTTATGTCATGCAGGTACCGGATAGTGAATGGCTGTGATACAAATGCTATAGTTAGGTTTAGTTTTGGTTGAAAGCGCCTGAGGCAACGCGCAGCCACTTCATATACCATGGTTGCAATGGGCTCAATTGAACCCAAACTGACCGTAGAAAAGCTGACCAAAAGTCTTACCATATGCAGAAGTATTGGTAGCAAGCTCATACATGTATACTCAAATACAGTATCACCCCTAAGTTAGGGTTATTGGATGTGGCGTCCAGGATGCCTATCTAACTCTTTAAAAGTAGTTTGCTGTTTGCTTTGTGCTCCGAATCTTGGGTATGGGGATAGCTGTGGGGATGTAACTTTTGACAAAGGGAAGCGCCCCACGTCGACGGAAACAAGCTCCGATAGCTAACCTTATAATAGTATCAACATATACATATTATAATCGAAGTTGATGGGCCGCTGATTGCGCTCCATTGTGAATAGTGTTCTTATAGCTCTTCCCTAGATGTAGATATCCGTATTCATATTTACACCTGCACCTACTTATGTATCGTACAACACCACCACGATCTCATTCGTTTCTAGCACAAAAGCAACTAACAAGGGGAACTGAAATCATAGGTTTTTACCAGAAAGAGATCTGTTTGCAAGAGATGAGAACACAAAATAATAAAATTAAGATATAAGCGGCACAGAATAGGAGCGCGGCATTGGAACAGAACCGATCACTTGGGTCCTCTATAGATGAGAGCAGGGAGGTTTAGCACTTACCAAGTCTCCTCTAAGCGGACATTTGCCAGGTGTATTACGGCGTTCTCAGTATTCAGGAGATACCTGTCTGGTGTACGTGAGCACCATGGCCTCCGCACTGGTAACCGGTACAGTGGAGCGGCGAGATTGCCCAGTTTATGATGAAACCAGACTATACTATCCCTACCACTACCCTGATACGGATGACCTACGAGAGATCCACAAGTCCTTTTGTGTTCAAATACCATCTCCAGATGCTGCTCCCCAGGGGGGGCTGCACGATGCAGATATTAGAGATGGGCGTTTCTATCGAACTTTCCACCGGGATCTCAAATACATTCTCAAACGAACTGAGCTACGGGGTAGGTTTCGTATCGAAAATTTAGTGCAATGCACATTTGGAGAAGAGTAACTAATTGCTGTGTGACTCATTGGGACGGGAAAAGCTCACAGATATACATTTATGACCCCAGATCCGGATTCCGGTCGAGGTGTAGTACATTCGCTGTTATGGGACTATGAAACAGGCCATGTTCGAATTAGCCCAATGTTCAAGTCCTCAGAGTTCGATGCACTAAGAAAGAAGGTATGAACAACGTGCTCCCCGGGCGATGAAAGTCGAAGCGATTGGAGAATGACTAATGGAAGATTTGCTTGCCGGCTCGTAGAACACGCCTCGCCGGTGCGTCACCAGAAACGGCCTAACCGACTGTTATGCAAGTATTACTGGAGGTAATATCGAAGCACAAGGTAAGCGACGATTGCGCTCTCGGCGAAATTCATTTCAGGCGATGTGATATTAAAAATGCAGGGTTCTGGATACCGTTTTTGGCTGCAAAGGCTATGTGCTCTCGGTTCTGTTACACCATTCGGCACGCATTATCTCCAATATTCGGGAACGATTTTCCAGCCCTGTGTGAGAAGGAGCGCTCCGACATCATATCAATTGGCAAGACGTACGGAAGTGAGGATACTCTACAGATCGAGGATTCGATAGTTCAGGCTGTGAAAGCAAAACAAGCCGTTGTTGAATGGCAACTTTACGTCGAAGAAGGGGTCACTAGAACCGATAGGCAAGAGAAATTGCCGCCTGTGGAAGAAGCTTGGAAAAGATATGTTACAGCTTGCAGGGGGCTTCAGATGCCTCCCAGGCTCTCATACCCGGAATTTGCTAATGGTAAACCGGACGATGGTGATAAACCGGACGAGCAGATTGAAGCGGCGAGGATCTTGATGGAATTGAAGTACGGACTTGTCTGGCTGAGGGACTTGTCACCATGTTCTCCACTCTCATACTGATTTTACAAAAATCAAATCGCGAGACAGTAAGTCAACCCTGATGACTACTTACCTAGGTACGGTACTCAGCGATGAGCTATTCTCGCTCTGTATTTCGGGGACAGTATGGCGATAATCGGGTGTGCTGGGATACTGGAACTGTTACTGTGCGTTTTTCTTTTGCATCTATTCTATTCATCTATCCTAGTATAGTAGCTACTTCCTAAGTAAGTACTTAGGTGCTCAGGTGGTTTTTATATTACGTTTTATTTTAAATTTTAAATTTAATATGCGATGCGATGCTGCGTTGTGATGTGGTAGATTTGAAGTCACGTGCACACGAGCTAAGGTAGGCGATCTGCGGCACAATAGGAAACCAAAACAACAACAGGCAAGACAACAACAACATGAACAACAACAACCGCTCCAGCTGCTGCGTGATGCCGTAACCAGAGCCATCTACGCGCACCCCCAATTTAACTCTCGTTTTTCGCGTCATCATCTTTCTCGCTTCATCCAACCAAAACCAGTGTGCACTCCATCTCTGTCTCGCTATCCGCGCTTTCTCAAATTCGGTTTCCGGCAGCTCATCCTCGCCATGAGTCGTCGGCTCTCAACGCGACAACACCAAAATAATCAACGGAAAGCCTCAGAGCTAGGAACTACTACTGCTGAGAACAGCATTTCAGATGGTAAAGCTGATATGCTAGCCGCTGCACCCGGCAGCCTGTTGAAGGACTTAAATTTTGTCGGCGTTAAGGCATTCTACACCCAGGAGCAGCGAGCCAAATCCTTCGTCATAAATGGTGCTCGGAAAAGGCAATCGAATGCTAGAAAGGGGCCAAAAGCACAAAAATGGAATTGGCCAACGGACCATCCAGCGCCAGCGATAGTATGACTTTCCTTGCGGATTTATTGCTCAAGAAGCTTTCGAATCATCAGAAACTAACCACTAATGGTACCTGTTTTGACACTGTAGATGGCACGGGCTGGCTTCTACTTTAAACCCGCCCAGGGCGACGAGGACAATGTTGCTTGCTTCATCTGCCAAAAAAATATGTCCGAATGGGACCCCGACGATGACCCTGCGGAGCAGCACTTACGACATAACAGTTCTTGTGGATGGGCGTTAACGATGTGTCGGGATCTCGTTGTTGACGGAAATATATCGTGCGATCCGTTGGGAGAACAAATGTGTCAAGCCCGACGGATGACTTTTGATGATTGGTGGCCTCACGAAGAGAAGAATGACTGGAAGCCCAGTGTCCAGAATGTCGGTATTCATCGAGAACGGTGGATGTTAAAATTGGTTCCCGTGCTGACAAGCCCATTTTCTCCACGTACAGATTGTGATGGCGGGGTTCATCTTCCGACCCCAAAAGGATGGCGACGATACGGTCTACTGCCCATACTGCAAATTGTCGATCGATGCGTGGGAACAAGAAGATGACCCAAGGTGTGTAGTGTTGAAAGCATAGGGGACAGTTTGCTAGCTAGGCTAACTAGTTTTAATAGAGAGGCACACAAAAATCTTGGTCCTGGAGATTGCTTGTTCATGCGATATATTACCACAAGTGGTAATGTAAGTGCCAATGGCAAGCGGAGAATAGTTGCAGCCACAGATGTCGACACCGCAACAGAGAAAGCTAGTCAGAAGAAGAGAACATCTCGTGCTCGGAAAGGTAGTACTAGCACCCAGCGCAAGAAAGCCGCTCCTAAAAACCAGCCAGATCCCGAAGACAACCAGGATGAAAATTTCCCAGGAAAGGACGAAAACCACCATGAGATGGATAGATTGAAGGCAGTTCCCCAAGAAGGAAGCAAAAGGCAACCAGGAGCCAAAAAAGAAAATACCGCTAGAATTCTACAAGAGAAACAACAAGGCATCGAAATCCAGGATACTGCTAAGCATTCTCAGCCGAAGCGGCGAGTCACTCGGGCTAGTATGGTGAGCCAACAACCAGACTCAGATCTCGTTGTTAGTGTTCCAGTCCACCTTTCTCATACTGAGAACGACGAAGCCATCAACTCTCCAGTCCCTAACAATACCCCAATGAAACATAAGAGGACTGAAAAAAGGAATAATGCGCAAAGTTCATCCACCTCAACCAAGCTTATCAAGAAGGAGAAGCAAATCAAATCAAATTCCTCTCTAGATCTGGCCGGTATGGATGATGATGAGATTGATCGAGCCCTGGAACGTGAAATTATGGACCGCAGTAGCGATATAAGCGAAACCGATACTGGGATCAAAAATCAACGAAAAGGTGCTGTGACCAAATTTAAGGCAATAGAGACACTGGCGGGTTCAAAGTCACCTGAGGGTAAAGTCCCTAGGACTAAGATTGGAAAGAGCACGAGGAGATTAACAAAAACAAAACCCACGACTCGATCTTCCACAACCCCTGAAGCGGAATCGCTTGAACAGCAAACAAGTCAACCAAAACTACGACGGAAAAGGCTCACAAGAACAAAACCCGATGCCAGGGTTTCAGTAGAGAGTCTAACAGCCTTGGAGTCACATTCGAGCCAACAGCATCGCTTTTCCCACGGGTCTCTGGACGTTGCGCAGACAACTATAGACGGGTCACTTGCTCCAGTTAGCGACCACCAAACACCTCAGAATGACAGTTCACTAGTCATAAATCCACGGTCGCCACTATATGACCCAATAATACCCAGCCCTCAGCGATCAACCTCAGCTCAAGCAGCTAGCTGTGTATCATCTCCCTCCCTCGCAAAGCTTTCTATCGTAGACGACAATAAAGATGCCCCAAGTAAAGAAATCTCGGTTAATAGCGAAATTCACCGCGACACTATACACCCTTCGCCAGATTCTGCCGCCCAGCTCCACGCTACTGCTATTTCATCTATTTCGCCTTCAAAAGGCAAGGACATGAAGCGAAAATCAGATGCTGTAGTAGGTGAGAATGAAGACAGTCGACGAGGTCCCAAAAAGAGGAAAACAATCCCAAGAGTTGTACAGACCCCAAGGGAGGCAGAGCCTATCGAACCAATCATATTGGATGAGACTTCAATCCGGAAACCCAAGGCTAATACGTTCGCTTTGGGAGCTTTAAAAAGCCAGGCCGATAACAGACTACAGTCTACCGAAGACATTACCATGCGCTCTATGTCTGAGTCACGGAATCGGTCCCCTAGCCTGACAACCCAAGGAACGCTGATTACCAATCCCAAAATTGTTTCTGATGAGGCTGTACAGCAAGAATTGCGAGGAGAGGAAGAAGAAGACACAATCCCGGACATGGTTCTTGAGGGGGATGAAACAAAAGAAAATAGCCCTGTATTACTGGACAACACTGGTGATGCAATCTTAGGTGGCTACGACCGATTCCATGAAATAAGAACTCAACGAACAACCGATCGCTCCTGTGCCCCTGATTCGCCTACTGATATTGCTTCTCAGGATAGCATCCCTAACACGCAATTTTCAGCGGCAGCATCTCAGATGACTCTTGCAACCAGCTTCCAGGGATCTAGTAAAGGTGTAAGTTTTGCAACTGCAGCTGAGGAGCAGCTTGTTGTGGAGCAGTGCACTTCCTTTACTACAGGTACTAGAGCACGGTCGCCGCCCCTTTCTCCAGAACTGAAGGTCCTTCGAACCCCGCTTTCTGTTGTCTCCAAGGTACACAATGCCTCGTTAGCTTTGACGACTCCTCGAGATAAAGCGGAGGGAATTGCGTTCGCGCCGGTTCGGACATTGAAGCCATGGCAATCAGCAGATATTGAAGGCTACATTGACCAAGTGAAAGAAAACGTGGAGTTAGAGTCACTACCCCAAGGACTCCCACCATCAGAACAGAAATTGACGATAAGCGAATGGATAGCGGAAGTGGCACACAAGGCAGAAAAGAGACTTATGCACCAAGGTGAACTTTTGGTTAGATTCTTCGAAGAGGAAGCCGAGCGCGCGGCTGCTACAATCGAGGCCATTGAAGCAGAATGAAACGAACGA
The DNA here is from genome assembly GCA_036971555.1 of Drechslerella coelobrocha. Taxonomy (NCBI): domain Eukaryota; kingdom Fungi; phylum Ascomycota; class Orbiliomycetes; order Orbiliales; family Orbiliaceae; genus Drechslerella; species Drechslerella coelobrocha. The sequence goes on from JAJTUH010000001.1 coordinate 2,356,740, forward strand.
AATACGCGAATGCATTAGATCATCGGATAAATTTGCCTTGTACCCTTCGTGTTTCTTTGCTTTTCTTGGCGTATACTTCTACCATGGCTCGCTTCGTCGTTAATGATTTTTACTTCTTGGTTTTGTTTATGTTAGTTTGTAGACGGGAGCGGGATTATAGCTTCCCACTGTTCATGTTATTGACTGGGCATAGGTCTGGGTCCAGTTGTATGTATATATATATATGTTGATAGTGTTTTTAAAGCGTTTGGGTTCTGTTTCTATTAAGTTTATGCATAAGGGAGTACGCGAGTGCTTCCAGCCTCCCGAGTCGAGCCTTAACGGGCGATGATATCACCGGCTGGCTTTTCCAGGCCAGGAGAAGCATGCACGGTGACCGCACCGCTGGACGGACATAGACATGTGTAAAGCAGGATAGGAGGGGACAAGATAGGGTGGAATAGAAGAACAATAGGAATCCACTGCCTGTAGTTTTGATCTTATTGTCGAGATGGACAGGCTGACATGTGCTGCGTGAACAGATGAGTGAGGCATGCCTGCCAGTCACAAGCCAACTGATTTCGTTTGCTGGGTGGGCTAGCTTAGCTTAGCATGGACCACCTTCTCCAGTCTACCTTCCCTGCATGTTAAAGCTCTGTGCAGCCAGTACTTGAGTGAAGTACCTGAGAGGTTGCTGAGTGGGAGCTGGTGCTTGGGCTCAGTACTTAAGGCGGAACGTGGTAGCGATATTCCATCATATCTGTTGTCTCCCAAGCCCTCCCACTCTACTTCACGCAACCAGCACAACCCCCCACAGCCACCCCACGACGACGACGATAGCTGCTGTCTTTGCTTCCCCCGGCCCAAGATATCTTTGCTCTTGAAATTTTAACCAACATAGCAGTCTATTATCATGGCTGACCAGCCCCTCAAGGTCCAGTCCGATGTGGACTCGACCACCACTGACGTCAGTTTCGGTAAGGTATGGTTTTGGTATCAATCCCTATCTCCAACCCCTTCTTCGTTACCTCAGTCACAACACTAACGATCAGTGAGCAACTAGCTTCGACTCCTCTTCGTATCTAAGACTAAACGATCACTGCCATCTTTCTACCACTTTTCAGGCTTTGATACAGCTCGAAGCTCGTATATTATATGTACGAATTAGCTGATGTTTCGCTGCCACAACAGACAAACTGAAAGAGAAGAACCCATTTGCACCGACTCACCAAGCAGAAGCTGTCTCGAGCGATCCTACTGTGACCCATTTCCACAGTTTTTTTTACGACACCTTTACTGTACGCATTCCTACAAAAAATAAAATAAAATAATTTTATGAATACCCTCCCTTCTTTTAATTCTGTACGAGCGATTTGTGTGACTGACGAAGCCTTGGTGAAGTGGAAATATCCAAGAACTACTGGTCTGCTTTTTGCGTCATCTCTCTGCTTGTTACTTCTTGGACACTATGTCAACATCCTACGCTACGCATTCAAAGCCGCCTACCTCACATTTGCAGGTAAGACTGTGATCTAGAATTTTAGTAGTCTTTTCATGCTCACTCACATGATTTTCAACATAGCTACTGCTGCTTTTGAGTATCTTGGAAGACCAACAACCGGCACCGGTTTTATGACTCAAGTTCGGCCCCAACGATACTACACCATCCCACGAGAGAACCTGGAGATGGTTTTCGCCGAGATCCACGAATTCTTGAATTTCATCGTTTTGGAATTCCAGAGAGTGATTTTCGTCGAGAACCTCACTGTGACCATTGCATCATTTGTTTTCTCTTTAGTTGGATACTTCCTTGTGAAGTTTATGCCGATCTGGAGCCTCCTGATCTTAGGTATGAAACCAAGAATTCCATTCAAGTCTCAAACTGACTAACCAAATGTTTGTTTAGCCGATGTCTTGCTTTTCACTACCCCCTTGGTATATTTACAGAACCAAGAACTCATCGACCATCATGTACGCCGCGCCTCAGCAGCTGCCAACGATCAGATTCAAAGCGCTCGCGGTTTAGCTGAAAAGCATACGGCAGACTACTCCGCTAAGGCCAAAGCCTACGCTACTGATTTGACCGGAAGGATTGTTGGAGCTTACAAGGACCGACAGAAGATCGAGAAGTCAGCTATTGCCGATGACAAGCCGCAGGCAGCATCGTGAGGGGCCTGACAAAATAGTTGTTCATCCTCAAAGGTCTCGAAGATAACTTAAGATCGACTTCTTCTATCGTTCTCTGATTTTCAGACATCTCTTATCGCTAACCCCCCAAATAATTGCGAATTGGCTTCTGCATTGAATGAGTCTTGTGTCACATTTCGGCCGCAGGCTTTATTTCCTCTCAACTTTCTGTCGTTATTTTGTTGGTGTTTTTTTTTTTTTGGCTTTCAAATGCAGTGCTAGCATTCCTTTCTTCCTAGCTTGCTTTCTTTTTCCCTTTCGCTATCTCAACCTGTTCTGTATCTAGCGAGAACATACATAGAATGCCGCTTGACATCGAAACGGATTCTGTGTGCCAGCCAATCGTTCTTGCTCTGTATTTTCTTGGTGCTGTGGCGCAATTGTGTGTTGAAATCTAATTCAGTGCTGGCTACCACAACGCCTCAGTCCATCAACTATTGCTTGAGATCAAATTTACATACTTAAAAGTATTTTACTTCAGTAGTCAAGTATTCACCCGGGTACTTGTTTATCGACAAGACAAACCTGCGGACTCTCCATATATACTTCCGAACAATGGAAGCTACCCCAACGCCGGATAATAAGACACGTTTTGAGATGGAGCTTGAAGTACGCAGGCATGATGTCAACCCCATCGCGATCGAGGATTACAGCTCATGACTCTGATAGTTTGTCCAATGTCTCGCCAACCCCTTCTACTTGAACTACCTAGCGCAGTCGAAATATCTCCAGGATGAACAATTTCTGCGCTACATTGAATACCTGGGCTATTGGCGACAGCCAGAGTACATTCGGTTTCTGATGTATGCAAGTTCCTACAGCCCTGCCTAACAAGCCATTCAACTTAGCTCCTGCACAATACTACTCTATTTATATGGTCGTCGATACTTAGTGTTAATGGGTTGCTAGTTATCCTTCGTTCACACTGAACGCCCTCGATCTGCTGAAACAGCCGCAATTCCGGCAGGACATACTGTCCCCTGACACCGCAAAGAAGATCATGGACGATATGCTGGCGTCCCTCCACGCTAGAAATGACAGCTAAAGAGGGGCGCCCACCCAACTGGTTCTCACTTGAGCCTTCCTCTATGGGTTGCAGGTGATTTATTTGAGTGGGAGCAGCAAGCGAGGCGAGGGTAGCAAGGTAGAAAGAAGACACACACGCAGCTGTACACTTGCCTGCGTTGCATTTGTGCCCTGTCTCAAGTGGCTGGTATCGAGACTAGAAGTTGTGGGTTTACTTGAAATTTGCGAAATGCATTTGCTCACTTACGTTACAATGTCACAACGAAATGTGGTTTGAGAGGCGTGTATAGCAATGCCATGTTATTGGGGAGGTGCATTCGATATACACTGATAGTCTGCCGACACTGTAAATGGCTGCATATGCATAAAATATCTAGTCCAACTGTGATGCCTGATTTGTATACAACACGTCTACCACAGTGCTCAGCTTCTTGATTGTCTCAATAGCCGCCTCGAAGCCCTTGTCTTTCTGTGCTTCCTCGTATATTATCAAGCATTGGCTACCGCGGTCAATAACGCCGTTGATAACCTTGTCCAAGATCATCTGTGACAACTTGTCTTCGACTTTGGCAGGGCTCATATCCCCCACTAGCTTAGCAATATGCGCTATTTCTACTCTCGAAAACGGCTCGATCACCCTGCACAGATTCTGCTCCAGAAGTGTGTTATACAGTGCATGGAGGTGAGACTTGATGAAACTATCGGCAATCAGCTGGTCCTTGAACTCCATGAGTGACTGTTGAAATTCTGCCAGTGACCTATTAGAATGCGCTTTTGCAACGGCCTTCATAGCGTCAACATCCTTTCCTGCATAGCGCAGAGCTACCTTTCCAGTAATGATAGAGTGTACGTCCTCGGTTAGATTCAACATGATTTTGCAAAGCAACATGTACTTGAGCGCTGCGATGGCCTTTTCTGTTGCGTCTTGCGAAGCGTAGCCTTCAAGTGCTTCAATGAAGTACGAGAATGCCGTCTTAAAGTCCTTTTCTTCAGAATGCAAGATTCCGGATTGCATATCCAAATTAGCTTGCATAAGTGGAGGACAGTAAACAGAGTTTGCTGAAGTTCTGGCGGATGTTAAGGAAGCTCTAGCTTTCGGGATGTTTCGTAGGGCATGGTAGACACGTGATTCAAGGAGTTGAACCTCGACGAGAACCATTTTATCATCCAGTCTCTTGAGCTCTTTGAGGAGAGAGTTGATTAGAGTTAGAGCTTCATGATAAGACTGCTTCTGAAGGTAGAGGGCGACGAGACGCGTTTCGAGATTCTGGCGAAGGAAGGAACGTCGTTCGGATATCGCCCATTGTACGCAGGATTTTGTAACGCTTATCTGGAGATCAACAGTATCGGGGATGGTAGTGAACAAGTCGATGAGCTGGCGGACTGCGCAGACGCGTGAGCGGTCAGTGTATGCGATCTCAGAGTGTGCAGGATCACATTATCGGTGTTTGGTTTTACCAATTTTTGCGGTCTTCGCCTTCGCGAAAGATGTCATTACCGAACGGCTAGTGGTTATTAGTTCGGCCAGTTCTTGTGTTTGCCTATGGTGAATTGGAACATCGGTGTTAGCAGCTGGTACGGATGGACTCGTGAAATGCAACTAGCTACCTTCTATCACGATATATCCCACCCAGATCCATCAACGCAAGCTCGTATTCTTTCAAAGCAGCTTCATTTACCCCCGGCGTCTCCGACAAGATTTCCTTGTACAAGGCTACAGCCCTATCAGGGTCCGATTTCGACAGCTTTTTGGCTTCTTCGTAACGTGACGACATTGCGATAGTTCGGATGGTAAAGGCGGGTGGTAGACGAAATGATCACGGGTGAGTGATAGCGTGTCGGGGTCGCGAGAGTCAGATGTGTCTGTCTGATGCAAGCAAGCAAGACAAGTGGGCAATGTTATCAGCTTCCAATAGTAGGGACGGTGTCTGTCGCATGGGATGCTGGGAGGTGGAGGCGGATGAGGGTGGTGATGGAGAAAGACAAATGGAACCTGGAAGTGCTGATAGCAACCAAGTTTGGTTGGCCGTTGCCCATAGTGAGTTGACTTACGTTATCACCACACACACTGGGAATCCCAACAACACGTGCACCGGACAGGATTGCCCATATACCTATGTAGACTAATATATATCTAACCTAAGTAAGTAAGTACTTAAGTACGGAAGTAAGTAAGTAAATATGCTTGCTTCTATTCTATTATAATAGCGAAAGCTGGCGAAGGACAAGTTTGCCTCAAGACACAGCGGACTAGATTTACCCTGACACGCTGGAAACCAATATCCCCTGTTTGGCGATAGTATTGTAATCCATCGATATGATGCTATTGTTCCTAGCTCTTGCCATTCATATTGTCTGTTGGCTGCCTACCGCGAAAAGCCTTCATAGCCTGGTCACAGCCACTTAACCACCTCAACAGCCTTTGTATGCTAACTGGTAGAACATGCATGACTGTAATCCATCTCACATAGAGGGGAAGCTCGAGCGTTCCGGCACTGCCCGAATCAATTGCAGCCATTATTTCCTTTGCTACATCTACCGGCTCTAATACTGGTGCGAAGAAGGTTGACGGTGTCTCCACGCCATCGAACAATGGGGTAGAAATTTGACCCGGGCAGACTAGCAGTGTTTTGATGTTGGGATACTGGGCGACCTCTGCTGTAAGAGACTCGTGGAGCAGTCGCACTGCAGCTTTGGAAGCGGCATAATCGGCTAGACGACCCTTTCAGTTTAAATCTAGTACCAAGACGTGTTATCTAGTAAGAAGGTTTGGCGCTTACCACATTGCTTTGGTCCGATATGTGATAGTGCGCTCGAGATGGTTACAATTGTGCCTCTTCCTGCCTCGATCATCCCGGGCAGAAGTTCCTTGATAGTCCAGAAGTTCGACAAAACATTACTGTTAAAAGTTCTGCTCGGGGCAAATGCGATGTTAGCGATGAAAAATGGAGGGAGCTTGCGACGTCTGGACGAACCTTTGAATTTCGCTAACCTCAAGATCCAAGATAAACTTTCCATATACGACAGCGGCATTGTTGATTAATACCGTGGGTTGCCCAAGCTGTGAATTGGTCTATCGTTAGCATTCGAAATTCCCTGGTAGTGGTAGTTGGTTGGAGTTGCAAAACCTCTTCGATTACTCTCCTCAACACTGTTTTGACCTCCTCGTAGTTTCCAACGTCGCATTTGTAGTATTCTACGTTTCGTACATCAACTTCCGGCTCGTTAACGTCAAGGATAGCAACAGAGAGGCCTCTCATGCCGTAAATCTGTGCTACCAGGAGACCTAGACCGCTTGCGCCACCAGTGATGACAAGGACTTCCTCTGTTCTATCAAATTCTCTGTTTACTCCATATGCAAGCCTCCGATTGAGCTGGTGCAATAGCCAATATAACGTGACAACGATAGCATAGAGAATGGATCCCCATAATGGCGGGTGGTGGTACTGGAATGTTAGTGCACGCAGGGATAGCGGGAGCATCCAAGCTCCAAGGGGATGGAGGAGGGTTATATGCGTGACCTGGACCAGCAGGTCGATGTTGATGAGAGACAGTAAAGGTTTGTCGGTTGTAAAGTCGGATGGGGTCGGGGGAGCCTCCATCATGCCTGTGAGAAATAGGCTCGGCTGTTGAGGACAATGTAAATGGCGAAGCAACGGATTGATTAAAAAATTACCGATCCCAGCGATCGATTGACTACAACTTGCGAAGTGAACTCCAAATGCTCGGTTTCGATATATACGGAAGTGCCTAGGTAAGTATACAACAAATCGACGGTTATCTACTTGAACAAAGGCGCTTGGCTATTTTATACTAACCAAACTTACAATACGTATACATTATCAATAGGAGAGGTGGTCTCCTTCGGATCTGTTTCATCGCGTGTCTGGGACAAACATACTTCATACACTTAAGTTACCTAGGTTAGATACTTCTTACTTAAGTACTTAGTATACATCCACTATCTGGGGCGTCGCACACGTGCGAACGGGCCTGGTATTACGACCAGGCAGGGGTAAACGTTTTACGGAAAAAACAGACATGCACAGGCGATAACAATAAAACGCCAACCCCGCCCAAAGGTCACCTATCCCCTTAACGCAACGCGTGAACGTACTTAAAACAAGGTAGACCAGGCGCCTTTGCTCCATATCAATCTCATTTTTGCCCCGTGTTTCACTAGACGTGCCTGACAACCGTCAAATTGAAAAATCCATGCTCATTGGCAATCGGTTAGATCCCACACTGCAACATCATCCAGGGCCTTATCGTCATATTTGTCCCAATCTTCATCTTTGATGGGTTTCCATGCTCCAGGCAGGCTTTCTCTCGTCACGACTTTCAGCTTCTCTTTCGCACCGTCATTTGGAGCTTCGCTTCGCGTTTTGGAGGATACTGAGGGAAGAGTAATATTTTCTTTAAGATTAGAAACTTCAGGCCTAATCGGAGCTGGATTAGCCACCGTTGTTTTCTTCTCAACAATGCTTGTAACCGGCTTTCTTTGCGTATAGTATGTGCTTATCGTTCTTTGAGAGGGCGTGGTCGATCCCTTCTTTTGAGACTGTAGCTTTCGAGCCCTTGTTCTCTGTTCCTTCTCCTTCACCAACTTTTCCTTTCCAGCTTTTTTCTTCGCTTCATTATCTTCCCACAGCTGAACAAGGCCTTCCGCTCCAAATTTCACAAAAGCCTCATACAGCCAGGCTCTTTGAGTATTTCTAGGATCATATTCTAACCTCGGTTGTCTGGGTCTCCCGGTTGTGGAATCTGTCGTGGCAATGCCGGTGATTCGGATATCTTCCTTGTCGGAATCGCTGTAGCCATTTTCGTCCTCGAGCAGTGCATTGGAATCTTCTGTTAAAGCTTGTTTAATATGGACGTTGTCTCTTTCGTGATCGTATGGTAGGGCAACAACGTCTAACGGAGCGTACGTTATCCGCAGCTTCTGTGGCGGGTCACCTTTTACGCTTAGTGACCGTTGATGTATGTCTAAGACGAGTTTGTTGGCCCCCAACTTATTGTGCCCAAGTTGCCAGGAAAGCAAACTCTCCGATAATGTACGGATTAGCTTCCCAGTCCCGCTCCATTCAAATTTCGCCTTGGTGATATCCCGTAAAAGCTCAATACTAGGATTGATATCCCAGTTGATGGCAGGGGATACTTCAGAAACCGTTGGGTTGAGGTAATACTCGAGGATTTGGTGGTCCGGAAATTCTTCAGGGATCTTCACACTGGGCTGCTTTCTAGTAAATATGCGTTCATGATTCGTTTTGAGGGAGGTCTCTAGTCTTTCTCGCCATTCCCTTATTGCTTTCTCGTTATCTGGACTCTTGAGATGGTAGGCTTTGATTAGTTCTTCCCCATACCCTGCCTTTGCCGCAGCGGCTGCTTGTTTTATTCCAATTTTGGCTACGCCAGCTGAATCGTAATCGCCTCCGCTCATCAATGCCACTAGAATCATTCCTGAAGGTGTAAGTTTCAAGCTATGGTTTGTGGTGGTGGATTTGTAAACTTGGAGGGTGTCTAAGCTCTTCGAATCACCCCTGTCGGACCCTAATCTCCAGAAATGGGTGCATCCAAACATCAGAGTATCAACATCTTCCGAAAGGACTGCATCTACGATGCCTTGGTTTTGAAGATGGGCGCATTCGGCTTCGGCTTCCCCAGGGGCGTTGTGTATTGGGAATCCAAATGCAATGATCAAGCGTCTCGTGAGCGCGGTATAATAACCTTCGTTTTTATTGACAATCTTGTTCCTCTTAAAATCAGGTCGGCCCCTTCCATCGAAAACGAAGATGGCATGTATGTTGAGTTGGAGGAGTGTGCACAGGCGGTAATATAGAACGCGTAGGGGAGCGTTGGATCCAGCCCTGCGACCTTGGACGGCTTGCGACTGAAACGACCAGATGGCGACATCGATGGCGACCCTTATGGGACGGCTATGCGTACGGAAGTGGTCGATACTGAGCCTTGCTAATGGTACACGATCAGGCGGTCCAAGCTCTTCGTATAATCTATTTATGTTGTAGATAATAGGTAGTCAGCTAGAGGAAACATATTGGTATGATAGCAATGACAACGACGATGATGATACACAGTGACGGATTTGATCAGAGCTCGCGAACCCTTTGATGCCCATTGGAGGGTGAAATATGAAGTATACTAACCGTCGCGGCAGGTGTTAGAAGAGCGTAGAGCAAAGAAACACTGCATGGGGTCACCTCGAGCTACAGGAGTTGCGCCCCGGAGGCCTTGGCACACACCGGCGATACTGGGCGGTGCCCCCGGTGGCCATCGCATCTTTTTGAGGACCCAAAAAAAAAAAAAAAGAAAAAAGGAAAAAAGGAAAACCTTGCGCACAAATGCAATCGCCATCCATCCATCCTCAGTTCGATTCCTCGTTAACGGTTTAGAAGCACCTTCATCCTCACATCTCCTCCGCTACTAGCTGACCGCAAAGATGGTAAGTCGCAGTTCCCCCTAGAAGCGCCAAAAAACACCTATCGCGTGATTTTAGAAAGCAAGCTCTTACCATTGATATAACTAGTCAGAAGGTCAAAGCTATTTCAAGATCAACCTCGACATATGTTCCACAGGGAACATCCTCTGCTCCCGTCCCTCGAAACTTAAATCCGGCTCTACACCCCTTTGAAAAGGCCAGAGAATATACCAGAGCATTAAACGCCACGAAGCTAGACCGTATATTCGCGAAGCCATTTCTCGGCCAGCTAGGAAACGGACATGTCGATGGTGTGTACACATTCGCAGTAGACACGAACGTCCTTAACAGGGTTGCTAGCGGATCTGGGGATGGTGTCATCAAATTATGGGAAATGACGGATCGTAGTGAAGTCTATGCCGTCAAGGCACATGACGGTGTAGTCAAGGACATGTGCTACACAGGTGATGGAAGACTATTGACTTGCGCAAGTGACCAGAAAGTAAAGCTTTGGGATCATCCGTCAAAATTGGAGGGAAAATCTACGCGCGACGAGGTGTTACCAGTGATGACGTATCTTGGAGCTAACACGTTCAATTCAATCACTCATCATCGGTCTGATCAAATTTTTGCAACTGCTTCGTCTTCCATCAGCATATGGGATGTTTCACGAAGCAAGCCAACTACAACCTTGAGTTGGGGATCCGACACTATTACCACGGCCCGGTTCAATCAACTGGAGTCCTCGATATTAGCATCAGCAGGGACTGATCGCTCTTTAGTATTTTACGATATCCGATTATCAACACCTGTTACTAAACTTATTACTACAATGAGCACCAACTGCATCAGTTGGAACCCTATGGAACCTTTCAGCCTTGCAACTGGGAACGAGGACCATAATGCATATTTATTCGATATGCGTAAGCTCGATAGGGCACTGAATGTTCTTAAAGATCATGTTGCTGCGGTTATGGATATTTGCTACAGTCCGACGGGGCAGGAGCTTGTTACCGGAAGCTACGACCGTACATTAAGGATCTATAATTCTCGGGAACATGGCCATTCCCGAGACGTATACCATACTAAACGGATGCAACGGTAAAAATACCCAGGCATTTAAAGGCCTATAGAAGATGGTCAGGCTAATTACAATATGGCGTTGCATAGCATATTTTCTGTTGCGTTTACACCGGATGCCAGATACTTGCTGTCGGGTTCTGACGATGGGAATATCCGCCTGTGGCGCGCCAAGGCGTCGGAGAGGTCGCATGTCAGAAGCACACGGGAACGAATGAAACTTGAATATGACGACGCATTGAAAAAGCGATACCAACATATGCCAGAGATTAGGAGAATAGCACGCCACAGGCATATCCCAGCCACCGTCAAGAAAATGACGGAGACTAAGAAGGTTGAAGTGGCGAGCAGGAAGAGAAAGGATGAGAATAGAAGGGAGAACGAGAAGAATCTGCCAGCCAGGGTTCCGGAGAGACAGAAGGTGATTCTCAGAAACGTTCATTAAATGAACAAGTTAATTAATGAGCATGGCAATGCTTGCCGCTGTACCATACCCCTTGATTCGGATTTTCTCGGTATATATTTCCGAGGTGCTTGGGAGGAGTTGCTGGCCTTGTTATGTTAAGCGAATGTACGATAGATATCGAGAATGCGGGCTACTGGACACAGTACACAATCTCTCATCGAGGCTCTTGACCGATAGGTCGCTTTGCAGCACGTTAGAAATCAGATACTAGGTATGGTCATTATAGCTTCCGCAAAGGGTGCTGCCTGTTCCAAAATATTGAAGTGTGCGGTTTAGATAGAAGATGGCTCTGTCAGCTTGCAGGATGATCGCTTAACGCACAAGTCGTCACCCCTCCGCTCCACATTTGGCCTATCACATTAGTTCCTGAATAAGAACAACCCTTTGGTATCACTACCAACATCAACCCTTAAACCACAGGCGAACAGGTCCTGTGCGTCAACTCCGACTCCGGCTTCGGCTTCAGCTTAGTTCTTCAAATTCAGATCCAACCCTCGTTTCAGTTCTCTCAATAGCTGTACAGAAGATAGACACCAAGCTGCTGTCCGCACCCGGCCTTTAGATAAACTGGCTCAGTCCTAACTGCGGGATCAATGCCGCCACATTCCTGAACGATGGAATCGCCTCAGCTTGGTCATGGACGCAACGGCGATGAACATGTGGACACATCCCCCCAGAGAACGCTTCCAAGTGACCTCCCGATGTCACTAGACGACAGGCGGCGACCCCAGTATGAGGCGCAGGAGACGGAGATGTATGATGCCTGGCAAGGTTCCTACTCCCTTTCCTCGAACAGATATCCGACTTTCCCCTGTATTCCATATGTTAACCAAATTCCTGCGGAGCTGACAGGCCAATCGCAGTTTTTCACTACGCCGATGCCTGCCAAACTAAATTTCTCACTAGACATCGACAACGACTCCGACGATGACCGAAGAGAAAGAGAAAGGGAAAATAACGACAAAAGATTAGAATCAATGCTCGCTGCCCAGGCCGCCTTTCAGGATGATGCCGAGCTGATCAGTGAAGATGAAGTTCTAAAGAATCCCAAGATGTCAGAAGCAGAAAAACGCCTCCGATTGCAGAAGCTCCTCAACATGGCAGCGAGTAATGGCGAACCGGAAAGGGTAAAAAAGATACTGAAGAGCGATGCAAGAGAATTTATTGAAGTAGATGCGGTGGACGAAGAAGGTTCCAGTCCACTAATATATGCAGCCTGCTTTGTAAGTCTCTTGTTCAACTAATGCAGTCGCCACGAGCGCGGCTTCGTGTGCTTTGAGGTGCTTATGGCTAACAGCATACAATTTAGGGCCACGAAGAGGTAGTCACTCTACTTGTTGAAGCAGGCGCCAATGTGAATCTGCAGGATAGCCATAAATGGAGCCCCCTTACATGGGCAATGACGAACCGCCACAAAGGAATAGCGAAGATTCTCTTAGACCACGGTGCCTCTTCCGAAATGAAGACGACTTCTGGGGGGACTGCTTTCGATTTCGTGGAACCGCACAGTGATATATCAGATTATCTACAAGAGACTGGTTACATAGGCAACGCTGGGATAACCGAAGATTTCTATGATACCGGGCTTGCGGAGGAAAGATTTGAGGAACAGATGCAAGAGTATGAGATGAAAAGAAGAATGATGATGGAGAGTTCTATTAATCTAGAAGTGGATCTTTCAAGTTTAGGCTTGGATGAAACACCAGAGGTACGTTGCAATAAAATTGGTCACCGGAATCCCGCAGAGCTTGAGGTTAACAAAATATGGTCTAGACGCCGCCCGGTGATGACTTCGATGATAGCGATGACTTTGTATGGGACAAGTGTCTGCCTGACCAAATGTTCGTATTCTCGGAACGGGATCTTGGCAGAATTATAGATATCGTTGTCACAAAGATGCTGCCACAAAGATCACCAAGCCAAAAACCAGTTCCAGCCAATGTCCTGTTCCTAAGTGCCCGCTTTGCCCACTATTCTGGAAACACTGAACTCCTTAGCAAACTACTCTTCAGATCAATGGAAGCTATCAACAATATTGTTGAAGAGCACCAATGGGATATGACCATTCTGGCATTCTGGATTTCGAATTGCACTCTCTTGCTCCATTACCTACGCAAGGACAGTGGCCTCGTAGGGAGCACAGTCGAGTACCAGGCCCAGTTGGCGGAACTTATAAACGAGATATACATTCTCATTGTACGCGATGCCGAACGGCGAATCGATAAAGTTCTTGACGCGTCAATGCTCGATCACGAAACCATCCCAGGATTTGAGGAAATCCATTTCCAAAACGAATGGAGGATTTTCAGAAGTCGCAAAAAGGTGCATCCAGAGCCGCCGATGAATATAAAACGATTTCGGCCTCCGAGTCCAAAGCGCAAAGCGCAACCTTCTCCTAGGATGGTTACGTCGCTATTATTGTCAACATTATTTGTACTAGACCTCTACGATATTCATTCGGTTATCGCGACTCAGATAGTATCCCAACTTTTCTATTGGCTATCCGCGGAGCTATTTAATCGGATAATGTCAAATAGAAGGTACCTGGCGCGGACAAAGGCAATGCAGATCCGGATGAATATATCCGTGTTAGAGGATTGGGCCCGGTCTAACAATAGGTCGCCAGAGCACTACGAGGGCGGTTCGTTACACACAAGTGGCGAGACTACGGTAGAAGCATCCAAGCGGCACCTCGAGCCTGTCATACAATTACTCCAATGGCTGCAGTGCTTTTCATCTATGGGAGAAGACTTGGAGTCACTCAAGGGTACAATGGAACAGATGGATCGGCTAACGGCTCAGCAGATGCTTCATGCTGTAAAGCACTACCGTGTCGAAGTCGGGGAGAAGAGTTTATCTAGAGAATGTATGCGATTCCTAGTGCGGCAAAGTCTCGACATTAGTGATAGGAAGAAGAAAGCTCGGGCATCTGTGCATAATGTGGTAACAAGCCCGGTCACACCGTCACCGGCATCACCAAAGACAGTGGGACCAAATACGCTCTCCCAGCGGGAAGAAATCGGGCCAGCTGCTGTTGAGGAAGAAGATGCCGGAGACGCACCTGAGAACCTCCTGTTCGACCCAGCGTTAATGCTACCATTTGTCTTGCCAACATCCACAGATATGTTGGTCACATTTGGGGCTGGGCTGGGTGGAGTAAACCGGGAGCGCGAAAGGAAATATCAACCATTTCTCCCTGTTGAGTTTCTGAACAAACTAGATGCTACTGCTGGAAAAGACGACCATGACCATGTCGGCTATGTCGGACCATCGCCATGGGATAACGACGATGAAGACGAAGGTGATGATGATGACAATGCTACTAAGAGGGCATAAAGGGGCAGGCGATTTATTGGAATAAACCCTACAGCTGCTTAGACTAATTTGTATGAGATCCATCAAAAGCTTTATACAGGCCATATTCGCCCTTAACCCCCCCCCTCCAATTCCTTTCCCCGTGTATTATAATTTACCTACATTGGCCTTGTGTATACGGTTGAACTTATGCAGAGTACTTACTAGCCGGCAATTTACTTTGGACTAGCTATATATTCCTTGCCTCGGATTTTCTACTCTATTGCCACACCTTATACTACTGTAACTTCGAGCAACATTTTCTAACACAGCTGACGGTTTGATTTGTATAGTCTCGTAACCGGACTTGCGTTTGCGCGAGCACGAATCCTGCATTGAGATCAAAGACAGAATTATTCATAGAGATAAAAACAAAGGATACAGTGAATGGATGATGGAGAACTTATGGATTACCCGGTCTTATTTGGTGAATGGAGCAGCGCTGGATCATATCATACAGGAGAAGTGTAACAATACCCATTATCCCATCCCATCTGCCCGTTAGAAACCGCATCTACGCATCTACACTTACTCCATAATGCGCCATCACATGACGCTAGAAAGCCACAACGATGCATAAATCCAAAAGGCCAGCCAGCGAAACGAGAAACATAGAAAGCGGAAAGCCCAGCGTCCGTCGTACAAGAAAGCAGAAAGAAAAAAAGAAAGAGATAGGGAGGACGCTAACTGAAAATCGCCGCCGGAGAGCGCCATTAAGCTCTGCGCACGAATATAAAATACTGATGGGACGGAGAGCAAGTGGCATTAAAGCGCAAGAAAGAGAACGAAGGAAGGGGGGAAAAGAAAGGAGGAGAATGGTATTTATGTCTTTGAACAGGGTAGCGTAGCACTCCAAAAATATTGATACCTCTTCAGGCAACATGTCGGGCTATGTAGATATAACAAAGGCGTCGACGAGTTCATCCCAAAGCTGTGGATTAGTCAACCTCCTCGTCTTGAGTAGTTCTTGATCCAACACTCTCTCTACGTCCGCTTGAGGCGCTCAAACTTGATGGATACCGCTTCTCATTTCTTGTAGCATCATCACCCGCAAGAATAATAGCCTTATCTAACGGCTCGTCGCGGTCAGTATCGTCATCATCAATAGTGTCGAGCGTTGCAAGGCCTAATTCGGAATCAGGTTTTGCGATGGAAACATCAAGTTTGTCTAGTGACAATTCACCTGCCGGATTCACAGGGAGAACTGATGGACTGTGTTCAGAATCGCCGGGGAGTTCTAAGGTTTCGTTTTCTTTGTTCTCGCCGCCAGCGTCGTCTTGGATGGAAGGCTCCATGACTGACCAGCTTGTCTTACGGGATGTATGTGCACTAGTTCGAACGCTCTGTGCGCGTCGCAATGCACCTGATGTATTTGGGAAAATCGCACTCCCGGAAGGGGTTCTATTCTGGGGATCTGAGACACCTAGGTTCGCACCGCTGTTGTTTGAAAGATTCATGCTGACAATCCTGCGACCAGAAGCACCATTCGCGGACCTTACAGTTCCAACTGCGGGGGGGTTGACGATTCGGCGGAGTGGTTTGCTAGCTGCTGCTACAGATTTGGAAAGAAGTAGAGATCGAGATTGGTGAATGACCCCTTCCACCATGCGTTTCTCTAGAGTCTCAGCTCGAGCCTCGAGTAACGCTAACTCCTCACGGCGGAGAGCGAGAGCAGTCTCAATGCTTGACAATTCTGCTGCAAGTTGTTGCTTGTGCTTGCTGAGGTCTTCGTTGTCCAGTCGCAAGGAAGAGATAGAACTCTGAAGATTGAGCTCCTCTGCTTTTAAAGCTGTAGTTGTGGCTTCAGCGATAGATTTCTCAGCCAGCGCCTTCTCCTTAGCTAAAGTAGCCTCCGCAGCTTCGTGTCGCTCAGTAGCGGCTGTAGTTTGAAGTAAAGTGGTTTGATTGGCAATGAACTCGGAGACTTGGGCAGAGGTTCCCTCAACCTTCTTCTGAATATCGTCTAATAAACTCATTTGTGAAAAGAACTTTGCTTGGTGGTTAGAGTGGTTGAGCAGAGTCTCCAACTTTGCCTTGATGTCGGTTTTGTCTTCGTTATCTCCTTGGTTGGGGTTCACGAGGGATTTGATCTGCTCAGAAACTTCGGACATCAAATTTTGTATGTCAGTCAATTTGGGATCTTCCTTTGTCAACATGGAAGACTGGATTTCGGCAAGCTTTGCATCTTCTTTGGTCAGCATGGAAGCATGGATTTCGGCGAGTTTAGGATCCTCCTTTGTTATCATAGAATTGAGTATTTCGGCAAGCTTTGGGTCTTCTTTTGTTAACATTGAGTCACGGATCTCGGCTAACTTTGGGTCCTCTTTCTTCAACATTGATTCGAGAATTTCAGTAAGCTTCGGATCCTCCTTTATATCTGTTTCGACTGTAGAAGTCTTGGCCAGATACTCAGCAACATCTTTCATGGCAAGTAGGATCTTTGCAAGAGTGCCGTCGTCGCTTTGTAGAGAGAGGACAGATTCTTTGACCGACCGGATATCATTTTGTGTTTGCTGTTGGTCTTCGCGGGCACTATGACAGTAAGCTTCAAGTTGTTGTGATAACTCTGAATTTCGAGTTTCGGTGGTAACGACAGATTGTGTAAACCCTTCCTTCAAGGAGTCGATTAGGCCCTTAAGCTCGGTGATAACGTTTGAATTGGATTCCATTTCTCGGGTGAGCTCTTCTTCTAATGGCGCCTTCGATGATTCGATGGCTTTCAAGTTTGAATCTTGAAGTTGAGCAACCATGGACTCTAAACGTTGGATAAGATTGCTGTTCATCTCCTTATTGGCATTGTTGAAATCCTGAATATTTTCTTGGACAGAGAGAATTGATTTTTTAATGTTTTCAGCTTCTTCCACACTAGCAGAAGTCTTTTCTCCTAGGGTATCGAGATATTTTGCAACCTCAATGATAGACTGCGCTGTGTTCGCTGTGGTAGATTTAAACTGCTCTTGAACAGAATTAATCAGGGTCTGTACTTCATCAACAGGTGCCTTAATTGAGGATTCCATAGATGTTATGAGATCGTGGGTGGATTTGTTGGAGTCGGTCTGGCTCAGATGAAAAGCCTCCAGGAGTTCTTGGATCGAAGCTGTAGTATCCGCAATGCGATTGCTCCGGGTTACGACTGTCTCCAAATTAAATTTGATGTCTTTCTCGGCCTGGTTGACTATATTCGCCTTTTGTTCCTGGGAGTGCGCAATCGCCAATTGGGCCTTATCGAAATTGGCAGCAACCGTTTGGAGCTCTCGCAAAATAATTTCCAAGGCTTTCTCCGTATGTTTTTCACGTCCAAGGACGTCAGCCTGGAGTTCTTGCATCGCTCGCTTCATATCATCCCCATAGTTCTGAGCAGCTCGCATGCCGTCGACGACCTTTGTTGGGACACCGCTAACCGATTTATTGATGGTACCAATTTCTCTCAGAATGATCTCCATGGCCTTTTCGGTAACCTGTTCACGGCCATTTATATCACTTTGGAGGTTTTCCATCGTATGCTTGAGATCCTTCCCCATTGCCCCAATGGCACTGACAGCAGCAACGGATCCGTCGAAATGGGGACCAGGAACGACCATTGGTTCCCTATCTTTACCATCAGACTTCACTGCGAACATCTGGGCGCTAGCATTTTCCGTGATCACCTGAAGTTGCGTCTGAATCACGTTCATAGAGTCTCTAATGGTACCCTCAACAGTGGATATTTTCATGTTGACCTTTCCAAAGTCCTGTTGGAGACTAGTCTGGGTTGCGGCCGCAATGTCGGTTGGACTCCCAATCAGGTCTGACATCTTTGACTCTATCGAAGGAGTGACTTTATTAAGTTCACGAAGTAGAATTTCTAAAGCCTTTTCGATGACCTTCTCTTGACCGCCAACATCACCCTGGAGATCTCCCATGCGCTTTCTCAATTCCAAAAGAATGGGCTGAATACTGTCAACAGTATTACTTGCATCGCTAGAGGTATTAGCCGAGGGGATAACTGCATTCTGCGTGGTAGACGCTGAAATTTCTCCAAGCTTATGCATTAGTACTTCAACAGCTTTGTGTGTTCCGGTCTCGTTTCGTGAGGCCATCTCTATCAATGTTTTTAGCATATCCTTCAGCTCTACAGTGCTGACATCGTGAGCTGGGCCTGCCAAGTCTCCATTCGACGCTCTTGGCAAGCTTTCGAGTTTCGATGAGAGAATGTTGATCTGAGAAAGTAGTGTGTCCAACACGGCTGATTGTTCAACTCTCGTACCCTCGCCTTGAAGATTGGAGATGAGATCTTTAATTTCTCCCGTAATCTTAGCGTTATTGTATATCGCTGCCTCGAGTGGCTGCAGGCGACCAGAGGCGTCAACTGACCCAACGCCGGAAGAGCCATTGTTGATAAGGGATAGAGAATTTTGGAGGTCGTCCATACGCTCTTCCATGCTGGTCTTCAGCACTTCTAGCAAATCAAGGATGACGCCATGGTCATTTTCATCGCCTGTGCCATGTCCGCCATATCGAATGACGGCACTCGGAGAAGCTCCACTAAGACCGGCCGACTGGATGTTGCGCAAAACTTCCGAAAATTTTGAGGAAACAGTCTTCCCTTGTGCTAAGACTTCGCTTTGAATCTGTTCTAGCAAATCGGTGACGCGGCGTTGGCTTTCCTTGGTCGCCATCTCTCTCAGAATCCTATCAGTAGAGTGGTTATCTATAGTTGATTGAATATCCTTTCCAATTGACTTGCGTTTAGCATGTGATTGTCGCAAGACTTCTTCAGCATCACTAACGAAGCTACGGTGGATATCAGGAGCCGACCCATAGCGAGTTAGAGCGCCATCAAAATCGAGGGCATCAGCGCCAGATGTAATAGCTAAACGCCCTCCCATGCCTGCTGGGTAGGTCAGACCAGATGCTAAGTCCTTCAAACTCTTTCGTATATCTTCATCTCTATTATTGGTAGCTTCTTTTAGAGACATCAGGTCCATGGCATTGTCTTTAGACCTTCTGCTGAGATTAGCCATCTCTTTCTGCAGACCAGCAGATATCGTGAGGAGATGATTCAATTGTCCAGACAGTATCTGGAAATCTCCATTGTTGATAGCAGATGTGAAACGGTCAGCTGCAAGACCTGGAATCGCCGTTGCCGCGGGTTGGTGTGGAATCGGAGTATTTGATATGTGAGGTGGGGATGCTATACTCGGGGCTGCAGCAAGGTCATAAGTAGGAGCAGGTATTCGGCTGATACCTGCATCTCCCTTTGGTTTAAGACCAGCGAAAAGAGGTGGGATTGTGACATTCGGGACATCACGATCTCTGTCTTTTTTTGATGCGGCTGGGCTTTCACTTTTGAAAGGGCTGGAGGATGCACTGCCGTTGACAGGTTTGGACACGCCGATTTGACTATTGAATACGTTGGACAGCTCACGGACGTTGCTCGATGACTGGGTTTGAAGTGAGTTCAATCGCTTATGGACTGATGACGGGGTGAAGGATTTGGTGGGTGAGCCCTTGGTTGGGGAAGGTACAGTTCCGACAGGGTGGAGATCAGGGTTTGTATTTTTTGGGAGGGGTGCAGGCCGCCTCAATGGGTCAGATGAGTCCCACCTATATCATTCGTAGAGACGCCTTGGTGTAAGAATTTGATGCCAAATCGCGGCTAGGCCCCGGACAAGGCTAGCTTCTCCCTTGAGGGTTGGGGTAGGGGGACATACATTGGTGGAGGAAATGTCTGAGAAGCGGTCTTCCGCAACTCTGGGAATTCCGGGCTACCACTTGGCATAGAGGAGCGGATGCCGTTGGTGGTGAAAGACAGAATCGAATAATGCTGAGGATGTGGTAAAGCGGTGCTCGACTCCTCATGATGGGCATTCTCGTCAGCTTGTTACTGTTGATTCATAGGTTCGATTCTGGCGATTGAGAACTCACCTAGATTTGATATGTCTTACGTTGTCTCCGCGCCGGCGCACTGGAATGCAATGGATATATCCGTCCGTGGGTAGAGCAAGCTGTGCAATGCGAGGTCTGATGCGTCGCCTCAATTGAGCTCAGGTAAAGGTTTGCTGGTTCGAGAGAGGAGGAGGAGGAGGAGGACGATGACGATGAGGAAAAGGTCTTCCACTGCGGCGGAGAGGTAGGCCGGGTTGGAGGGGTGCAAGAAGCAGCAGCAATTAATTCTAATATACAATATACGCTCGACGGCTGGCTGAGGGATGAGCTGGCGGTCAACAAAATAACAACAAGCTTAGTCAGGCCGGTGCGACAGGACAACAACACAACGGCGGAATGCGATACGTCGGTGTCGCTGGAGGCGTTGTTGCCAGGGGTAACTTCTCTCTCTCTTCGCGACGCTAATCTAATCTGATCTAATCCATCTAATCTGACTCCTTATTAGATTAGATCTATATCATATTTTTCCTGTCACGTGCAAGCGTTGGCCGTTCGGGACTGCGAATGCCGAAAGCAGCCTAGCCGCCTGGCTCCCCATCGGACTGCCCAAGCCCCATGTTGTTGCATGTTGAATTTCGATTCTCAAGCAGTAGCAAAATCAACATCACCAACAGTGCTCTCCAGCTTCGACCAGCACTCGACCAAAGCTGTCAATTCGATCATCATCTCCACCGCTACCCGAACCCTTTCGCGACTGCCCGACCGTCATCATGAAGTGTATGTTTCCTCCCTCCGCCAGCCCTGTGGTATTTCGGTATATTGCTCTGGCCAAAGGAATCCACGCATACATCGACAGATGCAGCCTTCGTTTTTTTGCCTTCAAGCTAGATTATATACTGGTGGATATCGGGCTCTGACAACAATTTTTCGATCGTAACAGTCTTGAAACCCGGCCGTGTTTGCATCATCACTAAGGGACGATACGCCGGCAAGAAGGTGCGAACCATCTGGATGCCCCCAAAACTCAGAAATCGACTGGTTGTCAGTAGAGATCCGACGGCGCAAAATCGCTAACATCCCGTGAACCGCTGGATAAATAGGTTGTCATCGTCAAAGTTCTCGATGAGGGCACCAAGGCCCACCCATTCGGACACGCTCTTGTCGCTGGCATCGAAAGATATCCAAGCAAGGTCACAAAGCGGATGTCAAAAAAGAGAGTGACCAAGAGGTCGAAAGTAAAGCCATTCATCAAGACCGCCAATTACAACCACCTTATGCCCACAAGATACACCCTAGACATGGACACTCTGAAGGGCATCCTGTCCGCGGACACTTTCAAGGAGCCGACACAGCGAGAGGAGGCAAAGAAGACTGTCAAGAAGGCATTCGAAGAGAGATACCAGAGTGGGAAGAATAAATGGTTTTTTACTCGTATGTTCCCCTTTGCCTTGATCAAAGCCTTGGTAGACGAATGACCTAACCTGAGACCTCGTTTTTTAGCCCTACGGTTTTAAGCAGATCCCTACAAAAAAATTTTTGTTTGAATTTCACGCCTTCATCCATAGCCTCCCTTATGACATACCCCACGGCTAAACGCGAAATCCTTATATCTCGACCCCGACTGTCAATATATACACCCTTTCTTTCTATACTACCACCGTTTGCCGCAGATCCCCCCCTTCATTCCCAGCTATAAATTATACTCCTTCCCTCATGTTGGCAAGGCTCAACTCGTTTTATCATGCATTTCCTTTTTTTTTTTTTCTCTCTTTTCTCCGGCGCTGGTCCATGGTCAATTAATATTTTTTTTTTTTTTTTGAATTGACAATATAATGCTTTGTACGATCTCAAAATTACAACTTTTTATTGTCATAGATAATGGGAAGGTTGGTGACCGAATGGCAACGTTATTGATATGCATCACCCCTCCAGTTCGCCTGATACTTAAGTCCTTGTCAATGTCTACAGCCTGCAACTCCATAGCCATCTTGATCGGAATCGCACCCAAGGTATGTGATCCCGAAGGTGTAAACGTGGGATACGACCCAATTAATTATTACTCTAAAATGACTCCTAAACCAATCTAAATCTATACTATAGCGCATCACCAGTAACCCACGTTTCTCTATATATGCGTGAAATGCTATTAAAATCAGACAAGTACTGCCGTAGGAATATAACCGTTACCGTGGTCACATGGTCAAATGCCTAGGCTACACATTTAGGCCAATTTGAGTTCTTGGATGCCATCAACAAGCCGACGCTCGGTGTTTGCCCGGCCGTTGACAAAGTCCGGATAGTTCAATGTGAGCTCTGTGGCCCCATTGAGGATGTTGTCCACCGCTTCGACGCCGAGCATAAAGCTGTGATCTTGGTTTCCAACCTCGTATTTCCAGCTGCCGAAGCGCCCTCGGCTCCAAATGCCCATATCCTTCAACTTTGGGAGCAGTTTGTTCAGAGCCCCGTTCCTCTCGAGGCTGGGAGTGGGGTATCCATGGTCGAATGCTCGGTGGTAAGTGCTGACGATTTCATCCTCAGGTTTAATGAGCTCTGTATTGATTGCTCCTTGTATCGTATCTCTAACTAAGTTTATAACATCTACGGGTTTCATGCTTGATTCTGAGACTTCGAACATCAACGACCAGTAGGGGCCTTCCTTCGCTCCGCGGGACCTAGGAGTAGTGCCGTCCGCGAGCTGTAGAGTTGGTAGTTTAACCGATGGTTGAGGTTGGTTGTTTGGGGAGTAGTTGCTGAAGATGGTAGCCCTGTAAAACGGACAATCGTCTTCTGGGAAGTAGAGCTAGAATCTCCATATAAGCTAAGGTCCTCGAAATATTGAGAATGAATAAGGGAAATCCCACCCAGCATTTATCTCCTATTCGATCAGGCCTCTCTCCTCGGATCCCAATGCCTATT
Organism: Drechslerella coelobrocha; assembly: GCA_036971555.1. Classification (NCBI taxonomy): domain Eukaryota; kingdom Fungi; phylum Ascomycota; class Orbiliomycetes; order Orbiliales; family Orbiliaceae; genus Drechslerella; species Drechslerella coelobrocha. The sequence continues at coordinate 2,380,052 of JAJTUH010000001.1, forward strand.
ACGTGAGTGGTCGAGTAAAAGAGGCCCTTCGTCCAGGATATCATTTCTTGGTTCTGCAATATATTGACAAAGCCGTCGAGGGCCATTGTGCTGACAAGTTTCTTATACTTAATCGTGGAGCCGTTTTTCGTGGTCACGACTTTTTTCTCAGCATCTATAGCCATCACGCAGCCACGGTCCCCAAAGATGGTTTTATCTTTGGGTAAAGTATTTGCCACTGCAATCCAGATGCCACCGGTCCCACCTTCGGCGGGGAATCTAAATGTAGCGTTCGGTCCCCAATTTGGAGCAGGCTTGTTCAAGATGATATTTTTCGTAACGGCCTTCAAGTCTGGTGCAGCGACACGCTCCCCAAGCCATTCGCACTGCATTTCCGTAGTAGGCACGGCCCAGACTTTGAAATTGTAAGGTCGCATAAACAGGTCGGCGATGCCCTGGCCCATCATACGGAGGATCCATTCATCAAAGTTTTTTGGCTTTGTGTTCGCTACGCGACACTCGAGTGCGGCATCGATCATGCCGTTCATACACGCTACCTGGTCATCCTGCGGGAGCAGCGAGATGTTGTTCTGAAATGGATAGGGAACCCATAGCTTTTTGCATCTTACGTAGGACACCCGTTGGTGGTGGTACCAGTCCGATTCTTTGGGGAGAGCTTCGTCGAGACAATCATCGAAATACTTGTAGTGAGAGAAGATGACGTGACCGCCAACATCGTACAGCTACGAGCCAAGACAGAACACGGACACAATTGGCATCAGCGGGTAAGCACTTGTTTGCGATATCAATGCCGAGTTGGAAAGTGAGAAACTTACAAATCCCTCGGGCGTCACGTCGGTCGAAGCCAAGCCTCCCGGGGTTTCGTTTGAATCGACGATCAACCAGGACACGGTGTTCTATGGAAAGACGATCAGCGAGGGAGGAGAAATTGGCGGGGTCAGCGGGTATGATGGGTGGAGCTGGAGATCGGATGATTGGAACCATGGTGCCGCGGGTAGTTCAGGGTTTGTCCATGGGGGGTTGGCAGAGACGCACCAATTGATTCAGCCGTTTGGCAGCACCAAGGCCCGTCGGACCGGCACCGATAACAAGCACGTCGACCTGGCTAGATGTTTCAACCACGACGTTGTTAGGATGAAAGCGGATGACTAGAGCAACAGCAGCGACAGCAGGAGTCTTTTTTTTTTTTTTGGGTGGGGGGGAACCAGCGACGCATGGAGCACTTACAGCTCTTGGGAGGAAGGCTCAGCAGCAGCAGCAGCAGCAGCAGCGGTCTGATGCTTGCCTGTGATGGCTGAGAAGGGGGAAGGGGATGTGGCCATGAGTACAAGCTGTAGGAGAAGGGGGAGGGAAGAAGGGAGAAAAAGTCGGCTGGTAGAATAGGCGTCTTCGAGCTGCGTTCGAGATACTGGGGGAGGAGGAGGAGGAGGAGGTTTGTCTATATTTAAAGAGCTGTTGCAGTTACCCAGTTTAGGAGGTACCTTTCGCACAGCCGAGCGCAAACGGGGCGGCGAGGTACCCCAGCAAGCCAAATAAGTCAGTACATTGTTGTAATTATAACTTGGTCCAGATACAACTGCGTCTCAGAAACACCATCCCGCCGTCTGTTGAAACCAGCAGCTCCAACCGGCATCGGAAAAAAAAAAAGATCCGGCCGTTTCGGGCTGCGCACGGCCATTGCATCTTCATTAAGTATGCACAAAGCAAAGTAGGTCTCATCTTGACCTGCCGTATGTACATTCTCAGCCGTCGATGCGGGATGCTGCTGCTGCTGCTGCTGTTGGGCCCATCGCTTGTGTGTACCTCTGTATATAGGGAGATTGCCTCCTTTGGTCTCCGGCCAGAACTTTTAATTTCTTAATTTCCTAGCCGTTGGGTTCATCTCCCTCTCTTCCTCTCTTTCATCCTTTCTCCCCCTCACCCTCACCCTCACCCTCATCCTCCTCCTCCTCCTTCTTATTCCTCTTCTCCCTCTTCTTCTTCTTCTTCTCTCTTCGTCGCATAATAATATCGGCAGCCCCTTGGCAGCCAAGAAACGAGCACGCGGCGTCGCGACTAACAGAGCTTGAACAGCCCTTGCTGCACGGCCCACACGGCCCACGGCCCTGATCAACCTCGCTCGACCCACACCCCAAAAATAAAAAATAAAACTAAACTACGTTTCCTCGACTCTCGCGTCCATTCCCCCTCTTCCATTCGACAACCATTCAGCAACTTCTCCAACTTCACCAAAAACATCACCACCGCAATGGCTGCCGGTCCAGATGCCACCGACGACAAGCCTCAGTCGCTCGTCGCCGAGTCCAGCAGAGACGGGCCAATACTCCCAATCAGCAACGTCACTACACCCCCCAAACCAACGGTACATCCCGCCGTTTATGTCATGTGAGCTCCAGCTCGTCTCGATGGTTACCCTGCTTGGCGTTCGGGACACATCGCCGCTAACTCGCTTGATTGATTGATCACAACAGAGTATGGATCGCTCTCAGCTCCAGCGTCATTCTTTTCAATAAGAAGATACTAGACAAGGAGAAGGGCCTCAATTTCCGTAAGAATAAAAAAGCCCATTGCTCTCACTCTCCAGACCCCTTAGCGCTAACAGCGGATTCATAGCATTTCGTAAGTTTCTCGCAACTGAAACAAAAACCGCCTCTGTTGTCCAACCGAGGCTTGCACTGCCACCAGTCCAAAACCAACCATTTCTCGCTAGCCCAGACTAACCATCAATTGTCCCTTTTCGTCAATCATAGCGATCTTTCTCACAACATGGCACTTGGTGTTCGCCACAGTTGCAACCCAGATCCTCGCCAGGACGTCCAACTTGCTCGATGGGCTCAAGACAGTCAATATGACCGGCAAGGTCTACCTGCGAGCCGTCGTCCCAATCGGCTTTTTCTTCAGCTTGAGCTTAATCTGCAGTAACAAAGCCTATCTGTTCCTCAGCGTCTCTTTCATCCAAATGTTGAAGGTCCAAAATCCCAAGAGCCCCAGATCACCATGTGGGCCCGGCTGTCGCTGACCTGTGATAACTCTGCCTGTAGGCTACAACCCCAGTTGCTGTCCTGTTGGCCGGCTGGGCATTAGGGAAGGACCGCCCGACCGCCAAGACTTTCGGAAATGTTTCGATTATTGTGCTCGGCGTCATTATCGCCTCGTATGGTGAAATCAAATTCATAATGGTCGGCTTCGTATTCCAGGTCCTCGGCGTTTGCTTCGAGGCTACGAGGCTAGCCATGGTGGAGAAGCTGCTGAGCTCATCAGAGTACAAGATGGACCCTCTGGTGTCTCTTTACTACTTTGCCCCGGTCTGTGCTGCTATGAACTTTGCTATCTTTATCTTCCTCGAGGCCAGCACGATTACCCTCGATGACATTCTCCGCGTCGGTCCGTTTCTGCTGTTGTTGAACGCTCTCATCGCCTTCGCATTGAACGTCAGCGTTGTTTTCCTGGTAAGTTGCAGTATGCTAACCCGCCATCAGGGTGCGGTCTTGCTAATAACGAATACCACAGATTGGCAAAACCTCTTCTTTGGTCCTCACATTGTGCGGTGTTCTGAAAGACATTCTCTTGGTGGTCATCTCTGTCGCCTGGATCCATGACCCCGTCAAGCCGCTGCAGATCTTTGGCTACTCGATTGCTCTGGGCGGACTCATCTACTACCGACTCGGAGGTATGGCTTCATTCTTCGATATCCCCGTTTTGCTTCATACCGCTGACGTTCCTATCTCTATTAGCCGACAAAATAAAGGAGCTTTCCAAGGATGGATTACTCAGATGGAACGAATACGGGACAAAATACCCAGCATACCGCAAAGCTGCTGTGATCGTTGTAGGTGCATTGACCACCTGGTTTATTTTCTGGGCGACCTTGGGCTATTCGTATGCTCCTTTAAGCAACATTAGTAACCAAACCATCGATCCCATGAATGAACCCCATTGATTTCTTTATGTTCGCATATATATCTTTGTTTCCCCTTTATACACTTTGTTGCCTATTAGCAGGTCTTGATGTATGCATTTCGTTCTTTGTTGTTTTTTTTCTTTCGGATATCTTGTTAGATCATGAACCACAGGTCAAAGTTTAGGCTGCTCTTTTGTTACTTCCCGACCTTTTACATAGGTGTTGGGGGGGGTCCGGATTTTATATATACAACATCATGTTTTCCTGGTGTGGAAAGCCGTTGGGCTGCTAGAGTTCATAAGTATATTTCTAAAACGTATTCGTTCGGTGATACTTGATGACTAGTAATTCTGATCGAATCCGACTGTACCCATGTGAGACTTGATGAGGAGGAGAGGCAGGCAAGCGACCGTGTAGCCTCGCATATCGAAAGGTACGCATGCGTGTCGCATTGGAGGCAGCACCGGCTGGGAGATAACAGGGGAGAGGCCAATTGCAGCAGCCCTTTCCAAAAGCGTCGGCGTGAGGGAGCATGTGTATTTTATGATAGGAGAGATATGTCATCCATTCCGCAATAATGTGTTTTCACGACAACAGGTATGATACCGGCTCAATTTAGAATGGGAGAGTTCGAGTTATGTTGGATGGTGTGATGTTGAATCCGATGCAGCGGAACAAGCCAATGGCCGCAGAGCAGGCAGTTTTTCACATGTCAAAAGAGCAGGGCTGGCTCGCAGGCCCCACCGGGCAGACTGACAGAAAATTCGGAAGACCCACTTCGCTCGTCGACCAAGTCAGGTTATGTAATAGCGGAGCTGCTGTTGGGATACGAGGGCTCCGTGATGCACTTTCCTTATCAAGGCACCCCTCGATCCAAGGCCGCAGAACCAACCAATCGTGGGCTTCTCTCAGAGGGTCTGCGAATATTCTTTTTTTTTTTTTTTTTTTCTGCAGCTCGACGACTATGCTAGATTAGGAAGCATCGAGCAACCAAGACGACGGATTGGATTATCCTCTGAGCAGTAGTCGTCGTTCGCAACTCTGCGAGCGCACCGCGGTCTGTCCGTTTCTGCAAAGCATGTGCAAGTGGCCGCCTCGACGCCGAGACACGCGTCTGAGCCGTTATCGGCATGATGCTATCGCCACCGACGATACGAAAACTGAAATAGCATTCACGGTAGATGAGAAGGCCTTGGGTCAAAAGGTTACTTTTGTTTACGTGGGCCGGCAAGCTATAGCACTGGGCATGTTATTGATCACGGACCCCTCGCCGACATATATATCTCTCAACAAATATTCAATCCATCAATCAACATGCAGAGCGCATGCACGTATGCAAGCGCGCCTGCGGTCGGAAAGGTATATGCATGTATAGATGATGTAAATAGATGGACGGGTGTTGCTCTCGTATCGAGTGGAACGGATCCTTTGATGAGGAAGCATATTGAGCGCTTCGCTGAACCGAGCCGTTCTGATGTTCGGGACCATTGTCGAGTGATCCAATCTCCTTGAAATGTGAAATTTTTTTTCTTTCTTTCTGCTTCTTTGCTCTCTTCTTGTAGAAGTGAATTCATCCGAGGTGCAACGTTAACGCCAGGCAAGACACAGCATTCGCTCGTGCCTGCGAAGACCAAAATGCTCGAGGGGGGGGGGCGCTATCGAGACTTCCTGGGACAGCGCCATTTGTGCATGCCGAGCTCAAGCCGGGAGGTTAGAAACAGCATTCTGCAAGGTGGCCAGCCGGTGTGGGTCGTTTCGATGCTAGGACGCAGCCAGAAGGATGTGGGAGATTTCTGGGTTCTGAAAGCTAAAATCTGCCTTTGTTCCCGCTCCGAGGAACATCCATCACCCTTCGCTTCATCACAAGCCCGCGGTGGTGGTAGTGGCTGTTGGATTCGATGCATTTGTGGTTGAGAATGGAAACAAGTATATAAGGCTGCAGGAAGCCCGTCGGCCTCTGAAGCCCTCTTGTCACCCGTCCTCAAGCATCAGTTCCCGTCTCTATACACACACACCCGCGCGCGCACGCATACATTAGTATAAAATATAATAACCCAAGTGCTTATATATATACGGCGCAGTATTGAGGTAAGTAAGTAAGTAAGTACTTAAGTACTTAGTCCTTACGTATCGCATCTTCTTTGGAGAGAGCTTATCGATTTGCATGTGATTCTGCCCACCTGCAACACAACACCCCTCCACCACCACCACGGCTACGTCATACATCGACGAAAGAGCCGCAGCCTTACCGCCAAATCTTCTATTCTATACATACCTACTTTCTTACACACTATTCCCGTAACGAAAAATAGAGGATCTGACTAGTCAAACATTGCTCGGACAGACCTCATAACACTGCTATGGCTACCAACGGCGAAACTCAGGCCCATAGCGTCTTCTTTAGCCACCTTGGCTCCCTGCCTGTCGTTAGCGACGGTGTAACCTACTTCAAGGGTAATGCTACAGCAATCGCAATCATTCCCAAGCCAGCTTTGATCACCAAATGCTATGCTACAGTACTAACAAACCGGTGAATGATATAGGCCACCCGGTCGGGCAAAGGTCGCTCTCCATCTCCCAGTCCGTCTACGACACCTTCGTCAGGCCGTTCACTCCGTACATTGCCAAGGCAAATGTCTACGCTGGGCCGTACGTGACCAAGTGCGACCAGTTTGCCGATTCTGGCCTGGTAAAGCTCGAAGAGCGGATACCTTTGGTTAAGGAGCCCACCGAGAAGCTCAGGGAGCGTATCGTCGGCCTGACCGTCATCCACACTGCCCAGGACGCTCTTGCCTTCAGCAACGAGAAGAAAGACTACGCACTCAAGGTCTACAGCAACGAGTACAACAAAATAAGCGGCGGACAGAGCAACCTGCTCTCCGCTGCAAAGGCGAGCGTTTCGACGACATATATACTCTCCGCCCAGACACTTGGCTGGCTTGCTACCTTCCTGACCGCGAAGAAGGACGAGGCGGAGGCGGCGACGAAGGAGAAGACAACGTCGGAGTAGAATAACTGATTTCCGGTGGCCTTTTTCTTTTTTCCCTACAATGCTTTGAGTGCTTTTCATTGTGTTGGTGTGACCGTTTCTTTCAAAAAATGGGATATAAAGTACAACTTTCTTGCGGGTAAGCATTGGGGCTATTGAGCGGCCGTTGGCTCAAGTTTCGATAGAGGCTGAGTATCTTTCCGCGCCGAACGATCGGTAGGCTCTTTTTTCTTTTCTTTTTTGCTTTCCTTGTCTTCTCTGCCTTTTCCTTGTAATTAGATTGAAATTTCACATTCTCTTCTTCTCCAGGCGGGTAATATTTGATTCGTGTAGTTGGTGCTTGGGTTGCGATATATAGTCGAATTGTATAGTCGAATCGAATGTGGTCCTGGTATTCGATACCCTGTCCGCCGTGTGGGCGGCTAGGATAGTTTTGGAAAGCTCGAAACGAAAAGACTGGTCGCCGATTTGGAGACGCATGTGAAAAGGACAACGGTCGGACGACCACAGCACGTTAAACCGTGATGACAGCATCAGAAAAAATGTTTGAACTGTCGTCCGACACTGCCACGTTGGCACAGTGAGGAGGCATACCTTTGAACAAAGAATGATGCATACCTGTATCTGCTGTATGCAGCGAGCGAGCGGTTATTATGATATCCGACCTTCCTGAGCGCCATCTGTTGTTGTTCTACAGTGCAAACTTTGTCCAAGACTTTGAAGATTACCCTCATGTGCTCCCCCATACGAGATTCCTGGCGGAGTAGCTTCGAGGCGCAGCATGCAAAGGCAATCGAACCAATGCGCGACGCCCAGCGATAGTGGGTCCGCGTCCATCCGCAAAAGCTCGCGAAGCTCTTGTAACGTGACAAACCGGTGCGCGATAATTGCCTCCGCACCGCCATGGTACCCCCAGCTGCATGTAGTGGGTCTACCTAGCTTCTTTCGCCTATCGCATTGCATTAACTGTATTAGCTAATGCAAAAAACGGGGCCCACGCGCAGGCTGCCTAGCAATATGTGCTTGGCTTTCCTTGTGCCACCAGCACCGGAGATTTAGAGCGCCCGACCTTTTGAGCTGCGCACTCTTGGAGTTTCGAGGCTCGGCTGAGTGCCGACATTCCGGGGTTCCTTCTAGTGCGTGGAGGCAGCTAGACCTGCTTGGGTAATTGGAGGCACAATCGTCAATCGAGATTGGAGAAGGAGGGTGCGCCTGACCTGCTGCTGCTTCGTCCGCCCTGCACTCGATCAGATTACACCTTGCCGTGTCTTATGAAAGTGATGTTACTGTGTGTGAAAGACTGCGCCCGCGTCGCCCCGCAAAAAACGCTGGTGCAGATGGGATGGGAAGTGGACTGATTGCTTACGGTGACGTCGGCGGAACTGGTTGTCTATAAATGCAGCGGGCTGCTGCTGCTTTGTTGCCTCTAAAAACAGCTGTTAAGTGAGTTAGTTACAGAACTGCACGACCACCGAACTATCCATCCTTCCATCGATCTAATCAACCGCAGTAAAGACTGTTTGTTCCATACCATAGTATAACCTCTCAACGATGGTCGACGGGAAGACTACCGCTGCTCCTGCCTCCTATAATGGAGCCCAATCAACATCCGTCAGGTCTGAGGCCCCGCTGGTAGATGTCCAGCCTCCCCGCATCGAAGACTTGCAGCCTAGCTACGCCAAAATAGTTCCCACCGGCGAAGACAAGCGCGAGAACAACTGGTATGGAAGCATGAGTAAGCATACACACTCCATTCAATCTTGGAAACACCTGCTAACAAATCTCAACTCGCTGCCTGCAGTCAGTGGCCTCGGCATTATCGTCGGCGGTCTGGGCGCTATACCCTGCTGCATCTGCTGCCCCAACCCCTACAAGCCCGTCTCGCAGGGAAATGTCGGCTTGGTCACCAGATTCGGCCGCTTCTCACGCGCTGAAGACCCCGGTTTGGTCCGTATCAACCCGCTCTCCGAGAAGCTCATCATGGTCGACGTCAAGATTCAGATATGCGAGGTGCCACAGCAAGTTTGCATGACCAAGGACAACGTCACAGTGCATCTCACCAGCGTAATCTACTACCATATAGTAGCACCCCACAAGGCCGCCTTTGGCATTTCCAACGTCCGCCAAGCTCTCATCGAGCGTACCCAGACTACTCTACGACACGTTGTCGGTGCCAGGGTTCTTCAGGATGTCATCGAGAGAAGGGAGGAAGTAGCTCAAAGCATCAGCGAGATAATTGAAGAAGTCGCGACTGGATGGGGTGTCCGCGTGGAGTCTATGCTCATCAAGGACATCATCTTCTCGCGCGAGTTGCAGGACAGCTTGTCGATGGCTGCCCAGAGCAAGAGAATTGGAGAGTCCAAGATTATTGCTGCGCGCGCGGAGGTTGAGTCTGCCAAGTTGATGAGACAGGCTGCCGACATCCTTAGCTCCAACGCTGCCATGCAGATCCGGTACCTCGAGGCTATGCAGCAGATTGCGAAGACTTCAGGCTCCAAGGTGGTATTCTTGCCTGGTGCTAACAACGGCCCTGCAGCTCTCCAGAATGGGATGTTTAACGAACAGTCAGGCGACCCGGGCTTCGCTAACGATCCTGGGATGAGCGAGGCCTACAAGAGCCAGATCCTGGAGAATATGTGAAAGGATGAGTGGGAAGGTGGAGCCCTGAATCAAAATTCGCAATTTGAGTTTACGTGAATCCATTTGTCCTGATTTGGGCCCGTTTACTATCTGCTTTGCTAAAAAAAGACGTTGATTTTGGTGTCTACTCGTTCGGGATCTCTCAAACCAAATCAACTGAAACGTTGAAAAAAAAAAACCTCCTTGGGATATGGTGTTGAGGTGTATTTAACTATGGCCCGCATGAAAACGCGCATGGCAATCAATGATAATGTATTATTTACCTATATTTTTACTCGGAGCAATGATTGGTCTATCATAGTTATTGGTCATGAGCCCAATTCAGTTGTCGTCAGAAGCTAGTTTCGTAGGATTGGGAATTCTTCGGAAGAAGCGAACGCCGAAAATATTATACTGTGATTAATGCATATTGAAAACAACCGGAGAGTTGTGGTTCCATCCTGCTAGCAAAAGAGATAACTGAAACGATGGAGAAAGCTAGTCCTGCGTCCGAATAGGAGCGACAAAACCAGAACTAAGGAAAGGCAACTTCACAATACACGGGGAATGAAAGAAAAAACTGGTGGCTCCTGATATTGAGACTAAAGCGAAGGGTATAAAACACTCCCCAATGGTCCTTGGAGTTCCTTGCTTGCTGCTGAGGTGTCTAGCGCCGGCGAGGGGTATTGAAAAGCTCCGTGCTAACATCAGCGGCTGCACCACCATCCTCTGGTATGGCTTGAGGAACTTCATCCTGGATGCTGGTAAGAGGAGCTGCGTTTAGATATAGGGTAGCTTCAACCAGGATGTTGGGGTCTGTATCCTCCGCAAGCTCCATTTCACCTTCTTCATGCGCGTCTTCTTCCCATCTATCCACCACATATTCTGATACCTCCGATTCCTCACCACTCTCATTCCCATCACTAGCATCCTCATCCTCATCGTCATAGTACCCATAAAAGTAATTATCGAATTCGACCTCTGCATCAATCATTTGATGGTAGTCGTCGTCGATACCCAAGTTTTCGACCCCGCCTTCATCCCCTCGATCTTCTTCGTCTTGATAAATCTGGAAGTCGCTAACGGTTCTGGCAGGGAGGAAAGGGAAGGAGTTAACAGTAGCGAGAGAAACAATCCGGCGTAGGCCTGGAAATTCGTGAGCAGAGATGGGAGAGCCTTCGTTAGTGCCGTCGGTGCCACTAACGGTGGCTGGTTCAGTGCGAAGTGGTTGGGTCATGCTTCTTGCGACAGACGGTTCTGGTTCCGAGTCTGAAGATGCGGACCAGTCGGGAGAAGAGATCCGGCTGGGACTTCGGCGGCTATTGCGCCGGTGGGCAGAAGAGGAGAGTATCCTGCCGCTCTGGCTGAAGAACGCACTAGAGGATGAAGAGGCTGAAGAGTTTACGAGCGTCGTAGAACTGGAGCTAGTGAGAGAGGTGGAACGAAGGGTACGAAGCGGTTGCTTGCCCTTCGTGTAGAGATAGGTCGATTGTCTGCGAGAACGAGTGGGATGTAGAGATTGGGTAATGTCTCTGTTAGAGAGCAGGATGTGCGAGGGACCTAGCCGGAGCATGGCGACGAGGTCTTGTGTCAGTAGCTGAAGCGAAGGGAATTGGATTTGATAGAAGTCACTCCACGGAGACCGTGTAGAGATGGAGAGAGAGAAAGAGAGAGATGGATGATGGATGATGGCATCCGCATCTCCAAATCGTATCATCTCCCGATACACGAAGTCTGCTTGTCCATAATTTGATACTGCTCTCAGAAGCACACTGACTAAGCACTGATGCTCGCTGTCGTCTCAGCATGCGTTGCGGCTGTTGCAGATCCGCCTGACTGTATTACATAATCAAAGTCTTGGCGTTGCGGCGGGCGGCGCGTGTTGCAAGTTGACAACCAACCCAAAACAACAAACCGCCAGCCTATCAACACGCCGCCAGCCCCCCAATCGCCATCGCCACTTCTGTCTCTAATTCATCAATCCCCACTCAACCTCTATCAACCGATCATGCGCCCGCTGGTTGCTGGTATGGGCGCCTAGGAAGCATACCAATACCCGCTCTACACCAACCGGTCTTCGATAACGGCTTCGGGTTCGCTGCTGTCGCTTCGCTGTCGTGGGACCGAACCGACCCTCATGGGCGCAACTAGTCGTCCATGCCGCTCGACCATCATACAAACATCTTCGGCGTCAAAAGGCCCCTTCCCTCCCGCGTCGACCTCACCCGTCAAGGTACGCTTAAATTTCCTCGCTAGCTAGCTCTCTGGCCTCATCTCCATTGTTTCCGACAACTTGCCCCTAACCAAATTTGGTATCTCCGTCGCAGAAATTGAACTCCTCCGTGAAATCGTGACCTATGCCTCTGTCATACCCGAGACAACACCTTGGAACGCTCTCTTCCACGCATACGATGTCATCCTTCGGAAGAAAGGAATCGACGCTGCGCTCGACGACAGGTGCTTCCGATTCCTTATGCGACTGGCTGAGGTTCAAGGTACCTCCTGGTACGATAGATACGCAACCCTACTCTCCGTACGTACATGCGCATACATCGCTTCCCTTATATCGCATCACACTCTGATACATGAACGTTTCTCTTCCAGATGTGGCGCTACGAAGTCCCCCCCCAAGCTGCCTCGACCCCGATGAGCGACTCCGTCTCCTTTTCCAGCGGTCAAATCTCCGCCAACATTGGCCCAATCACTATTACATTCAAGAATGCTGCCAGGGCATCTGGTGCCAATGGACATGTTCTCAAAGCAGCGCTTCCTAGCCCTCGAATACAACACCTGGATGACGATGACGAAGACGACAATAAAGTCCCTGCGCGCAAAGCGGTAGCAATGGGCAAGGAAAACACGCGGGTCAACAATGGCCGGAGCAGCCCTCACCCCAGTCTCCTGCAACGGAAGAAGCTCCCTCCAAGTAACGAGGAGAAGCGGAAACGAGAGGAACTGGAGAAGATGAAGGCGGAATTTGCTTTTCCTACAACCCTCTTCGAGACCACCTCTGATGCGGGGCCCCTTCTTGCCGCCGAAGAAATGGAGACTCCGATCACCCGGGCCTCTTTCTTGAACGAGGAAGATTTCGAAGACCAGAACGACGAAAATGAAAGCTCGGAGCATACAACTTACATACCTCCAATTCGAGACAAGGCTGGTCTAATCGCTGCTGCTGAAAAGGCTGTCACTCGGTTCAATAGCAGGCAGATGGCTTTTGCGAGAGATGTTTTCCGGCATTGGAGGGCGCGCACCTATCGAGTCTTAGATTACCATCAGCTACAATGGGACCTAGCCTGCAGCAAAGACCAGCGCGTTCTTGCTTCTCAAGTCTTGGATATATGGCGTGTAGACTTGTACTGGAAAACCCTAGAGAGGAAAGTTGTACTGCAGCGGCAACGAGCAGTCATGTTGAGATGCCTTGATATCTGGAGAATGAAGGCTGTTGTGAAAGCCCGGCTGAAAGAAACCATTAACCGAAATATGCTCATGCGCAAGTTTTTTAGAGCGTGGCAGGCACAGGCGCAAACTACACAAACAAAACTACGACGGTTTCAGCTCGCCGGGCATTTACGGAAATGGCGGCAAAGGCTCGTACAGAATCGCACTTTGCAGGAAGTTGCACAGCAGCGATATGAGCGAGATCTAAAGTACCGGGCTTATTGGACGTTGTTCTATGGATTCTGCAATATACGGGCCCCGCAACTCAATGAGCTCCGTCTCAAAAGGTTTGCAATTCAGCGGATGCGGAGTAGAATTGCTGTTTTTAAAGAGAACGACAAGGTTGCTGACGATCTGTACTGCTTTTCTCTCCTAAAGAGGTATCTACGCATGTGGTATGGAGATGTCGTATGGACCCACGAAATCGCCGCTAAGGCTGACGAGGAACGTCGGTACATGCTGCTTTACAAAGGTATTCTCACGTGGAGACGCGAAGCAAGGTTTGCACCCCTTGTCCGGCAGCAACAGGACACCCATGATGTCAATCAGACTACTGCTTTGCTTGCATTATGGAGGAACCGTTTGCGGCAAATCAAAGCCGCCGACCACGTTAAGAAAGTCAATGTGCTGAAGACAACGCTACGGACCTGGAGGCTGCACTTGCGGTTGAAACAGCATGAGAAATATATCAAATCCGTGTACCTAAGTACTTGGTTTGATAGATATAGTGCGGCGTTGGCGGATCGGTGTCATCAATTCCATGTATGGAAGCGATGGCTGGAGGGTTGGCGGGGCCGTTTGCAGTCAGTCAGAGATATTCAGGACGTTGCAACAGACGTTGTCGAAACCACCACACACGCAAAACTTAAGCTGGCTGGTATCCAAGTGCTCCGCGCCAAAATCTCTCGAATCCGTGAATTAGAAAGCATAGCGGAACGGTTTCGGCGAGGGAAGCTGCTCAGGTCGGCATTTGGTTGCTTAGTTCGTAAGAGAGAACAACTTGAGCAGATCGAGACCTGGTCGGCTTCGGCTGCCTACTTTCTCGGTGCAAAGAAGTATCTGAGAATATGGCAACAAACATTGGAGAAGCATAAGCGACAACACCGGAAGGAAGCATACAATCAAGTTTTGAGAAACCGCGGTTTCCGCATTAAGATGCAAGCGTTTAATGCACTGTTGGCGAAGCACGACTATATCACAACATGCAACGTAACTGCCCAAGACTTCTTCGAATCCGGCTGCAAAGTTCAGGCGGCCAATGTTTTAATGAATTGGGCCGATAGGCTACGAGACCTACAGGAACTTCGATCCCATGCCGACGAGTTTCGAAATGCACAGCTCAAGGGAACCGGCCTTGAGGCCCTAACGAGAAAGCTTCAGTCTATCTATGATCTTTACCACCTTTCGGGAACTTATAACGAAATTTCTCGGAAGGACAAGGTCGCTGGCGTGTTCAAGAAGCTGAAGAATACAATTTTCCATCAAAAGCTTGAATCCGTTAAGGCAGACATGTTTAGACAGAGAGCTGAAGCAAATCGCCAAAAAACAATACTCCGGGCATGGTATTGGCGATGCCAAGAGAAGATCGAACGTCGCCAGATCAACGATCAGCTGAATCGCGAGTTCATTCTAGAAGACCAAAGAGAACAAGAACAGGCGGAAGATCAGCTTACTCGGGAACAACAGTTGGGCTTGCAAAAGCGATCTGAGATCGGTGATCGATCCGTCCTTGGACCTGAAGGACTCAGCATGTTGGATGTTAGCGAATGGATAAAGTTTAATTCAACCCCTGTCCCTATTGCACCTTCAAACAACCTATCTCGCATTCCACAAACACCTAGCGCTCGAGCAGCTAGAGCACGTGCTTTGTTAGAAGGACGAAGTTCAGTGGCTCCAATAACCCGATTAAAGCTTGTGTCGACGACTCCGGCGGCATCACCGTCCCGGAAATTCTCCAAAAGCATCGCGCCATTTCGCCGGAGCGGTTATGGAAGGACAGATCTGAGATTCACGCAATCGCTTAGCAGCCGATTGAGGGATGAAATTAAAGAAGACGACGAGCCGGATCAGTCCATTGCTCTTCTAAGGCGGATAGATTGGGATGAGAACGAGCAGCTTCCAAATGTTGATGAAACAGAAGATGAAAACCTTAAAACCAGCGGGAGCACAACGGCCGTCGCGACTCAAGAATCACCTGGAAGGTAGTCCTGATATATCGCCGGTAAGGCAACATCATTCTTACCTACCAAATAACTTGAATATATCCTTGCCATCGTTTCAGCAATCGCGACTACTCTTCTTTCTACTATTAAAAATCCTCTGGATCGTGTGGCGGCTACAGTGTACCATGGAAGGTCTAGAGCTTGTAGACTTGGAAACGAAAAGATAACGGCGCCACGAGTCTATGATTACGCTTATGCTTGATATTTGATGCATTTTAGCGGGCGTTTGGGGGGGGGGCTTTTTTAGATTTGGATTCTGGCAACTGTCGCATCAGCATTGAGTGTCGGCGTTGCATCGGACAAACTCCTTTTACCTAAAGGAGATTTAGAGTCCTGTGTATAATTGTGTATAGTTGAATGTACATGTACTATAATTTTATTGGTGACAAAGTCTTATTTAATGTTTATTCTTTTAAAACAAGTGCAGATGTTAGGTTATCTAAATTGTAGGCATGTATGCATGCTCCTTTGAAAGACGATCCCATATGCTTGAGCATAGCGTCCCTTTGCAACATACGCCTTGAAATGCAATCATTATGTAAACAAGAATGAGTATCAAAGCTCAGGCAGGTACCTAGATGGTTGTTAATAACTCTTCAACAAGCTCTAGGCTGTTATTCCTGCAAGGTTGCTCTTTAACTCTTTGGCTGTGGCTCTTTATATTCCACAGTTACTATATCGTTTATTTCGAGAGTCTCTCTCATTTCTAGAACTACTCGATTACTGGTTTCTTCTTTAGCACTAGACAATGCGTCCCTGGCGTTTGCGATATTTTCGTCGGCGCCTGTTTCATCCGGTTTGTCGACATCACTATTATTACCATTATTGTTTTCCCCATGTTCAGAGTTAGCAGCCGGGCTCCACATCCGCTCTCGGATCCCGCTATAGTAGAACATCAGGCACTTCCAAAGTTGCAAGACGTCTTCCTTCTTTACTCTACTCATCTTCTTCGTCTCCTTGCCTTTCTTCGTTATGGAAACACTGTTAGCTCGTTCAGCAATTGCTCGGTTTTCGTGCAACAAATACTCGCAGATCTCCGCGCTCTCGGGGCTTAGGAAGTCCACGGCGACCTTGATACAATCCTTGGTGTTGCGAACTTGGTGCGCGCACCCAGCGGGGATCATGACGGCGTCGCCGGGGCGTTGCAAGATCCTATACGACTGCACACCATACGCACTATGGAGGGCCGCCAGGTCTTCCTGCGTGAGATAACAGTTTTGACGGTGAAACGGGTCGGTGGGTTGATTGGGGTATTGCTTGTCAAGATAATCTCGGATGTGCTGGGTCGCGCCAATGGGAAAGATATCCCAAATAGCTCCCGGGGAGCGGTCATCACCGTCATCAATGTCGCCGTCGGTATCCGTTTCTGTTGCAGAGACTGCATACATCATAAAGTTTATAGCATCCGTGATATCCCGATGAAGATTTGTTGTTCCTCCAAGTTTCCCATCCATCTGAACGGTGGCTGGGAATGCGTTATACATCTTTGGCCCAAGATCCGGCTTGTTGTAGTCGGCCGGAAACCTACTTGTTAGGTTGTACGCACCGTCATGTTTAACGTGTTTGGCAATAGCGTCTGGAAGCGCCCGTTCGAAGTCGGTCATGAGTTCGGGAAAGACATCGGCAAAGTTGTCTGCAGGTGGCCAGTCCTTCAATTTCAAAGCTTCCGTGGTGTGCACTTCTCCGAACTGCTGGAAGAATTTCGCAACTTTTGTGTGTATGTTCTCAAAAGGAGGGCAGGTTTGCACAAGAGTACAGTCTTCATAACCGTAATTGTTGATAAAGTATTCCGGGTCCCAGGGAAGTAGAAATCTCTCATGGCAGTCTTTAATAACGATTGGACGCCCATGGAGGCCCCATATATCCTTGAAACTCTGCTCATCAAAGTTTCGAGCTGAGAATTCGTAAACAGGTGCAAAAATTTTGTCTTGGAGCCTGCGAGTCTTATATTTAAATCGGTCCTCTACTTGCTCTTCAGCAGAAGCGTCCATCTTTCGTAAGTAGTTGGTCATCTCTTCTGACATCGCCTTCAGTTCGCCTTCGCAAGCTCGAACTGCTAACATCATCTGTTTCTTCCTGTGTAGCTTATTGCGAGAGCATGTTTCAAATCGGATGTTTTCATTATCCCCTTCCCAATCATCATAGCAATCGGGACAATACTCTCGTCCACAGATATGGCATACGTAGCTAACGATAAAGAGCGTTGTTGCGCATGCGTCGCATAAACTTCGCTGTGCAGGATCTTCGGCGATTCGGATTACAGGATGGATGAAATTCTGGTGATTGCTCTGCTGTTCGTGTTCTAGCTCCCGATGGAGACCCTTACTAAGGACAGGTGCGATTTTGCTCATGATATAAGCGTCGACGTCCGGTAATGATTGCGGAACATGGCCCAATTCAATACCAGTGGAAAAGAGGCAGCTGTGGTCCTTTTGACTAGGTGCGTGGGGGGTTCTGTCCCCAACTAATACATAGTTCTGGTAATCTAATCCTGGTGGTAGAGGTGGATAGGTGTTTAGTCGGCGCTTCTTGGGCGAGCCATCCTGGACATCCGACGCTCCCTTTCGTTTACCCTCTGTAGTAGGTGTAGGGTATTCTGGGATCTTAGATGATGGGGAAGAAACTTTAATCGGATGCTCATCGTCTGGTTTCAGGAGCTTGAAAGCACGGAAGCCTGCGAAGCGGCAACCGCCAGAGTCGTTGCGCCTTTCAATGCAGCTTTGACCTGGAGGAAGTTTAGTTAGATATTTGCCCTCTATTCAGGATCACACAGCCAACCTACATTGAATGATATCAGATCCGTTCTTTCGAAGCGACTGGCAGGTCATCCGCTGGACGAATTTGTGAGCAGGTGTTGCAGATATAGGATTTGCTCTGACATATTTAGTATTTGCTGAACCTGAATCCGCACTTGATTGGGGTGTAAAATCAGTCTTGAGCTCAGGGGTAGCTGTTCTTTTTCTGGGCGGTCTCCTTGTAGCCCTCACACTGGTCGTCGCGGTGGAACGGATTGGGCGTACAGCCTTCCTTGTTTTTGAAGCCGCCATTGCGGAATGGCTTTGGGTGCAAGTGGGAATAGCGATGGGGTAGGGGATTGGCTGACGGTGGAGGGGAATCGCGGACTAAACGGACATGATGGTGGAGGTGGTGGGGGTAATGAGGAGGAGGAGGAGGAGGAGGAGGAGGAGGAGGAGGAGGAGGAGGAGAGAACGCGACGGGCTCAGAGCGATAAACCGGCAGCCGTGCGAGAAGTTGAAGCCGCAGGTCCACCCAATATCACCAGCAACGCATTTGCATCTTCCAACAAACCAACAACCAGCCCAAGCACGACGGTGCACCAATCAAGTATCAACTTGGAAGGCAGCGACCCCGAGACCAGCATCGATTGCCGACGGGGCTCCCAAGCTGCCATGGGCCTCCCCGAAAGAGCTAATGTCTTCCTCTTTTTCCTGGCATGTGGTAACACGAGTGCCCACAACTAACCCTATTTCGTCGACGATGCACCTGCAAAATGCAAGCGAATGTGAGGGGCTATCGTCTGGGCGCCGGGCGTTATCGTTAAAACCATGCACTTGCACTGCACATGTACTTTTTAGTAATTGTTATGCATACTTAAGTAAGTAGCTGCTAACCTGAGAGCAGCTGATCATTTAGTTGAAGTTTTTTTTGTTCTCTCACTGGCTTCGAACTGTAGCTTCCATTCACCATCATGAAGTCCAGCTTGCAGGCGTTGGATTTTCTGAACGACCCAAGGATACTTTACGCCGCCGTCGCAATCGCCCTTGCTACGACCCTTGCCAAAGCCTACAGCTGGTGGTTCAAGTCTAAGAAACAGCATTATCGAATATCAAAAGCGCGGGTACAAGACGGTAAATTCCAACCGACGGGGCTTAGATCTTGTGGAAAGCGAGTTCCTGGGCGTTAGTAGACTTTCCCCGTGAATGGCCTCACCGATTTATATATGTAGAGACGCATTCGCTAATGTCATGTGTATCCGTATGCGCATCTAGAATGGACACCCATTGACTTCAAGGCACCGGATCCTCCTCCATACCCTGGTTGGGATGTGAAGTCCACAAAGCCTCTGCCGTGTTCGTATATATCGGAATCTCGCTTTGGTGTCTCGAAGTTGGGTTGGTGAGCTTGCTACATATATCAATGTAGCTAACACCTTTCAAAATTTGTAGACCGGCCCTTCAAGCATGGACCAAACTATTTCGTGACAATGGTGAGAACTTTTTATGCTTATCTCCGGAATGATTTGAATCAAAAACTGGGCGGGACTGAAGTTAAGCATATCTTCTCGTGATACTTAGGGCCTGCGCAAGGGCAACTTTGACGAATGGATCGAGCTCGACAATGAATTCCTTAAATTTCATGCCATCAAAAAGGAAAGAATCGAGACCCGTGGCGAAAGATGCTGCAAGACGGCACCTGAGGCCATGGATTCTGCTATTGAGTTGCTAGAGCTGCTGTTTGTGCCACTTCATTTAGCTGTTATGTTCCAGGATGTATCTCCTAGTTGTACGATAACGTTCGTGCTAATGGTAGCCTTCATAGCCGCGACTACCTCCCTAAGAGGTACCCTTCAATGTTCGTCGCTACACCCGTAGGGATTAACAATATCGTTACAGGCGAACAATTCAACATTGTAAACCGGCCCTTGGCTGAAGAGCCGATGTGCACAATCGGCAGGCTGCTCCAAGACGATATCGCTATAATGACGGAGGGAGCCGATGGACAATACTATCTCAAGTCTGGAAGCATTCTGCTCCCTGGGTTCTGGAAACTAGAGGAAAAATTCAATATGAATCTCTCAGACATTCGTAAGTAAAAGACTTCAGGATTGCAGATGTTCACTCGGAAAGCTAGATGGCGCTGCTAACGGAACACCACACAAGATACGAGTGGAAATGTGCCACAGTTCCGAGAGAAACTAGAGAAGGGAATGACTAACTTCTTCAAGAGAGTTATGCCCGAAGAAATTGTACTTCGGCATAATGTAAGTGTTGTACCCGCGCATTCTAACATTTGCAGCGTCGTTAAAAATTGGGACGCTTCAGTACTTTATGCAGGTTGATGATGGTCTCGCCTGGTCACACAGCATTGGACTAGAGGACTCGGATAGCATAGGATGGTTTACCGCGCAGAAAGACAGGATCATCGAAAACCATTGGTTTAGGTCTGAGAGACAAAGTTTACGACGGTATGCAGCTAGATTGGTTGATGCTAAGAGAACACAGCTAACTTCTTGACAGTTTGCCGAGAACCGGCGGTGTAGTTTTCACGATTCGTACTTACTTTCATCCTGTCACAGATGTTGCGAAGGAGCCACATGTCCCTGGTCGCCTTGCATCTGCTATCCGATCGTGGGGTAGCGATGTGGCGAAGTATAAGGGTAGGGAAAGATACGAGAGCATTCTATTAGAATACTTGGATAGAGAGCACCAAAAGCAGATAGACTCGGGAGCGATCTCAGAGGATGCCGACAGTCCCTTGAAATTCCCTTATTGATAATATGACGGGTTTGCAGATACCCTTGAGACTAGAAAATATAATCATTACTGTTACGAATGTGTATCTAAACCTAACCCACCCCATCAAGATGCATTTGAAATAGGAAACAACGTGAGTAAGAGCACGTCCAGGCTATGAGAAACTATATGTACTATCCTAGAAATCGAAGTGGCTAAAACTATCCATGGTCGGCTCAGAAAAAGCGGCTGCTGGTGGCTTGACAAGATTTGTTTTCTCAGGTTGCTTTAGTATTTCGTCTCCGATTTTGAAGTCGTGACCCAGATCGTCCACAATAAATGAATTTCTCCGACGGCTGAGTGCAGCTCTGATATCCAAGAGCCCGCTGCTCTTCAAGCTTGTGTCAAGGAAGGTCCAGTTTTTCACTACAGGAATCGAATCAGATTAGTACTGTCAACTACAAGTTGGATGTGATGGAGCTAACCTAGATCTAGTGCGAGAACGTCACAGCCCATCCGGTCATATAATCTCGCGCAATGAAGCACGAATTCAAACTCTGCCCCCTTGGGAATCTTCTCCGCGCCGCGTAAACTCTTCAGCGTCTTGTCGCGAATCAGCTTGTACATAATGACAAGAGCAGGGTCATCCGATAAGAATATCTTGCCAACTCCAGGGGTTTCCGTTCCCAAAATCAAGGAATTGATTGGCATCATTAAGGACCGGACAGCAAGGTCCTTGCGGCCTAGAAGCCAAAACGCCCATGACGCAAGCCACTTGTTTCCTTCCTTTGCTGCAAGCGGGAGAACCTTTTCCTCCAGCAACTCCTTTAGGACTGGTCCATCGTCTCCGTCGTAAACTCTAGCAACCGTGATGGCCAGCTGTAGGTCATTCATTTGTGTGAAACAAACATTGACAGCATCTCTTGGACGGTCAGCAAGCAAGAAGAATGCAGCTGCGTATTCAAACCTCTGTTTGCCCATTAGGGCATAGGCGTTCTTCGAGGCAGCCGTTTTCCATCTAGGCTCATCAAAATTGTTGTTCAGGAACTTCATTGTTGCCCCTTGCTCCCTGTTCCAGTGAGCTATCCGCCACAATCCGACCAAAACCGCCTTCTTACGGAGAGCTAAATAATAGAGGGAGCAATCAACGGGATCTCGTTCTTCCTTTCGCATATACTGGTTTCGCGCTAGTGTCTCGAAGTGGCTTTTGAGGGCGTTGGTGTCTTTTAGCCACATGAAAAACCCAGCATCTCGCGCCTGACCCCATTGCATTTTATTTTGAAATGTTTTCATGACAAGGTCCACCAAGATCTCTTGGGTCTCGCTGTGGAACGCCCATGCTATTTCCCTGAAGGACACACCGGAGGAGCGGGAAGAAAAATTGACTTTCTGGAGATAGTAGTGCTTAAAAAATAGCAGATATCTGACACCCCATTCGTCGAGTGATTGCCTATGTAGCCACTCTTCAGACATGCATTCGACAATGCCAGCCAGCGACATCTGCTCTTTGCCAGAAAGGTAGGGTATAGACACTTCCTTGAGCTGGGTGACAAGCTCGGAACATAAGTTTTGATCGAATTCAGGTCGCGAGAAGCCATTAATTAGCCTTGGCGTCCAGTCTTCGTTGAAATCGTTCTAGTTCTATGTTAGCATTTTTTGTACCCAAACAGACTTGAGTTGCTTGTTATATACCTCATCAGATTGATAAAACTCTTCGGGGCTCACCCCCAATGAGCTCTCTATGCCTTGGGCCATGTACTTGTCCTTTGTTTGATATGTTAACTCGACAATTATGCGTTTTGCCAGCTTCATCTTGCCGGCAAGAACACATTGTTGCAGAAACTGCGGGTGATATAGCGGTAGAGCACCGTTCAGTCGCGCAACAATGTCAAATATAGTTTCTATTCGCGAGTTGTGGCCTGCGGGTGTCCAAAGATTTTGTGCCGAAGGGTTGTTCGTATCACCATTTTGAATATGTTTGCCGTGAATGAACAATTGGTTGCCACAGCCAATGACCAATGCGCCATCAGAGAGCCAAATAGAGTCGCCGATGGGATGGGGTGACGCGCTAAATGTGACAAGTTAGCCTGAGGTGAGTATGGCTGGATAGAAACAGCGGAATGACTGACAAGTCAGTATTAAATTGACGAAACGACGCCCATGCGGGACCGGCATTTAGATAATCATAGCGAAGTTGAGAAAAGAGAACGACTTTATGGGCAAAGCCTACGGCTAAGATGCTTTGTGAATCTGGGGTACAAGTCCAATCCAAATCTCGAACAAATTCTCCTTCATCAAATGCTACTTTGTGCTCCAATTGGGCGTTTTTGATGTCCCAGATTGTCAGTAAAATCTTTTCGCTATCTATAACGGCAACTTTGTGCATGCTGCTACCGCCGATGAGAGACGGTTCGTCGAAAAGTGTTTCTAGCGAGGATGTTTGTAACCATTCGACCTCATCTGAGTTTGGGGACATTCTTGCCGTCCATGATTGGACTAAGCCCCCGGATGTGATTGATACAGCAACCTCACGGTTGAAGGTATCAAGGTTGTCAGACACGGTAAAGTTCCACCCTACTGGATCCACCGGAACCAGCATTGATATTTTGTCGTCCGCCGGTAGCTTGAAGGTGGAATGATACTTGATGGTGCCGTAAGAATGTCCAGGCCTAAGCGATGATGCGCTGCTCCTGCGACGAGGTCGAGGAATTTTGACTGCAAAGACTGTTCCGTTTAGAGATTTATCGATTACGAAAACATGATACACGGTGTCGGAGGTTTCGTATTCTGGAAGTAGGATCAAGGAGAATGGCTTTGCGGCAAGTTTTATAGGGCACCGAGACAACTCGATGGCTGCTGCATCTCGGCAATCCCACAAGCAGACCGAGTCTGGATGGAGAGTAACAACGTACCAACCTGTCATATTAAGCCTTAGTAAATTCCGCGAGACTCGATAAATAAATAAACGACGTTGCTATACCATTGGGCAGTATAAGTGTCTTTAAAACCTTTCCTTCATCGGAGATGTTTATCAAAGACTGTCTTTCCAGATAAGGTATATCATCCTGTAACGTCCGCCTCCAGAGTACATGCTCCCATTCCTTGGAGGATGAGAGCAATGAGTTGCCTCTAGCTGTCCGCTTAAGATGGTTGATGGGCTCCAGATGGCCTGACCAGCTTGCTCGCTGCTTCAGCTGGCAGATGCTGGATGTTGGGTCCAGCAACTCATCTAAACTTACGTCGAACCAGCCGATTTCTCCATTAAAGAACTGAACAGACAGAGATAGTCCTAATGGACGGCCGTTAGCTTCAACAACATTTAGAATGTTAGGGTAGGTGCAACGTCATCGAGAAGTTAACTTACCGGCAGTTTTGTCATTGCCCGCAAGAGTGAGAACATTAACCGGACCGCCACAATCTTTTGCGAAATTCCAATCCAGTTCAACTTGGTGTATTATGCTAAAGATGTTGACGGTTCGCTTAGATTTAGTGCCAATATTCTCAATACCCCAGGCTGACATGTACCCAGAGCTGTCAAATGTTAGGAGAATTTCTGAACCTCGTTTTGCAACGTCAACCAAGTTTTGAAGTGATTGCTTGGAAGCTACATCGCGGTCAACCTGGAGCACAGCGTACTCTGTAGCTTTTGTAAATACTCTTGTGTCTATGAATGACACCACTGAGTCCAACTCGAACGGAGACTGGAAATCTAGCGCTGGCCGAACCACAGAGTTTCGTAGGTCGAGCAAGGCACAGAGCTGGAACGGGTACACCTCGTGAGGGTCGAGAGGGGACCAGACCCGGAAGACACCGTCGGCAGAGAAAGTGTACAAGACATTTTCGGAGGCGATTTCTCGGTGGAAGGGCTTTTTCCAGAGGAGGGAGGTGACGATGTGTGGGTGGGGGAGATAAGAGAAGTCGAATTCTGCTTCACCGAGAGCGTAGGCTTGTCGGCGCCATACTGTGACGAAGCGATTCCGGGAACTGGTACAAGCGATAAAGGCGGCGTCGTGCGAGAAGAAGGCCGAGTCTGGAGGGTTGGCTAGTTCTTTACACCATATTTCTCGGACGTCAGTTGTCCGTACGTCCCAGAGATAGAGTCCGGAGGCAGCTATCAAAAGTTCTGAGTTTGTGCCCCACGACAGCGAGTGAATTGGTTCGCCGGGGTGTTGGAGGTCGATCTGAACGTAAGACTCCCACTACTGGAGTAGAAATTTCCTCAACTCAGCGGCCCGCCTCCAGCGAGATTAAGAGGGAGGATGAACCTGCGTACTTTTACGGAGTCGGGAGAATCGGTAGAGGGCGAGTATATGTGTATATGATCGGTTGAGGCCACGGCGATCTACGCATACGCACACAACGGAGGTATCAGTAGTTGAGCCAAGGCTTTCCGACGGGAAGTAACTGGATGAGAAAGCACACGCACCTTGCCGGTCCCTTCATCGAATGCTAAAACTTCAAGATGGTCATCATGGTATAATGTTTGGATGAGATCTCTGGTGTCGCTAGCGATTACCAAAGCTTTCCCCGAGATGTATGCCTGGATGTATGCGGAAATGGCGGGGGCCGGTTATCTCGCTGTCAGCAGGCCGTAATCAGAAACGAAGGAATGGATCGATGAATTATTCATGGAGAAGAATCCCTCCCTCCCAAATTGCAGTCAGGGTGCAAACAAGTGGATTCGGAACATACGATGTATTGAACCGGTCCCCAGTCGGCGACGGCCAATGATCGTGGGTCAGATTTGGCTCTCCCTGGAAGCACCCGCATCTGGACTGGGAGTCGGTATTGGGCAACGGGCAGCGGCAGCGATTAGGTTGAGATGATGCAGCGACGATGTGGCGGGTTTCGCATGATGATGATGATGATGATGGTGGTGGTGGTGGTGGTGGGGGGTGATGATGATGATGATGATGATGATGATGAGGATGATATCACGACAGAGCCAATACGAGCAGAGTGGGTCAAGCTAAGGTTACACCGACATTCGTAATTTCCCAGGCTGTAAAATGATTCCGGTGACGCGCCGGGCGGCCGACAGATGCGACTTGGAAGAAGAAGAAAATGTTTAATCAGGTTGAAGAAGAAGAAGAAGAAGAAGAAGAAGAAGAAGAAGAAGCAGAAGAAGCCACGGACAGCCGATCAGATTAGATAGCAGCAGTAACAATACATGTCAAACCGCTCCGCTTTCCTGTCCTGTTCTCCGCCGGCGACGAGGGATCGGACTAAATATAGAATAGCCGTCTGGTTGGAGCGGACGGAATGCAAGACTGAACACAAACATGCATGCATGCAATGCACTGCACGCGACTGCTGCTTCGTCCAGCAGGCATATAAGTTTAAGTAGGAAGTCGTGTAATGTACATTCATCCAAGCAAGTACTCCAGGTCTATGTGCGGGTGTGGGTATGTAAGTAAGTAAGTACTTCAGTATGTACATATACTTGAGTAAGTATGTAACGTTCCGCTAAGACAGTCAGCCAGCAGAGGTTGAGCCAGTCGCTGGAGCTTGACCTTGGAGCTTGACCCTGTCTGTTTCCCCTGTCTGTTTCCCCTGAGCTGTATGTGGGAAGAAGAAAAAAGGCCGGGAGCTGCTGTTGCTGTTGCTGCTGCTAAGCTTCGCCCTGGATCCAGATATACTAAATGGCCATCTTCGTCGTCGTCGTCGTCGTCGTCATCTCGATGGATGCATCCGGCGAGATAACCAGCAGGTTTGTTTGAACGGGGACATTTTGGCAATTGGGCGGAACATGCGAGCTGCAGGGCCAAATTACACTTTGCTCTTATTTATATTACACCTGCTTCGACGCAGCTTGGATAAAATAAAATAGCTGCCCAATTTCACGGGAAAATTAATTTCGCAGAGCTGCTGCTGCTTTTAGTTTATTAATAATACTTCTGATAATCCTGTTTGAAATTGCAGGCAACTCCAGCTCACTTGAATGAAGTATAATGAAATAACAACTGCAATCTCCGGCGGCCGAGTTTGACGGACTGACATTTGACGGGCATCTGGCACTGGCGTTTTGGCTGCCGGAGACTCGCTCGCTCGCCCGTCCGCTGCGGCGTGCTCAAACGTCGTCAAAACAGGACGTTGGTCACTGACACTGGCACCGGACGCCGTGATGCCAAATGATAATAGTAATAATATCACTGCTAAAATAATGAGATACCTCTGGGCATTTTAATCAAAATACTAAGTAGTTAATTTAATCGAAGAAGAAAAANAAAAAAGACCCTTCGAAGCCCTGGCCTCCGCCATCACCACCATCACATCACCATCATCTTCCTCGTCGTCGCCGTCGGCATACCATCCATCATCATAGGCATCCCTTCCCTCCCTCTTGCCTACCCTCGAGGTTGCTCACCGAGGAAGCGGCACTCTGTTGTCCTCGCCTCGTCCTGTTGCCGCTGCTGCCGCTTCTGCTTCCGCTTCTCTTTCTTTGAGACCCTACTTGTTCGACTCTGGTCTGCTGCTGCTGCTCCTCACTGCATCGCCAAACCTTCAACCCGCCCTTTGCATTGAAACAAAAACTCAGGAGCCCTTTACAACCACCACCACCACCACCACCAAGACATACTTCCACCCACCCCCCAAACCGACGCTGCTGTTTCACCCACGGGCTTTCTTATGGAAGACTCACCTGATACCGACTCCCGCTCCTGGATAATCATTCTTTCGCACTGCTTCCCGCCTTCGTGACCTCCCAAGGGCCCTCCTAGATTCCATCTTACCGCCAAATCTACGAGCACACTACAGCGACACCGGCGGCAGACAAGGACTCTCTGCTTTTCCTCCACGTAGACGACCTCAACATCGCCACTAACTCAGCGTACGCTCCGCTCCTCGTCTACATCTTGCCCAACTTGTCTTCCTAATACTTGAGCTTTTAGGCTGTTGTTTTCCTGCGCGATCCAACCTACATTCCACTGCGGCTTTCAACATTCTACCCGACGGCAGCACGCATTTCCGCACACATACACACGCACACGCACACGCACACACACGCACCCCTTTCTTCGGACTCCAAACCTCGAAACTTTGAATCAACCGTTCTTTATCCTTTCTAAAGGCCAGTTCCGCCAGCTGGAATCCCTTCCAAATGGAAGACATCAGCTTGGGACAGGCCCTTGGTGGCCTTCGCATCGCAAATAACCCCGACTTCACCCCGCCTGATACTCCCGTGCAATCTTCGAGATCGCAAGCGAGAGCAGCGGATCCGGATAGCACGGACGACACAGAGTCATCTACAACATCAACCCACACACCCCAAACACAGGCACTTGATGGCTTAGCGACAGCAGAAGATGCACCAAGCACTCTCAGACGTGTTAGTGATACTGAATCGCGACAGCCTTATCCTGAAGGCGAGTCGTCAACTGCTTATATAGGGTCTAGCTATGGGGCGCACAGACCTTCCGATATGCCTCGCCAGGAGCTCAATCGTAGTTATTCCGATTACCCGATAGGGCACCAACCTCGTGGTGACACCGCTTTGATGCCGGGGCATCCTCAAATGCGAAACTCAGTTGTAGGAGACGGGTTGTATCGAGAGCGCTCCGTTCGTCACTCCGCCACAAACTCGTCTCACGGTGGTAGCCGACCTCACAGACCTACCCAATCAGTTTACGCTGTCGAGAATGGACCCCCTATGAGCAGCGAAGAGTGGAAGGAGCGAGGCGCCGCCGTAAGTATTCAGCGACACATCGACAGCAACGGTAACCAAACGCATCGGATTGTCAAGAAGGGCGTCCAGGACTTTAACTTCGGACGGACGCTCGGAGAGGGCAGCTACAGCACGGTACTCGCCGCAACCGATCGGCAGACCCTCACGGAATATGCCATAAAAGTCCTCGACAAGAGGCATATCATCAAGGAGAAAAAGGTCAAATACGTCAACATTGAGAAAAACACGCTGAACAGGCTTGGAGACCACCCGGGGATTGTTAGGCTTTATTACACCTTTCAGGATGAACGGAGTTTATACTTCGTTCTCGATCTCGCAGCTGGAGGAGAACTTCTAGGGTTTGTCAAAAAGGTGTGTATCCTGCCCTCTACCGCTGTTGCTGCCGCCCTTTGCATTGTCTCCGTCCCTGCTAATCCCCATTACCCATTCATAGCTTGGCTCCTTTGACGAAGAATGCACCCGCTTTTATGGCGCCCAAATTTTGGATGCGATCGAATACATGCACTCGAAAGGGGTTATACATCGGGACTTGAAACCGGAAAATGTCTTGTTGGACGACCAGATGCACGTCAAAATCACTGATTTCGGAACCGCGAAGCTCTTAGAAATTCCTCCTCCCACCAGGGCCGGCAACGTTGAAAGTAGGATGCAGCTAGACCGTCAGGAACAGGACTTCGCGAACAATATTGGCATCCCTGATCACGAGAGAGCAAACTCGTTTGTGGGCACAGCGGAATACGTATCACCGGAACTGCTCACCGACAAGGCTGCGTGCAAGGGCTCCGATCTCTGGGCCTTTGGATGTATCATATTCCAATTGTTGGCCGGCCGGCCGCCCTTCAAGGCTGGCAACGAATATCAGACATTCCAAAAGATTGTCAATTTGGATTACCAGTTCCCCCCTGGATTCCCCAAAGTCGCTCGTGATTTAGTTGAACGTCTGCTGGTGCTTGACCCGACCAAGCGCTTGACAATAGAGCATATAAAGTCACATCCATTTTTCGAAGGAATAATTTGGGGGAAGCGCCTATGGAAGCAAAAGGCCCCGCGGCTGAAACCCTACACACCGCCGACGGAGCAACCTAAATTGATAAAACTGGATTCGGGCCAATCTACTTCGTCATTCGCGCGGTCTTTGAACAACCTCGGTTCAAACTCAACTCAACAGGCTCCAGCTACTTCGTCAAGGCCTATGCCGCCCAAGGTCATCACGGAGCTACCACCCCCGACACAGTTAGATCTTCAATGGTCGCCAGTTCTGACGAAATCAAATGAAAGGATATTGAAAGTTGGCAACATGACCGTCACATCAGCGCCAGCTCCCCAGTCGTTTGGGACTCATGGGTCGGGAGGTGGGTTTGCAGAGCCCCCACCAAAGAAATTTGCTAGATTCTTTCATGGAAACCAAATTAAACGAAGACAGAGGCTTGTAATGGTCACTTCGGGAGGTAGAATAATAATAGCGGGTATCGGCGCCGGCGGAAACGACGCAAGTAAAGTCAAAACCGAAATTGATTTGCTAGGGTTGGGAGTTGTCGCTCGTCTAGCGCCTGCGTCTTCCGGTCAAAAACCTGGCTCGGCCCTTGCGATTGATACTGTAGGCTTTCCCTGTTTTCTTTCATCCGCTTTATTCCATCTTCCGCTCTATCGCTGAAAGAAAGTCCGCTAATAAAACTTGACTTTCCGTTTAGAAGGACAAGTGCTTCACGTTTGAGGATCCGAAAGATCCTGCTAGCGAATGGCTAGAAACAATAGAAAATGCGCGAGACTTGGCTTCTGCACAGGCTACCGGCGACGATCAGAACCAGTCTCACAGCAATAGCCCGGCAACCACTCTCAACGGGACACTATCAATGGATAAAACTAGCAGCTCACGCCACGCTAAAGGATCTGATGGGGGAGAGAAGTCTTCTAAACGATTTAGTAAACGAAACAGCAAGAATGGGCTTGCTGCGGTTTTCTAGCCTCCGCCTGTGGGTCTATATATTAAGAGTTTCTGCTTTTTGCTTTTAGTTTTTGGGGGCCCGAGAGCGAAAAGAAGGATATATGACAAAATATCTTAACTTACGTTGTATATGCAAGCCTCGACCCCCCGTTGTTTCTACCACCCGACTGATTTGGCGTTGATCTCATAATAATTTTTTTTTTTTTTCCTTCACCACTTCTGTATCTCCCTCCCTCCTTCCTTTCTGTCTATTTACCTTCTCTTCTTAATTAGCCTGCTGCATGATTCTTGGATTATAATTGTACAGAAGCCTTTTTTTTTCTTTTTTCTGTTCTCTTTGGTTCTGTTGGAACCAATATTTTCCTGGATGTTTTGCAGTCTGTTAGCGATTCCCCTTGTCTAAATCGTTATATCGTTCGCAATTTTGAGCATGTCAGCTGGCTCCGACCTTGTATATATAAGTACGTATTATTAGTATTATTACTCTTTTTACTATTGAGGAACTGTTTCTTTTTTTCTCTTTCTCTTTCAAATTTTCCCTCGTGCCCTCTTGCAGCTTGCCTGTGTGGCTGACGTATATATACGAGCGTCCATCCTCTCAGCACTTGGACTTGTGCTTATTCTGCGACACCTTGCTAGTTACGACGGCTACAAATGATTTACTAAGCTAAACACATAGGCACCCTGGATGCTGTATGCCATTCGGTGTGGAATGGAACAGATTCAGTGCTCTTCAGTGCAGCGGGGGGAACAGCGTCCCAAAGGCTTGAAGAATGATATCGTGTTGGAAGGTCGTGCTCGCCGGTTTGACACGTGATGCCGGCAAATGGGTGTTTGCTAGTCTCTTTTTTCTCGTGTTTACTCTCACACAACTTTTTTTTTTTTTCCTTCTCTCTCAACATCCCACTAATCTTTCTCCATTCGCCCCAACGTCCCCTTTCCCTTATTCTCACCCAGATATTCTCACCCAGAGCCAACCAGCTTAATCCTTCTTACACTAAAACCCTCCATCGGTCGGAGGACAGCATCCCCGAAACTATCGGTCATTCCACAAAACCATCTCCTTCCACAGGAATCAGATCTACAATAGGAAATTTGTCATCGGCTCAGAAAAAAAAGAAATCGATCCAGCTGAAACAGTCCCTGGAGGAGGGGCAAGCCGCTTTTGGTCTTCATATCTGGCTTGAGCATGTCGACGGAATCACAAACATGGACTACAGTAAGCAACATATCATTTATTTTTTACCTTTAGGAGCTTTAGAATCTTTATTTGCTAATAGTGTGTTATTGCTGCTTATTAGCTCTACCGGGGCGATGCCGTGCGCGAGAATGATGAAACCTTATATATTTATCGTGTGCTAGTAAGATCACCACGTCATGAGCTACATCTTTCCCTCAGTTTTGACGGCCTTGGGGGGGATTTTGTCCTTAAATAGTACGAATGCAAGGAACTCGAGCTGATTCACGGATTCCGGGTGTAGAAAACGTGGCATGAGGTATTTACCCATCGTCTTCACCACATTACGTAGGTGAGACGCACATGCAAATACATTTTTGTGAAACTGGAACGCTTACAGGGTACGTATCATGACTCAAGATCGATGTAGATGATCCTCAACTTGACGATGCCATTCTGAACTGCCATCGTAGCGCCAATCACCAAGTTCTGAGCCAATATCTGCAGGAGAATGAGGTAGGAACTTGTTGTCTTTAATGGGTCAAGCTTTGACTGTTATATCACAACTCGCTAATACTAAAGCTTGCCATTAGCTTGCCCGTCACCATGTGATCCTTGCAGCGTCGCCCTACGTCAACCTTATCGCCCACGAATCATCATTGACCCTGCTTGACCGACCGTTAACCTACGGCACCATTGTCAAAAGGTCTCCCAAGGATCTCCAGAGTGGTACTGTTGTGGAAATCAGTGGTGATTACGACGTAGCTCACAGCTTTGCAGCTGTTGAAAATGATGAAACACCATGTGACCCGCAAAAAGTTGTTAGGAACGTTGAAGCTGAGGATCTCATCTTTGCCCGCGAGTGGGAAGTCGGAGATTACCTCATCTGGAACAATTGCTGGCTAGGCGAAGTTGTAGAGCTGATCGAAGCTGTAACAATATGCCTCAGCAATAACAGTGTGGTCACGGTTGAGGTACCTGGACAGCTAAAACTCAAACGGGCTGGATCTCGGGGATCTCGAGGATCTCGGACGCAAGAGCCTGCCCAAACCTCACCAGGCCAACTAGCCGACTCCGGACAGTCAGGCGATATCAGAGCCGACTTTCTTACATTTCTGGACAACTTTGTCCCTCCTGAGACTACTGATTCTGAAGAACCCTCAGACTTTGAAGTGGGTCAGAT
Source organism: Drechslerella coelobrocha (assembly GCA_036971555.1). NCBI lineage: Eukaryota > Fungi > Ascomycota > Orbiliomycetes > Orbiliales > Orbiliaceae > Drechslerella > Drechslerella coelobrocha. The sequence goes on from JAJTUH010000001.1 coordinate 2,412,690, forward strand.
TGTGGAGACTATGAAGGGTAACCTCAGGAGGGGGAAATGGCGGTTTGGTGCATATGACCCTAATATCGAACCTGTTGGCAAGGTTGTTGAAGTTCGAGCGATCTCTCTTTGCGTCGATTGGATTTGCCAAAACATGATGGTTCGAAGTAGGTTTGTCCCAATTGAACCTCCAGAATCATGGGTGTCAGATGGTGAGGAAACCTGGTTGCAGTTGAAAAAATTTCGCCGTCTTTCCGATGGTGGAAATGGCACGAAAGCCGTCGACTTGGAACGATACGACCGCATTCGGTTCAGGGACATGGATGCCGCAATTGCAAAATATAATTGCCAAAGTCGAAGGGATGATGGCCTGGGCACAATCGAAAAGATCCCGCGATCCGCAACGCTTGGCTATGATGTCAATGAGTTTATGGTACTTGCAAGGAGGTCATGGGTCACGATACAATGGCAGGATCTTTCAGTCACGCAAGAACGATCGGTCGACCTTATACGTTGTGACAGTAGCGATGAGCACGAGCTTTGGCCTGGGGACTTTGTTATTACAAAACCCGAAGTGGGCAGCGAGCCGCAAACTCTGACGGCGCCTCCACAACCACAGATAGCTGCTTCCAGGACTCCCCCTGTTACCAACGATCCTACTTCCGAAGAAGCCGATCCGCCTCTGGTATTTGTTTCACCGGAGAAGCTAGGCGTTGTGCAGTCAGTTGATGCAGCCAGCCGTATCGCACAGGTCCGTTGGTTTAAGTCTCCCAAAGTGGAACTGGCTGGCGAAATGATTATCCCAGGTTCCGTCACTGGTGTTTTACATGCGGAGAAGGTAGAAGATGTCAGCATGTACGAAGTTGCAGCCCATCCTGCTTTATCGATATGCCGCGGTGACTTCGTCTTAGTAGCTCCAGAGCAAATTGGTGATGCAGGAAGCAATACGGTGTCTACCTCTGCGACGACCAATACATCAGCGCCACCAACAGGTTTGCCTACTCCAGGTAATTTACGTGGCGAACCTCCAGGCCAACAATCTACGTTTGGCGCTATTGGTGATGCGCTTCGCGGGATTGTAGACACTGGCTTGATTGCCAATCTGTCAGCCTCCCTTATAAACACGACAAACCCTCAGCTTCATACTCTGTCTCGAATGCTACATCAGTTCCCATTGAGGCTTAGGAGCGATTTCGAGCCACAGCAACCAACTGCAGCTGTACCAATCATCAATACGACTCCGGATTGGTTTGGTGAAGTTGTGGATAAAGGCCTTGATGGGTTGGTAACTGTCCGGCTTGGTGCATTAGAGGGGGTTAGAAACATACAAGTTCCAATCGAGCGGTTAACTGTTGTCTTCGACGCCGAGGACTTCGAGGACGACGACGAAGAGCTTGATAATTCCATCGATATGGGATCGGCAGACGGAAGCAGCGAAGGCAGCGAAAGCGATTATAGTATGGAGGTGGATGACTGGATATCCGAGCAGATATTTTATGAAGGAGGAGAGCCAGTGGAAACGGGAAATGAAGCTGATTGGCTGACAGACGAAGAAAGCGCAAGCAGCGCTGACGAGATGGAAACCGACAACCCTGCAGAGACAGCCAATAGGCAAGCCACCCGAGCTGATAGAAGCACGGCTAATGCAGATTTCTCATCTAACGCGGAGGACCAGTCAAATGGGGTCCCGTCACGATCTTACAGTGCATCTAGCACTCCTCCAAAATTCTGTATCCTGGACCAAACGGTCCCATCCGACCACGCCTTCGTAGCTCATCCTGCGGCGGAACAATCGGTGGTGTTCCTGAGGCGAGTACACAAGGAGCATAAGATTCTGCAAACATCCCTTCCCGAAGGTATATTTGTCAGGACATGGGAGTCTCGACTTGACTTATTACGAGTTTTGATTGTTGGACCGCGGAACACCCCATATGAACTCGCACCGTTCGTTTTCGATTTCCAACTGGGCCCTAACTTTCCAGGTGGGCCTCCAACTGGTTATTTCCACTCATGGACAAATGGAATCGGCAGAGTCAATCCAAATCTCTACGAAGACGGCAAGATATGCTTGTCACTATTGGGTACATGGCACGGCGAGAAAAAGTCAGAGAATTGGTCAAGCTCGGGGTCAAGCCTCCTTCAGGTGCTGGTCAGCCTAATGGGTCTAGTGCTCGTTAAAGAGCCATACTACAGTAAGTGTACCTGCGGTAAATGCCTAATATATTTTTTGTTCTCTTTTGAATTTGCATAGCTCTATTCCACCTCCTATATGATGACAAGAGTGCATTTGGCTCGAGTATAGTGGCTTCACCTAGTTGTTGCATTTCTTGCTTACTTCCAAGGTCGGGTCATTTTCGCTGAGGAACAATCACTGCTACCTTATTTTTTATCACTTCTGATAGTTGGAGAGCGTTGCTGCATCAAATTTAATTGTCATTCCTTGTATGTTCTCATACGACAGAGTTTCGGGAAAGACTAACAAAAGACAACAGATGAGGCAGGCTTCAATGTTTACCTTGGCGCCGAGGAGGCAACGGTCAATGCCAACTTGTACTCCGAACGGGCTTATATTCTCTCTCGCGGATTTGTGAAGCGAGTTTTAGAGCAACCAGTTCCTGGCTTGGAAGACATCCTCGTTTGGCTCTATAATCCCAAACGAGAGGGGGGGATGCAACTCCTTAGTGAAGTTGTCATCAAAGGCAAAGAGATATCAAGGCGTAGTGAAGAGAGCGCTTCGCCGCCCTCATCCACTTCCATGGATATGACGCCAGCATTACCGTCAACGGGTGCGGATGGAATCCCAAGGCTCACAGCTGGGGCGATAGTATTGCTCAAGAAGACGCTCGTGTCTTTGGACGATATTTTATCTAGATCCCTAAACGAGTAACTTGACACGAGAGAATTATACGGCTACTGATATTGAGGGCTTTCGGGATGCATGATCAGATCTTTCTTTCTTTCTCTCTTCTTTTTTTTTTTTTTTTTTTTTTGGTTCACGTTTTAGATAGAGGCCTACATGACGGGTGGATATTTGTTGGATATAGATTCCCGTGGCGCAAACCTAACGGCGTTACAGGAATACTACGAACGACAGTTTGGGACTTGTGGAATACGGCATGCGTAAGATATTGGTCATATAAGTGTATCTTCAAAACGAATCCACATGTCGTAACGTGTGCCAGAGAGATCATGCCACAATCGCGAATAGCCTCAGATAGAAGACTGATACAAAGCGGGCTCAGCCACCGGTAACTCACAGGTCCAAGGGTCTTGTCCGGGCAAGCGCTCCAGGTAGGATCCGGAAACCAAACAAGGCCGTAAGCAGGTAATTTTAATAACTCGATAGTGAGTATAGGCTATAGACGGCGAATGGTAAGCCTGGCCGGGCCAGCCCAGGCCTGTAGGCCTGATGAATTGGTTCTGAGATACCCCTGATGGGATAAGATATTCCCGGGCGTTCGATGCTCACACACGGCACAACTGGGAGGCGTCTGCCAGATATCGCTGTCCGCTGTCCGCTGTACGTGACAATCGATTGCCTAGCACCGAAGTAGACAATGTCGAGATGCTGGTTAAAATGGCCGCCCGCCGCCCACCGCCCACCACAAGCAGGAAAAACCGTGTTGCTCGTTGGCGCGACGCGAACGACAATAATCTCAGACGCGCGAATCCCCCTCCATCATCCATCATCCTCATCCTCCATCCATCCACCAGCCATCGATACCTCCCAAGCGATCAATCTGCCGCGGCCTTCAACAGCCCCCATTGTAGGAAACCCCCATCTTATCAAGTCTTCACAGCCTCGGCCTTGTTACTGCTGCGTGTTTCAGTTACCCGATCCCTGTCCAGATAAAAATTCACGCCTTTAAGAAACTTCACGACCAGCATTGGACAAGCTCTATCCCGGACAGAACGGCTCGCAAGTCGCATCTCCTGGTCTATCTTCGTCGTCATCATCGCGTTGACTGCCGCATTCATCCCGAATATTGCTCATCACATTCAACAATACTCCGAATATCATCCTCTGGAACGAGCCGGTGGGTAAATTTCATATCTTGAAGGTGGTTTATTCCCTCCCGTAATTTCCACCCTTGCCTCTTCCGTCTTGATACCAGGAAAAAAAGAATACATGTTCTTCTTTTTTTTTTTTTTTCAATGGTCTAACGCTTACCTCGGGAAAACCCCAGATAAAAGCTTCCTTTGGGCCAGTTCCAAGGTATACCCTTATCCATCTGCAATCGAGCCGGAGTTAGATTAAACGCCTTCAAAGAAAATCTTTTCACGGACAATCCATTCGAAAAGCTCGTGAAGAAAAAACCCCTCTCTCGACACCCTCCCCTTCGTTCCATTGGATTTTCCCGGTTGCCGAGGAGGACCATTAGGATACGTTCTCCGGTCGATGACAACAAGCCCGCGAAAGTTAAGTCATGAACACAATGGCAACTCCTATAAATTATGGGAACAGGATGGGTGGGCCCCAGTATGCACATCAACAGCTCCAGACTCCCACCCGAGGCTCTGCTCAAGGCGCCCTACATATCCAGCAGAATAGAAGAGGCCCAGGACCAATGGTATCTCACCAGCAGGTTGGCCATACACAATTGTCACAGGCTCAGATGCAGCAGCAAGCAGTCCAGGCTCGAGCTCTCGAGGTCGAGCAGGCTAAGCGCCGAGCTCGAAAGCCGACGGACAAGACCATATCGAAGGCGGTCGAGGAGATAGCTCCGTTGACTGCGTCGTACAATGAAATAAGGTCAATGGAGCGAAGATTAGATGCTACCATCATGCGGAAACGTCTCGATGTGCAAGATGCAGTTGCCAAATCTGCAAAGGTACGCGTGTTTCATTGCTAGGCGGATTGCCGATGAGAATGCTATTAAAGGATCCTAGCTGATTTGGGTATTGCGATCAGAATCATAGAATCTTCAGATTGTTTATATCAAATACTGCAATAAATCAGCCGTGGCAAGCGACTACAAGCCTGGACGAAACATCGTTTGACTTTAGCACTGACCTTATTCCATCATTTCGTATGAAAATTGAAGGTCGCTTGCTTGATACTGATGATGGGTCAACGCCACCGGCGTCAGATAATACGGCTGAAAACCCAGAAGCCGAGAGCTCCAGCGCAGGTGCTGATCCTGGGAAAAATTCTAAGAAAGATGATGCGAAGCTACCAAAGAAACTTTCGCAATTCTTCAAAAGCATACGTGTAGAGCTCAGTAGGTCCAACATGGATCCAAGCTATGGCGAGAGCAGCACCGTTGAATGGCAGAGGCCGCCAGCAGCAGCACCTACCAAAGCTGGGGCTCCAGCTCCAACCCCGCCCCAGGAATTTGACGGATTTGAATTTGAACGGAAGCTAGAAATGAATGCAATGTGCACCATCCAGCTTATCAAAGATGACCAACCCGAGAGGTTTCGACTAAGCCCCGAATTGCAAGCTGTGCTAGATACAGCCGAGGATACTCGGGCGGGTGTCATGCTCGGCATTTGGGAATACGCATTCCTAAACAATCTTCAAGATAGAGAGGAGAGAAGAAACATCAACTGTGATGATAAACTGAAGAAGGTACTGCCAGTTTAACTTACCCTTTTCTATGGCACCAGTATTAACATTAATCTACAATATAGCTTTTTAAAATGGACCGGATTCAACTTCCCCAAGTCCCGGATCTAGTTATGCCTCATCTTAAATCCATCGATCCAATTACGATCAAGTATATGATCAAAGTGGACGTTGCGTCTACTAATCCTGTGATTTACGACGTTCTGCTTACAGAAGACGAACCGCTACGGCTGCGAATGATAAAGGTGATAAATTCCCAGATGGCAAGTCCACTACATCGGAACCTTGTCATGGAAGACGATAATATTGCGGTTTTAGTCCAGGCTATAAATCACTCGAAAGCTAAAAGAGATTTTTGGATGAGCCTTGGTACAGACCCGGCATCGTTCATCCAGCAATGGGTTAGCAGCCAGCGGCGGGATTTAGAGGTCATTTTGGGTGAGAAAGGAGTGGACAATGAGGAGAGCCGGCGGGCCGCGTTCTACCAACAGGACATAGTATCTCAAAATGCTTATCTTTTATTGCATGGGCGGGATCATGTAATGAGATAGGCGAGTCGCCAATACGCCAGCTGGAATTGGAATTTTTTTGGTGGCGTTTGCTAGGCGCTCCGATACGATGGACACGCTATTTTCTTATCTCCGCCATGTCGCCTCTGTTGTATATAGATCAGTTGTTCTTGCATTCCTGATTTCAATATCGAATAGAGGAAAAATATATAGACGTATTTGCCCGATAACAACCACTATGAGGCCGAGAACGAGATAAAATTGGCATTCAAGCGCCAGATAAGACAATAGTATACATTAGGAACTCGGCTCAAGCTGCACCAAATTAACGACCGATGAGGTTGCTCCCCCAAAAATCGATATCGTTATATGAAAGATCTTGAACAGGCCATCACGCCAAGGCTTTTGAGACGCCGCAATATACGCTGATATCGTTGTCAAAAAACAAATATCGAAACAAAAAGAACTCTACATACTCTGTCATAGGACCGCCTTACAGTCCGACTGGTTGGTGGCAGCTTGCCCATTCACTCTTCTTCGCTACTCTCCTCCTCGCTGTCATCTATCTTGCCACCGGTCATCTCACTCAGGCTCATCGGGGCGCCGGCTGCATTACGGCCGTTAGAGATTCCTAGCCCAATGCCTCTCCGGCTCTCATCTTCTCCTTCGATTGTGAGATCGTTGCCACCTCCGCCGCCGCCGCCGCCGCCGTCATCTTCATCGTCATTCATAAAGTCAAATTCCTCCATAGCTTCTTGAAGATTGAAACCTCCGTCTTCTTCCGCATCACCTCTATCATCGCTCTTGCGATCTGGGAACTCCAACTCATCTGGCGGGTTGCTTGACAAGATGGAACCCGTGAAGGAAGGCTCGCGTGACATATCAAGGGACTGTATGTGCTTGTTGACAGGCATGTGTAGTGCTCTTCTTCCTCCGCGGTCGCGATCACGGTTATCGTCTTCGTCGCTGGAGTCGACGTCGGATTCCGAAGATTCCTCGTCTCTTGCATTTCTTGACTTTATGGGCGGGTTGATAGGCGAAGGGAGACGCGGCTGCGGTGACATTGAGGCTTCTTTCGACCTGTTGTTTGCAGCGTCTGGATGGAGAAGCGGCGATTTTGCTGCCGACGCCGCCGAAGGAGCTTTAACTTTTCGATTAGGCTTCATGAAGGGGTCCACCGGCGGTTTCTTCGGTTTTCGCTTCATCGGTGGAAGCGCCGGGTTAGGTGTAGGTGTCGCAGATGACGTAGGAATCGGGGTGGAAGATGAGGGAGCTGCTCCGGGTGTCGAGGCTGGTTCCTGGTGCTCGTGTTCTTGCTCCGCGTCATCCATATCTACGTCTGTATCGTCTTCCTTGTGTTCTTGGTCGTCCTTTTCGTCCTCATCTTCGTCGAAATTCGGTAGAACGCGACCTGTAAAGTGCCGGACGTCGAACGGGTTTTCAGCATCGGCGAGCTGTGCATCCTCATCATCGGTCCCGTTCTCACCACCATTTGCTAAAGACTCTTCGTCGAAGGTGGCGGTGGGGATAGCGGCAGAGTCGGAGGTTGGGTGAGACTGATTGAAGGTGAATACGGAAGACATGCGTTCTAGGGTAAAGGTATTGTCTTTAGGATTGTATACTAGGATGCACTCAAGCTTGCGGCCTGGACGCTGAGCGCCGGTGTAAGTGGTGTCCTTGTCATCCTGAATGATATCCGTTAGCACGTGCGAATGTTGTAGTGGTAGAGAGTAGCGAGGAGTACTTCATATGATAGGTTGAGCTGGCCGCCGTCGGATCGTATCAACTTGGACAAACTTTCTGGAGGGATGGTGTTATCTACAGTCAATTAGCATCGTGTCAGCTCGAACATGTGATTCCGAAAAACGGATGGGCAAGTGTTAGACGGACATCTGAAGCTCGAGTAGACGTTCGAGAGCTGGTCGCCATCCTCAGCATTGGGCTTGAGGCTGTCGCCTATCAGCACTTTGAATTTGCCCTGTCGCGTCGGGTTGAAGTCGACGGCGGTGGCCGCCATACTGCGCTTGGCTTCTCTCCGGAGTAGGTAACGAGCGGTGGTGGTGAGAAGGAGGAGGAACGATCGAGAACGGTGATTGGCAAGATAGAAAGAAGGTTGAGGATTTCGACGAAGGCCGCATGACGGCGGAGCTAGGCTCAGGCAGCAATCATGCAAATGCAAATGCAAATGTGCATGTGGTTGTGGTCCAATGGCAACGGCGGTTCGGGAAGCTTCCCCGGAAACGGCTTCCCGGAGGTGTCACAGACTCCCCCGAAGCCCTGGGACCACCAAAAAATCTACTGTGTGAGTCTTCTTCTTCTTCTTCTTTGCAATCGAGTCGATGACTTTCCTGTTTGATATCTCCATCTCACCCCGCTCCCCCCTTGAATGTCCGCTGCTTCCGTAAGTAGAACGGCAGTCTGCGGTACAACGTACATAACTCGAATACGAACCGGTGCAATTGCCTCGACCATCTTCCTCCGTCGTCTTGCTACCAGACCTTCTTCCACGATGGATGTCGACTATTCCAGCTGGACGCAGGAAGCTCTGATATCACGCATCCGCCAGCTGGAAGCCTCGCCGCCCACCATCAAAATCCCGGAGATCAAGTGAGTGTGTAAAGTACGATCCAACAATTGACGATCAGGGCACGTTATTTCATCGGCGAGGATATATGATAAACTAACCGTCTGCACCATAGTTGTACGGTAAACGCTATATCAAAATCACCACCCCCTCCTAAAGCCGTCGAGTTCGACTTTGACCGCTATTCATCCCGTCTTATCGCTCTCAAGTTTGCCTACATTGGTGGCCCATACCAAGGCCTTGAATACCACGCCAACAGCTCAACTCCGTTGCCAGCAGTCGAGGAAAAACTATTTGAAGCATTACTGAAGAGTCGGCTGGTGCCTCCCAAGATGTATTACAACGAAGATGGATCGGTGGATACTACACAAATATTCAACGGTGGTGGCAGTGGACCCGCAGCCGTCGACATTGGCAAATGGATCGATCTCGAGAAATGGCAGTACACTAAGTGCGGGAGAACAGACCGAGGCGTCAGCGCCTTCGGGCAAGTGGTCGGAGTGAGAGTCCGTAGCAATCGCCCGAAGACTCGAAGTGAAGATTTTGGAGGTAAAGATGCAATTCTCGACGGTGCCGCGGACAAGCCGGGTAAAGAAGAGCTACCCGAAAATCTTACAGAGGCCGACTTGCCATTCGATGATGAGGATGAGCTCCCGTACGTTACGATCCTCAACAGGTTATTGCCACCGACAATACGTGTGTTAGCGTGGTGTCCAAATCCACCGGAAAACTTCTCAGCGAGGTTCAACTGCAAAGCACGGACGTATCACTACTTCTTCACGAACCCGCCAGCCCCGCCAAACCCTAGCGAGCCACCGAAACTACTCGATGTGGAAGCTATGAGGATAGCGGCGAAATACTACGAAGGCCTGCACGACTTCCGTAACGTCTGCAAAATTGACGCGAGCAAGCAGATCACAAATTTCAAGAGGCGGGTGGAGGAAGCCGACGTCGTGAAGGTTGGCGGGGTAGCACCAGTATTTTCCCTGACACCATGGGATGGACCGGACGATGGAATGTTGGAGCGTCGGCCAGAGATTTGCTGCCTCAAGCTCACAGGTTCGGCGTTCCTGTGGCACCAGGTGCGGCATATGGTGGCAATCCTATTCCTCGTTGGGCAGAGGCTAGAGAAGCCAGAGGTTGTAAAAGAACTGTTGGACATTCAAAAAATACCGACACGCCCCTTCTATAACATGGCAGATGACCGCCCGTTAGTGCTGTGGGATTGTATATTCGATGAGGAGGAGGTACGGTGGGTATATCCAGAGCTGAACAGAGCTAAGCAGAATAGTAGGGAGGATGTGCTTGGGTCGCTATGGGAGCTATGGCATAATGCCAACATGGATGCACTTCTGAGCGGCGGGCTGTTGGCAATGGTATACGGGCAGCAAGAAGTAGTGGCAAAGGAGAAAGCCAAAATGGAGGAGAGGAGTAATAGCGACAATATTGACAACGTCCCAAATATAAGCAATACGATAAAGAGGGGGAAAGAGAGCGCATGGATAGTAGATGGTTCGCCGATGCAGACGAGCTTTGGCAAATATGTCGCGCTGATGCAGCGGGGTAGGATGGACCCCGTGGAGGTGATCAATCGCAAGTACGCAGCTAGGAAGAGCGAGGAGTGGCGTCAGAAGTGGAGCGTTGCGGCTAAGAAGGAAAGGGGAATCGGTGACATGACCGATTATGATGAGCGAGATGAGTAAGAGATGAGTTTGTATATCCTATAACTATTGTACATAACCTCTATATTACCCTGACACGAAAGTCCTCACCATGGTAGTGTGGGAAGAATGGGGGAGCGATGGGAGTTCGGACTGCCGCGCTACCCAGCCTGTCCGATACTATCCCTCATTTGCTTGAACTGGTTGATTAAGCCGAGGTATCCATCTCTGGGCAACTGAACCTCTGGTAAGTTGATAGTGTAGACCCCTCTATCGCTATCCTTTCTGTCCGGCTGGGTGGTAGTCGCTGCAACATCTGGCTCCTCAACTTTTGTAGCCTCCATGACTTTCCAGCGAAGGTTTTCGACGAACCGTAAGCGAGCATCATACTCACTTGTGTTCTTCCAAACATCGCAGAGCCTAGCCAGTTCCTCGATCTTCTTGGTGGCCTTTTCGACTTCTTCATTCAAGAGGAGAAATGAAATTTCGTCTGTAATTTGGTCGGAGCCCGTGCCAGCATCGCGACTATTACTGTTGTTCGATGTAGGCTTCTTGCGACCGTCGAAGACGGCAGGAGATGGGGTTCGGGAAGGTGGTATGTAGGCTCCGAGGGAGGAGGTTGATGTGGTAGGCAGTGGGATGGAAGTCTTCTGGGTGTCTGTGAGGGTCCACTCCATAGCCTCGCCAAAGACCTTCACGACATCTTCGAGGTGGCGACGGACGAGGGCGAGGGTTTCGAGGCGTTTGAGGACCTGGGGTTTGGCAGAGGAGGTGTCTATTTGGCCATCGCTGTCCTTGCTACTGAGACCACCGCCACCCTCACCGCCATTTTCGACACTATTCTCATTGCCTACAGCAATTAGATCGGCGTGAGGTTGGGAGGAGTCTTCTAAGGAGACGTCGGCCAGGCACTGGGTTAGCTGGCGGGTGTGAGGAGAGGCCAGGGTGTCGGCGAGGGAGACAACATCGCTACGGAGGACCTGGAGCTCGTAGGAGAGGCGAGGGGTGGCACGAAGGATCTCATCGGTGAGGGCTGAGAGGGTGGCCTGCAGGCGACTGAGATGGACGTCGAGAGAAGATAGAAGGGCCGTGGAGGTTGAATGCAGAGAATGCAAAGAGGAAGGGGAGGACGCAGAAGCCGTGGTGACAAGGGGGGGTAGAGTGGAGTTGAGATAGGCCGCGGGCGAGAAATTGTCGGCGAGGAAGGGTTGGAGGGCGGGGTCGGCAAGCGGGCCGGCGCCGTCGACAGGCATGTCTCTTACGGCCCAATGGACACGCGATGGGGATGGCGGTGGTTGAGGGTGGAGATGGAGGGTGGAGTAGTCGAAGCGGAAGTCGAAGTGGAGATGGTGGAGTTTGGTGGTAAGCCCAAAGCGGATTGGACGCGCCAAGAAACGTCGGCCAAAAGAGCAGCGTCGTCCCAAAACGAGCAGAGGAGGATCCAATGCAACGCGGCCGCGGGAAAGGCTGACGGACTGACAGACAGAGGACACAAAGGAAGCTGCGTCTTGTTCAATGACTCCTTCAGCTCGGTGCATGCTCGCTCCTATTAGAACTGTCGCTTGTACTTCTTCTGCTACCAGAAAGAAGGAGAAGGAGAAGACAGAGCAGAAGCAGAGGTGGAAGCGCCAGCGGGTTTTCAGCATCAGATATCGATATCGCGGGGTAGCTTGTCGTGTCGAGCTGCTGTTGTGCCACCATCGTAATTGCAGTTGCGTCCCGCCAATCCACATTGCTGCTCCCTCCTCCTCCTCCTCCTCCTCCTCCTCCCCTCTTCCTTCCATTCCTTCCTCTCCTCTTCACTAACTTGCACCTGCTCCCCGTCCATCAACGACATCCCTAGATCGCTCCCAAGCTCCTGCTGCATCCTGTGGGAAATCGAAAGTCCGTTGACAAACGCAAGACCCATATCTTTTGGCTTTTCGCTATATTTAAGCCTATCTAGAACGCGCTACATACAGCCTTGCCCGTCACAAATCCTACTGGCCCCTACCGCAATGCCGAGGAAGGCGTTTGTCGCCGACTTGCAGCAAGTCCAGTCCCAATCACCTCATCATGCCGTCTCTAGTAAGCCTTCCTATCATATCCACACGATCAATCCAGGTCTAACTTTAGCCGGGTCTTTCTGTAGATATTAAAAAGGGCGACGATGATGGAAGCTTCACTTTCAGCGTTGCTCCGGCCGCCGGCTCTAAATCCATTGAAGTTACCGCCCTAATACCTGGTATACCTCCCTTACTAGACCCAATACCAAGACATTCACAAATGCTTACCACTTCCCTCCAGAACTTAGCGACTACCCTTCCGAGCATGAATGCTATCTCTTTATTACCTCTGAAGCTGTTCCAGAATCAATATCCAATGCCGTCGACTCCCTCAAAGTTCGTTCAATGAAGGTATCCAACATCATCAACACCACCGCTGCTGCTATATGTTCTAAGCGCGGCGTTAAAAGGCAGCATTCTGCAGATGTTGATTTCGATTCTGATGCTATGGATGTCGATGATGAGGATCCTGATGATGAGGGAGAAGAAGTCTTCGGTCTTGATTCTGACGACGAAGGGTCGGTTGCTGGATGGTCCCCTGCTATGTCCGAAAACGAGCTTGCTCTTGGTGACTCCCAAGTCGCCGGCTCTGCTGACCCTATGGAATCCGAGTACCTTAAAGAATTCTGCTCCGATCTCCGCGCCGTCAAAAATGCAGGTTTCAAAGTTGGAGTTCTCGGTGCCCTCCCTGGAGGATCTGGTTACCTTGCTGTCTCGATCAGAATTGCGAAGCTTGGCATTAGCGATGAAGCGATGACCGCTTGGAGGCTCAATCCTGATAAATATCTAGTCCTACTGATGCACTACCAATCAGGCTACAAGCCGCTTTCTGCAATGGTCAGAGACCCCTACACAGCTAAACGGTGGCTCCAGATTTACGTCGGGACTTCCTCCAGCTACAAACCGAGTTTGCAGGAGGCCATAACTGCATTCACCAAAGTCAAGAAATTCAAAGAAGATCAGGACGGCAATATTCACGTTTTTAAAGCTGAAAGCGGGAAACTTGATGTTCATGGGCTGAGCGACTCGCAAGCAGATGCATCTACCACTGCAGCAGCTACGTTTGAAGGAACTTTTATTTCTCGACCGGTGTCAGAGCTCTTAAATGAAAGGCTTCTTGCTCTCACAATGTACCGCCTGTCATACGGCTTTGGCTGGGATGGAGCGGAGCTTTTCTATGAAGGTTCGTCGTTTCATGCTCCCTTTGCTCTTACAAAAAGTGGCTTACTTACTAACTTGTAACCGGGGTGCAGATTTCCAAGGTCGAGAAAGGACCGATACAGTTGAGGACAGGTACTACCAAGAGGACGATGGCGCTACCAATCTCTCGCCTATTGTTCAAAACGACATCTTAAAGAGTGGCTCTAAATCTCAGCCTGATATCTCATTGCCTCTTGTAGCGATGCAATATCTGCTGCGCCATTTCGTTCGCTGCACTGAGTTCTGTCTTGTATGCCACAACAAAATCAACGCCAACTTTGAAGCCCTTAAACCCTACGTCTGTGACAAGCCACTTTGCTTGTACCAATATATGGCCCTTGGGTTCGGCCCTAGTATGGAATACGAAATCCTCGATCAACCGAGCGTTATCGATCTGCTCGTTAGCTTCTGTTGGACCTCTGCTGCCCACGGCAGACTTTCTGATTTCCCCACTGGACTGAAGTACGTTTCCCTTACGTTTCCCTTACGTTTCTTTTGAAATGATTGGTGTTTGCTAACTGCGTGCTTCCGGTGCTCTTCTAAAGCTTGACTGTTCCTTATCCGGGATCTCTGCCATACACCGCCGTTTTTGACAGAAACACTCAAGAATTGACTATTCCTGTCGTAGACGGGGAAACAACCAGGTTGAACACAGGAGACTGGGTTGTGATGATGACCGTCAGCGGTGGTGAGACCATCCACTGCAGAGTCGTCGACGGAGAATATTGGCCGATCGTTAGGCTAGGTGTTCTCCCTCCCACTCAGCAGTCAATATACCTTCCGCAAAACGAAAATACTATTTACATAGCAGACGTAAAAATCCCAGTCATGTATGGGATATACAAGTCAAATTTCGATGAGCTGAACGACCAGGAAAAGAGGAACTCGGTTGTGCAGATGCTCGAAACCTTACCATCTATCAACGAGATGAGAGAATGGCTCGTATTAAACACTAAAGTTGGTGAAGAAGTTAGTTTAAAAAGTTGGAAGAACAAAATTAGCCCCAGTGCTTTGCTGTTACTCCGGTGGATCGTTGCCAGCAACCGAAGTTGTATCATGCAAATCGACCAAACACCAGAAGATCCTCTAGATATCGCCCAAACTGAAACCCCACCTGATGTTGCTTCCGGTGTCGCAGAGACTAAGGACAAGAAGAAGGCCATCCTTGGTGAAGAACGTGTACATGGGATGGAAGGTTGGACTCAGTTTAGGTTCGCAATGGGAGCCCCTGACAAAGAGCAGCGCTTCGTCAACGAAGTCCGATCCGCAGTCCACTCTGCTGGGCTCTCCTTTCCAACCCTCTTCGCTTTCCATGGGTCGCCTCTCCAGAACTGGCATTCAATCATTAGAGAAGGGTTGCACTTCCGTGAAACAGCGCATGGCCGTGCATATGGACACGGCGTGTATCATAGCCTAGATGCTAACGTTAGCATTGGCTATACGAACACCTATCGATCGTACAATTATAACAACACTACAAATCAGGCCGCAAACCAGAGATGGTGGTCGAAGAGTCACCTCTGCATCAGTAGTGCAATGTGTCTTAACGAGATTGTTAACCTCCCCAACCAATTCGTGAGCCGGGTATGTTTCCCCTTATAGAAACCAAATGTTATCAGGGAAGGGCTCTATACTAATATGGTCACAACACCTGTCTGTGTTATAGTCTCCACATCTTGTTGTAGACAAGGTGGATTGGATCCAGACGCGATACCTTTTCGTCCAAACCGGAAGACCACCCAACCCTTCTGCCACAGTCGCCCCTGTCCCCCCTGTCCCAGCAAAGGCCCTTCCGCAAGACCCAGCAATGACACCAAGAGGGATCGGTAGCAAGAACCTTATAATCCCGGAAACGGCCTCGACTGTCCGCACAAGAAGTGGGAACAATCCGAATATCTCGCAGCAACCGTGTCAGCCTTCTGCACCTAAAAAATCAAAATTGACCTCTAGAATTGGACGGATCGTTAGGATTGCAACTGGATCATCTATAGATCCTATTTCCATTGATGAAGACGGTTACGCATCTGCTGCTACAGATGCGGAGGATACAGAGATATTGTTTATTGACGAACAGGGCAAGGGCAAGGGCAAAGGAACGGCAAACAAAGACAACAATAAGAAGATCGTCAAGAAGAAGGATGCAAACTCCTTTGTTCCTGGACAAGTAGATATCGCTTCAATCCAGCTGTTGGATGAGCCTTCCTATGCCTCACCAATGGCAACGAAGCGTATTCAACAAGAGCTCAAGACCTTGCTCAAAATTCAAGAGACGCATGATCCCGAAGAACTCGGATGGTACATCAACCACGAATACATTGCGAACGTTTATCAGTGGATCCTAGAACTCCACTCTTTCGATAGCAGCTTACCACTTGCTGAGGATATGAAGAAAGCGAAAATCAACAGCGTTGTTATGGAGGTCAGGTTCGGAAAGGACTTTCCCATGACACCACCCTTTTTCCGGGTCATTCGCCCAAGGTTCCTACCATTTCAGCGAAGGGGTGGTGGCCATGTCACAGCGGGTGGTGCGTTATGCATGGAGCTTTTGACGAATTCTGGGTGGTCAGCAGTATCAAGCTTGGAGTCGGTTCTTCTGCAGATCAGAGTATGTACTTGCATCCATTAAATACCCACCTTTAGAACTAGGCTAACAACCAATCCTTCAAATAGTTGGCAATGTCTTCGACGGAGCCGTATCCAGCTCGCCTCGACGGAGGAGGTAGTGGATCGTATTCTACTTACGAGGCAAGAGACGCTTTTGTGCGTGCCTGTCATACCCATGGATGGCAGGTCCCCCCTGACTTCAACTCCATAATTTAATGAATGATTTCCGGCGTATTGGCTTTCTCCCGCATTGCACAGTAAACGGCGCACGATGTTTTTAAGGATCTAGGCTGTTGGAAATATGGTAGGATTTATTTTAGAGATGGTGTTAGAAAACCGACATCAGGGACGTATAGCTTGGAGAAGGAAGGGCAGCCTAAGGAGGCGTATTTATCGTTTTTATCACTATCATTATCATTGGGCATAGGAGAGGCGTTATCACATTCTCAAATTTCTCTGCATAGTATTCGTCATAACCATCCTTGCTGCAACTCCTTTCCTGGCTTCATCCTCCCCATCGTTATCTTTCTTTGTTCCTGTGAAGTAGATTAATGCTGGAACCCGAAACGCCCGAGTCGAAAGGGAAAGGGTGATGATAATAATAATGTTAATAGTGTTGATTCCAAACCAAAAAAAAAAATTGCTCTTCATTTACTCTTCCTGTCCAGCCCTTCATATAGAGATGTGTATGTATGTATGGATACTTATGGATGCGTAATTCCACCCCGGAAAACTATAATCGTAGTGCGTGGGTTATTAAGCTGTACAACAGTCACTTTGTGGTTTGATCACAAATCTATTTTGTTTCGCCGTCGTATTCTATTATCTATCCACTCAACAGAGTCTTCAGCCGCTGGATAAGGGAGCTAGTTATATATAGACTACACAAACGCCTGCACTGTTTTAAGGGTAGCAAACCGCAGACGACAGCAGCTATTTTAATCAAATTCAAGAGTAGCAAAATAGGATCCTATCACAAGACAGCTGTTCATGATAATAGTGGGCTAGCAGAAGGAGACCTGATCCCTTTGCCTGCCGCCAGCTCCTCTAGCCTTTCTGCCAGCACCCGATGCTTCTGCATGATCTCTACCCACTCGCCGCCTTCAACATCTCCTACTATGGAATAATCTTCTCCACCAGTAATATCAACCCCCAGTAAGCCGGTCGCGAGAATCATCCCAAAGTCACCGCCGAGCCTACCAAGACTGCCTGCCGCATATAGCATTTGCGTTAGCAACGACTCCCTAGCCGACTTGTCCGATACGACGGGGAGATAATTCCTCAGTGTCGACGCCAGCATTCCGACCAGGTGTGGCACGAACGTGACAAGCGGGCTCGGGCTGCTGCTAGGTTGCGGGTCGATATCATCACTGGTGGTTTGGGAGCCACCGATACTACTGCTGCTACTACCTCGTCGCAAGTTCGGCGTCACAGGCGTCTGCGGGGCTAGATATGCCGAGGCCTGCAGGTTGGCGCTACTTCCACCGCCGGGAGGCGGGAACACAGACCGGTACATGGTTACTATTGCGAAACTCTGTTCACGGAAAACTTCAATCCACCGTTTGAGATATCGCTCCGTTTGATGCCCCGTAGATCTAAGCCTTCTAGTCGCTGCTGCCGCCGCCATGGCAGGCGTATTTGGATTCGCAGCGGTTGTAGTACCGCTGTCGCCGTTCATTTCCGTCTGCTGCGACTTAGCCCATTCCTCACGTTCAGCATCAGCGAGATCGCGCAACGGGTCAAGTGCTTGGAAGAGATTGTTGAGGAAAGCAAGACGGGCGACAAGGAAGATGGAACCCCATATTTCCTCGCCTGATTGGATATCAGGCGATGTGCGCTTAAGATAACCGATCGTTTTGATCGCCGTGGGGAGCTTGAGGGGCCCTCGTAGCGTCGTAAGGAGCTGCGTGTTGAGAATGCGGAGCAGGCCGTCGCATTCACGTGTGATGGAAACAATGATCGGGGTTGTAGGATATAGCTGGTGGAGCCGGCGGACGTGAGAGTGCACATCGAGAGCGAGGGAGGGATTTGATGATGCTATGGCGGATTGGAGAAAGGTTGGAAGCTCGAGGATGTCTAACAGCTTGGGAAATGTGCGGGCTAATGTGTGTTTTCGAGCGCGCTCTTGGAGGAAAGGGGAGGATTTGTGGTAGGTTTGCGAGAAGGAAGTTAGATGTGCGTCCAGCGCTGGCAGGTGGGATTTAAGGGTATTGATAGATTCGTTGAGTTTGTCGAGGGAGGCTGGAAGGGTGGAGAACTGCTCGGAGGCGGAGATAAAGCCTGGATAGGATCGCGAAGCGAGAGATTGCAGAGAAAGGTTGATGGATTGGTGAGAGGACTTGAGGACGGTGGGTTCACTGTTTGAGATGTCGTTGAAGGAGAGCGACGTTAGGCGCGAGAGGTACGCGGAGGCCGCTGTGGCATTGTCGCTGCCGCGTTCGGTCAGCTCTGGCGGAAGGCTATCGGCGAGAAAATCGAGGAGTGGGTCGGCCATTGTGCTGAAGCACACGTTGTGATAGCATCAGGTCATTGCGGATCACGGTGGTGATGGTGGTGATTGGGGTTGAGGTGAAATGAAGTTAGACGAGACCACGCCAACACAACCATCTGTGGTATTTTGTTACGAGGTCGAAGGTCTGCGAAAGGACACAAAATATATTGCTTGGTTAAATACTTATTTACAAGAAGAGAATACACAGTGTGGCATGTGCTGTGGCCGGCTGTGTATATCAAATTCACGCCGGATAGCAGATAAAAGCACTGATTTTGTCACTGAAATAGCCCGTTCCCGCGCTCGCTCCGCTCATGTGGTCCTGGTCCCACCGTCTCCCGCCCCAGCCGCCCATATCCTTGACGCCGGGATAATATATGACATCGGAGAAGCCTCCCTGACCGCTCGTTTGGATTAGCGAACAGTCGTTATGTCTGTCGCACAAGCCAGATAATCCATCAGCCTTCCATAACGTTGCATCGTACATATATTTGATAGGCTACTTACACGCAAACGGTGCACCGGGTACCCTGATCTGGTCCGAAAGACTTTATGAGATCATTGTAACTAGGCCCTACAAAGTAGACCTCACCACGGTTGAGGTTGGTCCGGTGCCAGCATTTACCCGACCAGACAGAACCGGTGCAGTAGTAAACGCCTAGACCGGTTCCTCGTGCCTATAGAGGGGCAACATGATTTAGCATTTATTCTCTGATATATATATCTGGATATAAGGTCTGTAAAATGTACGCGTGATATATACCTCAAGAGTGGCTTCAGCTTCCGGCTGCGCAGCCGACTGAGCCGAAACGGCGACGGATGTCACGAAAAGCACGGCAAGAGTGGAGGCAAGACGAGAGAACTGCATTTTTTATGGTAGCAGAGGATATCTCAAAGTTGAATATTTCAGGCAAGCCGTAATTCAACAGACAGTATTGACAATGGATGGGATATAATCTGCGACCTGGGCTTGTACTGGTTGTAGGTTCAAGCGAGATGGAGAAGTGAAAAGAAAGAAGCCCATACTTTGCAAGCACCTGGCGCCTTTATATATTCACCAGATACGACTTCTTGAGCTCTGCGCCCCCTTCTCAATCCATCGTCTTCGTCGCGCGATATCTCGCTTCCATGATAACGGCCCACTGTCGACACAGTAGCGATATCGACGTCGATCTATCGATGCCGTGCATCTTTCTGCAGCAACGGCGTTTCAAGAACTGCTAAGTTTTGTGCCAGTCCATGTGGAGACCACTGCAACAATAGTACAGTCAGCACGGGATAGCCTCGTCTGTCTGCGTTCCGCAGTGACCTGCGCCTGCCGTTTATTCCGGTTCCGAATCCATTCCCATGGGATTGCAAGCCCCTTTCACCAACATCGCGCCTCCAGCCGCTCGCTCGCTCCGTGCAGAGCTCACAGCTGCTAATTTGGGGGCGCCGCTGTCGGGCCCTCTACGTTTCAAACATCTAGCCGTCTTACCTGCAGCTGCAGCGTCACGTTTCCAATATTACTAACGTCCGGCGCGTTGGTTTGCACTGTGCGTTGCGGGGACGTTGGTGGCTTAGATAATCCACATCCGTGGCGCATTCTCGCTTTCCTTCTCGGCGTCGCCCGTTCCAAGAAAACACCATCGTTTCGCTCCTGACCCGGTACTTGTACCCATCCTCTTGCGTATAGTCTTCGACTCATCTGCTACTCTAAATCTGACGCCCAGCGCTGCTCCCATCTGCAGCTATGTCGGAAAACATTCCCGAGTCCATCCCCACTTCGATGGATCCGCGCTCGCGCCGGCCGAACAAGAAACGCGCTCTCTCTCCAACGTCCGCCCAGGCCGCCCAGGTTGCATCACTCATGAAGAATCCGGAGCGCACCATCTCCACCGCTCGCACGCGTGAGAAGAAGCTGCCGCCTCCACCAGAAATAGTTGCCAATGTTCAGGGGTCTAGTGCTGGTGCCGGTTCCGGGGAATTCCATGTCTACAAGGCCAGCCGACGGAGAGAGCACGAGCGGCTTAAATTGATGGACGAACAGCTGAAAAAAGAAAAGGAGAAGGAGGAGTTTGAAACCAAAAATGAAGACTGGAAGAGCAAGGATGACGCTAAGACGGCGAAGAACAGAGCGAAGAGGCAGAAGAAGAAGCTTGCTCAAGAGAGGAAGAGGGAGAGAGAACGTACGGGGACACCCCAGGTTGAGGGCGCCGACAGCAAAGATGATGCTGATTCTCGGCAGACTGGAGATGACACTGGTGACGAGGACGAAAATAAAAAAGAAGCTGGCCCTCAAATCAAAATTATTAAAAACACCAACAGTGCAGCGGCGAATGGACAAAATCCACCAGCCACGAATAATAAATCTGTGATTATATTCGATGACGATTGATGTAGCGTCGAATATTAATACTACACATCACTATTAATAACATTCGGAGGGGGTTTTAAACTTTACTTCAGATATAGCAGTCTGCAGCGTCACGTTTGCGTCCAACTTATTACTTTCTCCTCTTGTATTACTAGCTTCTCATTGTGCGTACTTTGGGTATACGACTGACCTTTGAGGCACATGCTGAATACATAATTCTAGTCGATTACAGATCATTATATTTGAACTTTACTCTTCACCACCCCCGCCTCCACTCTGCTTGCCGCTCTTCGCACCGCAAATCTCATCCACTCGCAATAACAGGCAAGCGGACTAACGTATAGAGTTAGCATGGACTTATACGGGACATTTGCGCATCTGGGAATACATACCTCAACAGCTGTCTTCAAGCTCTGCAATTTAACGGCCTCTGGCTCCCATACACCATATTCATGCATGTCGGCAATCTTTCCTGTATCGCCGTTGATACCCCATGTATAGCCTCCTTCAGCATGCTTGGCTCTCAACTGAGTCAAGACCCTGACAGGGCTCGCACCACAGTTCTGGATCAACGTCCTTGGAATGACCTCCATAGCATCTGCCACTGCCTTGTACGGCCACTGCTGAACGCCTTCTACTTGCTTAGCTAGTTCAGCGAGTTTCACCGCCACAGCCATCTCAGTCGCACCACCTCCAGGAGATAGTCTTGGATGGAAGAAAACATTCCGGGCGACCGACATCGCATCCTGGAGGTTCCTTTCGATCTCGTTCAGGATATCTTTCGACGGGCCCCGGAGTAGAATGGTGCATGCCTTCGGTTCTTTGCACTTGGTAATAAACGAGAAGTACCTACATCCTTCTTTAGTTTGTAAACTTTACTCGTCTTAAGATGGGGTAGCATACTCATCACCAATCTTCTCGATTTCGAAAAGTCCGCATTTTGTCCCAACATCAGACTCCTGGAGATCTTCAACTCTGTTCACAATAGTAGCCCCAACTGCTCGCGCTATTCTGTTGTTATCAGTCTTACGCACTCTCCTCAGCGCTGTAATGTTGCCCTTGAGCAGATAGTGCTGTGCGAGATCTAATTGAATATCAGCAATCGTTATTCTTCAGCAGCCAAAGCTATACCTCGTCGTACCTGAAACGCCCTTTTCTGTGATAACCAAATCAGGTTTAAGGGCCAGAATGTGTTCACACATGGCCTTAATCTGCTGCTCTTCAATCTCCAAGATTTTGTTCCAGTCCTCTTCCTTTGAGATTTCAATGTTGGTCTGTGACTCTCCCTTCTTGTATTCCAAGGGACAATCCAGCAACACCACTCTGGGATTCTCTATCCTTCTCCTCATCTTGGGGTGGGTGATGTCCTTGTTCAACATGACACCATCCAAAACTCTGCTATCCTCGATCTGGCCACCAGGAATTTTCTCGACCTTGGCATATCTTTTGATGTCGATCTCCGTCTTTCCACCACCGAGTTCGCTTGAAACTATCCTCACGGCTTTCAATGCCAGATTACACATAAGCTCGCTCCAGCGTGAAACAAACTTTGTACCGATAGAGGAAGATATAAGCTTGAGCATCTCGGCGTCCTGATTGACATCGACTGGGATGGAGATCTTTTCGATAACGTCGAGAGAGTCGGAGAGGGCGCGTTTAAAGGCTTGTATTATTGTAACCGGGTGGATCTGGCGTTCGAGGTGGGGTAAGGCTTGGGCCAGGATCTCGCCAGCTGAAATCAGATTCACCAGAGTTAGCTGTGCTTTGCCAACTTTCTATTACAGATTCCAAAATCATCGCGCTGCAAATACCTAATATAATGACAGTTGTTGTTCCATCACCAACTTCCTCATCCTGTTATCACATGAGGGTTAGCCGAGTCTTGTATATGAAGTCTGCAAGATGTTCGTTCACATCATACTTGTGTCCTGCTGAGCTCGATCATGCTTTTCGCTGCTGGGTGGGCAACCTCGATCTCTCGTAATATCGCGTGGCCGTCGTTCGTCAGCACGATGCCGCCCATCGGATCTAACAGCATCTTCAACATAGCCTTAGGACCAAGACATGATCGAATGATATCTGCTACGCTAGAGAATTGTGGTTGGTAGTGTTAGTGCACTGTTTCGAGCAGGCTGAGTGAGTTAAAGGGTTCTAACGTTTTCGCCGCGGTGATGTTCGACAACTGGGCTTTCCTTCCGGTTTGCCGCTCACCAGCGCCAGTATCTGCGAAGATCCAGAGTTAGATTTACGTTTTTCTCCAGGCCGTTCGAAACTTAGGAGCTCTTGAAGCTTACTGAGCATTATCACTGGAGCTTGCATGTTGGGCAGCTAGCTTCCACAACGCGGGGTAACAAGGTATACGGATCTGTAGATGCTATAGATAAGAGTTCGATGCTGCGTACGTATGTTGATGTTCTTTCGTGTAGGACCAGGGGTTCTTTCTGGGAGTTATCGTGGGTTGGTGGTGGGGCTCGTTCGGTGACGCGGTTCAAAATTTTTGTGCACCGCAATTCACTAAGCTTGCAAGTCTATCGATTCGAGCAAGCAGACAACACGCCAACACGCCAAAAATGCAACGGCTGTTCTAGGAAACCGTGCCAGACTTGTGTCTAGATATCTTGCTACCATATCGAATGTCTAGGTATCTCGGACTCTACTATCTGATGAATGTGCGTTCTCTTTTAAAAGTTCTAATGTTCAGAAAATGAGCCGTTCTAGGATCATAGCTTAAAGCGAATGCGATGCAATACGCGGCTAGGTATTCCTTCCAATGAGATACTACTACTAGTACTACCGATTATACAACGTAGGATATATATTTGACAACTAGTGGGCGTCGGTCGTGCTCTCATAAATGCTTTAAGAGCAGCTGGATCCCCCCCTCCTAATCGCCCATAGCAGATGCATGCGCGTTTGGTTCCAATGGTCA
This sequence comes from Drechslerella coelobrocha, assembly GCA_036971555.1. Taxonomy (NCBI): domain Eukaryota; kingdom Fungi; phylum Ascomycota; class Orbiliomycetes; order Orbiliales; family Orbiliaceae; genus Drechslerella; species Drechslerella coelobrocha. The sequence continues at coordinate 2,436,617 of JAJTUH010000001.1, forward strand.
CAGGTGGACTCTAGAACGATAGGGTGTTCGTACTACACCCCTAGGCCAACAACCATGTCGGAATTCGAATTATGGCGATGAGATGAATACCTGGACGGCCTGGCAGGACCAATCCATCAGGCGGACTGCTGGAACGCTCAACACCTCTCACGAGTAGTGTAGACTTTACACTGTTACCACATCTCTGACTACGTAGTTTGGGGACATTTATCTCAGACGAGGCGCAAGGTAATCCTGTTGGGAAGTAACGTCGGCGTTGAGGGTATCAAGGCATGCATTATGCATGGGTATACAGGGTATCGGACGCCGCTACAGCGCCTATTCTCGGAGGCCAGTTCCAGAGTTTCCAAAATACGCACATATGGCCTTGCTCCGTGACTGCAGGCAATAATGAACGACCCGGATGTCTTCTTTAGCTGTATCGTAGTTCGCGATCTGGTTGAGATCACCGTTTCGTGGTAGGTATAGTACAATCTCAGGTGAAATTTTCCGGGCCGCCGCATATATTTCCGCCCTAGAAAAATAGTCGGGTTAGCATCGTGTAAAGCTTTCATGTAGAAGGTAACGGTAGTGTTCACCCTCCATAGGTCATCGTTTCTAGATCAAATATCTTGTCGTGTTTGTAGCTCGGGCCTCCCCACGGGGGGCTTAGAAATATCGTTCCGATTTCGACATCTTCCCCCCATTGCTCCGCATACGCGAAAAAATCCGCTTGGATGAACTCAATTTTTTCTTCGACGCCGTATACTTTGGCGTTTTGCTTTGCACATGCTAGCATTGTCTCATCGTGGTCGATTGCGATAACCTTCTTGCACTGCGGCGACAGCGCGAATTGTATAGCATTCCCGCCGACACCACAGAATGCGTCCATGACGACTTGAGGTTTCGAAAGGGTAGACGGGAGAATATGGTGCGCGATCTTCTTCGCGACCAGCTCGGGGGTAACGCTATAGTAACCTTCATCGGTAATCCAAATGCCTTCGTCCCATAGCGAGAAAAGTGAATACCGTTGGTGCCAGTAACTAGGAAGCGCGCCGTTGTTAGATTTCGCTGTTTTTTTTTTTTTTTTNTTTTGGGGGGGGGGGTTTAAAAAAGGATACGGATACGGACTTCAATAGATCCCACGGCACACTATCCCGCGTGTAAATATTAACTCCAGCCGGTAGAGCGTCATCGGCAAGCTTGCGCTTCTTCCCGCGGACGGAACCATCTGTGCTATCAGGCCCGTGGGCGCCCGTACTTTGTCGTTTCATGGGACCGATGACAGCTTCCGGAGGTTGGATTTGTTGTTTGCGTCGCTTGCTGCAAGAAAGGGTTTTAAGAATTGCTCATATCTAATGTTTTTTTGCCTTGGGCTTTCCTTCGCATCCTAAACCATCTCACCTCTCCATAAACACCATTCGTGTGTGCGCTCTCCCAACCGATATACCTACGCTCCGGTCGCTATACAATACAGATTATAGAGTCGCCTGCATAGAGCCTCCGCTATGGAGATAGACACGCCTTCGCCGGCGCCGGCGGATCCATTCGCGCACACGTTCAAAGCCCGAAAGCATCGACCCTCCCGACAGATCAGGGACCGCGGCAACGAAAATGACAGCGCGACACCCGAAGTAAGCGCGGTCGATACGCTCCAAGCAGCAGATGACCGTCTATCAGAAGTAGCAACACCAAAGTCTTTAAATGACGATACGATAGAGGAAGGCGAAGAGCCCGTGTCCGTTGCCGAAATCCTGCGCATGCGCAAACAGGCAAAGCCAAAGAAGAGAGGCCTAGACTTCACGGTAGACAAGAGGGCAAAGACGCCGACAGCTGAGGAGGAAGAAGCAATAGCTGAGAAAGACGCCGTAGACAAGGAGGTCAATGCTGTAGTCAACCGATTTACTGGCCAGACTGGTGCCATCGTTGACGTCAACGAGCATATGTAAGGATGCACTTCTCCTTCTAACGAAATATATCTCAAGATTCATTTCCGTATGGATTACTAATCACATTGTCAGGATGAAGTATATTGAATCCGAGCTAGCTAAGCGCAGGATGGAAGAAATTTCACAGCCTTTTACCACGAGCGACGACGACGACTCCGACGACAAAAGAGTTTATCCAGCCCCGCTTACTTCCACCAAAATATCGGAGAGAAGGATCGGCAAATGGCCCATTAGACCGGATTTTCGAGGCGCCACTCTCGGCAAGTTACAGGAGATTGATCTTGGCGTTGAGAGTGCTCGCAAGAATGTCGAAAGGACGGAGGAAGCGAAGCGTCGACTTGCAGCCGGCGAGCCCTTAAAGGAACCAGAGCCAGAAGACCCGAAGAAGAAGAAACGCGGAAAACGACGCCGAAACAGTCTCGATATCGAAAGAGACAAGTTGGTCGAAGAGGTTCTCAAGGAGTCACGATGTGAGTTTGGGATTGTCAGTGACTTGATCTTTTGGGAGCAAAGGCTAACGAATGTTGCAGTGGACATCTACGAAGAACCGGATCCCGCAGTTACTAAAACACAAACGGAGGAAGATGACTATGCAGCAGACGATCGCATCGCTGAACAGTTTCGGCGAGAATTCATGGATGCCCTTAACGCAAGAAGAAGAGGGCGGACAAACCACAATAAGAAGAAGGATGACCCTAAGCGGCCCCGGGGGCCAAAGCTTGGAGGAAGCAGAGCCGCGAGAGCCGCGATGCGCGAGAGCGAGAAGGCTGCGGGGAAGAGATAAACTCGTCCCTTTGTTTAAGACTGGCGTTGGTGGTTTATGGGAAATTGTAACAATAGCTCTGCAAACTGCTCTCTCTTTTTTTGGTTGGAATCCGAGTTTTCAGACGTCAGAGCAGAGGACCAGTATCTCTGGCCGTCTTTGTACATTATCTATTTATTAAACAGTTCAAGAACTTTTCCAAGCGGTGTCGGCCTCCGGTTCGTTTCGTGTATCCAGTTTTTGGATACTCTGTCTCCACTCTTTCTTCTCCCCAATCCTAATCCCAAATTCCTTATCCCTATTCTCAAGCTCCCTTTGAAGGCCGGCGGGCACTTGATCCTCACTCGTATAGCTGTGGCTCTCCTAATGGCATGCTATCTCGATTAATCTGTCACAGATGATATGTTTTCCCATATAGGTTTGTAATTTCTTTCATCTCCGCGTCTTCAACGGTGTTCCAGGCAGCCACAGGGATTGGCGACAGGGACGGTTGTGGCATCACCAGCATGCCGGACTTGACTTCGAAGTTATGAGTATGCCAAAGCTTCTTCTCTTCTTCAGGCAGAGTATAGAAAACTTTATGGGTTATCATATACTCGACTTTGTACGCATTTGCCGCAATTCTATTAGCCACTTGCGACGTTGAGTTTCTTTGAACACTAGCAAGACGCTTAGAACCTACCTCCTATAAGTCGAGTCGGGCGCCTTGCTTGGGCGAATTGAATATAAGACGCTGTCGCATATCTGCCGTCGACAGTCTTTTAGCTTGAGTCTGTCCAGCTATCGACCGGGATCACTTGTGTAGATGATAACTATAAATACATTCATCCAAGACGGAGCAAAAATGATGGGCTGACACCCATCGTACCCATCGTGTGGGGTCCTTTGCATATATATGGTAACCGTGCAGCTAGCCACTGAGCATATATGATTTTATCAGTCGACTATCGACCATCGACGGCCATTTCAGATTCCACATGGCCACTATATTCAGCAATGAGGGCAAACCGCTTCTGGTGACCTACCAGAAACTCGACATTAGCCCATTACCCTGCCATTTATTTTTAAGCGCATTAATCTTAATAGTTGCTAATCAGGAACTGTCCTGCCACCACCAGAATGCAGTTTGACTTACAGTAAAAGCATTCTTTCCCGCGATAGCACTAGCTATAGTCGACGCCATTGCATTGTGAAGTGAAGAAAAGGCTCGGTAGATAATTGGGTATATGATCCGGGCATTGGCCTTGATTCTTCGTCTAGAAATAGTAACTCCAATTGATAGAGAAAGTAGCCAGTGTATTGGTAAGTACCCAAAGATGTTGTGATCTGGTTGGGATGTTAAATTGAAATCTATATATATGAGCTTGAGTCTAAACTTGCTTCAAGATAACAAATTTAATTCCACAAATTCATCATGATGCGGCAGCCTTCTGGTCCTCGCAGTATATCAACGAAAAGAATATCGACTAAGAGCATTGCGTCGTCCGGCTTGCCGTATGACCTCGTCTCGTCGCCGGGCTTAAAGTAATCAAAGTAGAACTCGACCAATGAGTGCGCTAACATGCTGTCTCCAATGGGCCACCTGACCAATTGCCTCTGAAATCGTCGCACAAGTCTATGGATTGGTTCTTGACGCTTTACAAATCAGTTTCATTTCTAAACAACCGGCCAGCGTCCCTTGATGGCCCGCTTCAAGCCAGCTCTCCTCACAATCTCTTTTGCATGCTTTTCTGCATTCTTCCGTACCTCTTCTTCGTCCATGCTGACAAGTTTGCCGTCTCTCACAAGGACTTTCCCGTCAACAACCACTAGCTCAATATCCCGACCCGTTGCTGTGTACACGATCGTACTGACCGGGTCAAACGACGGTGTGAGATGCAGCTGCCTCAGGTCAATGGTTACAAAGTCTGCCTTCTTTCCTGCTTCCAAGGATCCAATCTCATTCTCCAACCCTAGCGCCTTTGCTCCGTTGATCGTTGCCATCTCCATGACGCTTTCCGCCGGGACGACCGTGGGATCGTTGTGGGTAGCTTTATGAATGATGGCGGCAAGCTTCATTTCCTGAAGAAGGTCATTGGTATTGTTACACGGCGCCCCATCAGTTCCTAACCCTACGTTCACCTTGGCGTCAAGGAGCTCTGGCACCCTTGCGAATCCCGAGGCAAGCTTGCAGTTCGACGTAGGACAATGTGCTACGTGAGTGCCTGTTTCATGAAGTAGTCTGATGTCCTCGTCGTCCAAGTGGACCATATGAACGAGGACAGTCTTATCCCCAAGCAGGCCGACGGATTGACAAAACGTCATTGGCGTGTGACCGACGGAGGCATAGAACTCCCGGTCCGCTTTGACTTCAGCACAATGCATCGTGATAGGAATATTTCTAGTTTTAGACATCGCAGACATCTCTTTAAGGAGGGTCTCTGATACTCTGGACAAGAGACAGGACAATGTTAGCCGCAGCGCCAAGGCTATTCATCAATGTTTGGAAGTTAGTAACCTACCCAGGGGGGGTCCTAGCACCAAACCAAACTTTAATTCGACCATCCGCTTTGTTATTCCACTTCTCATACATCTCAATAGCACCCAAGAGACTCTGTTCTCGGGTTTCGACGAGGCCCGGGTGCATCATTCTCTTCTCCTCCGTCGCATACTTGCCAACATCCATGACAATCTTACCAAGACAGCCACGGATACCACTGTGCTCTACAGCTTTTGCGAGACCATCAAATCCGTATCTATCAGCGAACTATAGAGGTGTGAAGCGTGTATAAATTACTGGAAAGTCAGCAGGTCGTGCCTGGAAATGTAACCTAGAGGAGTAGAAGATCAAGCTAGCTTTGGGAAGGAAATACCATGCTCTCGAGAAAACAGGTTGTGCCGGATTTGAGCATCTCTGCAATTGAGATTTCCGCGGCCGCCTGTCCATCCTCAGCGGTAAAGTTGCCTTGAAGGACCCATATACGATCACAAAGCCAACCAATCAGTTCAAGATCATCGGCAGCTCCTCGAAGAAGAGTCTGGGCAGTGTGCATGTGGGTTGAAATCAGCCCTGGGAATACCACGCGGCCAGTAAGATCGGTGACGTCTTCGGTTGGATATTTTTGGGATAGCAGGCTTGTTTCTCCAATGTCCGCGATCTTATCACCCTGGACAAGAATCGCTCCATCCCGGATGATTTCTCGTCTGTCGTTGACGGTGACGATTGTCGCATTCGAGTACAACATGGCGCGTATATTCAAAAACGAGATTTTTTTGTTGTAGATGAATACACGAAATTCGAACAGATAGCAGTTTAAAGTATTTGGATCCAAGTTCAAATTTTTCTCCGACGCGAGGCCCTCCGTTTTATACCACTTGCACAGCTTGCAACCTCGGCTTGAGGCTGGACAGAAAAATACAACAACGGACGGACCCGACCGTGTTGCATTGGAGTTCAGATACAGTGATGCCGAGCCTGTCGCAGATGCGCGAAATGGCGCCGCCAACCAGCCCTTGAAATCAAGGCCGTCGCAAATGTGGAAATTTCCGAGGATTCTTGTTACGAGTCGAACTCGCAATGGCTCGCGGGCTAAGGTAAGTAAGTAGCCAGATGAGGTTACATTCATATCATCTTGTCTAGTTTGTCGTTCTATGGCCTAGCTTCGCAACCAGCCTGCACCTGCAGCCTCATTTCCTGCTAACGGCGCTGTAAGCATAGTATGCATGCTGATACCGATAGATATGCTATTATTAAGGGTTACATCCAATATCTCTACACAGCGGCTACGGCGTCTAGGCCGAGGCCGAGTCCGTCGACCGCCTCGCGTGGCTGCTGCCTCTATTCGAACATCGCCAGCCAATGCTGCTGTTGATCTCGTTCCCCATAGCAATAGCTATTTTTAGGCGGTGTTGTATAGACGTGCAGCCCGAATCCACCAACTTCATGATAATCCCATTCATTTCGCGCTCGCCGAGCTCCCCAATCACCAAATAAGCACCCTTGGCTCCACGGAGAGCCATCATCTGCTTTAATTAAGCCGTCTACACTAAACTACTGGGTTATACGAGCAGCATACGCTAGATACGCTGCTGTAGTCCTGTACGAGCACGCATATATATCAATATGAGGGACATCGCGATGGACCTTGATCCTCAAATAAGTTCACTCATGAACGAAACAACCTACAAAGCGACGTTTGAGAACGACTCGGCACAGTCGGCTTGGAACCCAAGATACTGGAGTTGGAAAAGGTGGACTCTCGCGTTTATTACAATTGCTCTCCTCGTTGCTGCGATAGTGGCGCCGTTGAAACTTGTCGAGATGAATGTATATCCGTCTTATCCAGCGCTCGACTACTCGCTAAAAGATACATGTACGTTAAACAATTATTACAACTATCGCTCTGGGGCTACTGCTAATGGTTTGAACTTAAATGCAGACAGCGGCATCAATTTCTTTAATTTGTATTACAACCCGTCCTATCTGATGCCAGCCTTTGGCGACGATTTCAGGAGATAGCCAGCATTTCGTACAGTAGTCTGCAAATTCCTGCGACGTTTAGGCTAACACTGCTGTAGGTTTGACTACGGGAACGGAACGGAGGCAACCAATGGGTTCACAAAGTATGCAATGACGAGACGAGACGAGACGGGTGGACTAAACTAAAGTATGCTAACATACTATTAGCTACGTAACTAGAGAGGGTGCAGAATGGTCGAATCTAACATATGCCACTTCCAACCGAGCGATAATTCGAGTTCTACCCCACGATGATACCGGGCCTGCTGGCCGTCCTACCGTTAAGATTCTCTCAAAACAGATGTACACGCAAGGTCTCTTTATTTTCGATATTGAACATGTCCCCTACGGTTGCGGTACTTGGCCAGCTATCTGGATGTCCGATCCGGACCCTGGTCAGTAAACCCGTTTAGAGGTCTCGAGTCACAAACTCGGAAAAATAGAGGTACTAATGGGAATGATTGGTTATAGATATTTGGCCAAGTAACGGTGAAATAGACATCGTGGAAGCCGTCAACCAGGGGAACAAAGGTGTACAAATGACTTTGCATACTACCGACGGCTGCCAAATGCGTACAAAGCGAAGGCAGACCGGCGAAACCTTGTCCTACAACTGTCTTAACAGCACGAACTACAACATGGGCTGCGCTGTACGAGGGCCCCCATCCTCATACGGTGAAGAGCTGAACAAAAACGGAGGCGGAGTATACGTAATGGAGTGGAGGTCGGCAGGCATTCGCATGTGGTTCTTCCCACTAGATCATGTGCCAGTCGATATTAAGGCTGGGAATCCCGATCCATCCGGCTGGGGTCTTGCAACAGCGGATTTTCCCTCGACAAAGTGCGATATCGACTCACATTTCAAGAACCACAGGATTATTATCAACATATCACTCTGTGGTGACTGGGCCGGCGCAGATTCCGTGTACGGTAATGAGTATAGTTGCTCGGGCAAATGTTCGGATTTTGTTGGAACTAACCCAAGCGCGTTCGAACAGGCATACTGGGCTATCAATAGCATCAAGGTCTACTATGGGAAAAGCTTGTAATTATTGCAATTCGCAGCATTTCTTGTTAAAAAACTTGTCAGAAGCTTGTCACTGGGATTATCAAGGCCTATCACGCGCATTTTAAGCGTAGTATTTCAAATTTAGAGTTTACTTGATTTTCTGGAACGCTAGAGCACCAGATCACTTGATAACGCTATTGGATTTCAAAAAGAGAAAGAAAAAGAAACCTATAACAGTAAACTTACAACTTAGTCGCCGGTGGACTAATTATACTTTTCAACGGCCTCTAATTGGAGAGCCCGCTACTACAACGAACTGGTCGCATTCGGGAACTAGAACATTGCATCTTCCTCCCGAAATACAATATAGCCGTTGCAAGGTAGGTGTGTTCGTTGCATTTCGCGTACCCTTTGTGTTGTGCTAAAGATTACACCCTCTGCTACCAAGTTATTGGCGAAAGCTATCAAGGAGCGCAGCGGCTTGCAAGTACGTTGAATTTGCAGTTACCTCCGCTAAAGTGACCGGAATCGTCCGCCTCTTCCACCCCTCTTGGAACGGTAGCCTCTCCTCCCCAAAGAGTGCCTTGATATATTCGCAGGGGAGCTTATCGTACCCTCCATTGAGAGAAACACCCCACACACACATGATGAGTGCAACCTCCCCGAAAGCCAGGATTGCTTCGCGGAGGTCAAACTTGAGCTCCGGGTTGTCTTTCCTTTGTTGCGCCAGCCGCTTGTTACGGAGGTGAGCGAAATCAGACATGGTGAACACCTTGCCGTCAGCGGATGAGCTAAAGAGCTGCTCAAGGAGGTCTGGCTGGGGGGAGGTATTGTCTCCCTGCGCAGCGTCTGCTCGACTAAGCGATACGTCGTGCTCAACGGCACCGTGGCGCGAGAACTGGTCGAGGTTCAGAACGGGTTCGCCATTCTCATTGACCTGGCCCATAGTCCGTAGACCTAGGTTGAACTCGGAATCCATAGTGGGCAAACCGGGCAGCCTGAAAAACCCATGGAACCATGAACCGGTTTCTGGTGTTTTGTCAACGTTCTTTGCCTCAGTCTCGTCGTTCTTGACGTCAGTTTCTTGATTAGTGTGGAGTAAGAAGGCGGGTTTGGTGAGACCGATGGCACTATCTGGGGCGAGTCCTAGCACCTCTTCGAATACTTTGATAAGTTCATTGGCGGTGATATTGCGCCCGTCTCTCGCTATATATCCGTGGTTTGCGAGCGAATTGACAACTGGACAAGGGCTGCGCAAGTCTGTGATTTCTGGGTGCTTCCAGTCGCCCCTCTGGAGCACGGTTTCGGCAGTCTCCATCGGAGATCAAAACGGGTGAGAATAATCTCAGTCAGTTGAGATATTGGCAACTTCAACAAAATAACCAGTTCCCCCTGCCAGCGAGCGGGAAACCTTCGGTGCGGTTACAGACGAAGCTCGGTTTCTAGGAAGTTAGAAGTTGGAAAGCTAAAGTTGCAGGCTCACAATAAATAGTAGTACTGTGACAACAGGACCTCCTTGCGTATTCTAGGCCATTTTCAGCCAAAAAAGGTTCTGATAGCCGTTTTCGAAAACAGGCTGGATGCAAGCGTGAGCCCCGGCTTCGCCCCATGAGAAACCAACAGCGAACGGGTAATACAAACACCAGGAGAAGACTGTCGACAGGAGTCACGTGTAATGCACTATACGAGGTACGTGTCATGAGCAAAGAATGCAGTGAAGCATGGGGCCAATTGACTGCCAACCGAGGCACAGGTACCTATACATGTACTGCCTGACATTCCTATATAAGCGGACATGACCACTTCCCTGTACGAACCTCGTGCTGTTAGCTGTGCTTCGACGTGAATTTCTTCGCGGAATAAATAGGCATTGAGGCCAAATTCGCTCTACTTGTCATCCTTGGGGTCGGGTATGATAGAACGTCGAAGATAATGATGATGCATGATGATGATGTCGGAAATAAACTCATGGAAGTACCTAGGTAGATGGTCGTTCAGGCCAGGCAGAGCCGCAGGAGTTGACTACCTGTCTTAGTAAGCTGATGCCATCACAAGTGCGTGCAGTAGCACCAGAGCCCCTTTAGACAGAGTAACCACGACAACCGACAACACATCTTGAAACAACCTAATCAACAACAACAACATTTGCGCCGACAATCGCCCCTCGACGCGACACGCACATCGCCATCGCATCATCGGCATAGCTTGAACGACCCGGCTTCGATAGCCAATAGACACCCACGGCCCTCAGTCTTATTTACTCAGATCGGAATCGCCAAAATGACGACGCCACCAAGCCCCTCGAAACTCGTCTCCTCGACCAACTTGTCACTTTCAAACTCGAGTCCCTGGAGGTTAAAGGTCACAGTTGAGGCTGAGCCTGACAGCGACCTTTTCCTAGACCTCGCGCAAGAAGAGTCGCAGACCTCGTACACCTCCAAGAGAGCGAAAAAACCAAAAGATCGCACAAGCGTTGCTTCCAAACCAGATCCCCCTCCATCGAAAAGAAGAATTGAGGCGATTCTGAGCGACGACTCGCTAGGGTTGGACAATGACACTACTGGTATATTTACATTTGATCTTAAAGACATCGGTGGCGGTTCGACCCCTCGGCATGTCACCCCTAAAAGGCGTTCTTCGAGCGGTGCCAGGGCAGCTACCACGAGCTTCATCGTTCCCCTGAAAGGATCGGAGCCAAGGCAGAAGGCTCCTAAGAGAAAGGGAACTCCTGCTCGGCGGAGAGTCCAAGAAGCCGACGTACCAACCCCCAAGGCGCCGGCGTCTCAAGATCATCTAACAGAGACTCCAAAGAGAAAGCGTGGCCGGCCAAGGAAGTCCGTCGGCAATCTTTCGGAAGTTGCCAATATAACGGCCTCCCGTATCGTCAATGAGATCGAGGACAGGCACAATGACCCCCTAACTATTAATTCTGCTGTGGTAAGGGCTCTCAAAAAGTGGTATCTTGTGCTCGTGCATACTAATGATTAAACTCTCCAGACCAAGGAAACTGATTTGGATAATGTACATCCTCCTAACTCGCCCGAGGAAACATTTGCGACACATATGCCATCACCACCAAGTTCGCCTGTGCCAGGATTTACATCAAGGTCGCATAGCGTCGGGGGGGCAGATATGGATACAGACACAAATGGTCATTTTGATGAGTCGGTTGTTGCGAGCGAGGAGTTTTCAATGATTGCTCCGGTCGTTCACACATCCACGAGACCCATGGTCGGTTTAAGCACACCCCGACCAACTCCTGATGTTGAAGACACTCGTCCGCCCCAAGAGGCTGGCTCAAACTCACCAAGCCATCTCGAAGGCGGCAATACTGAAAACAATGCTGACCAGAACAACGCGCAACCTGCGCAATCTGGAGATATCGAAAAGATGGCGAACGATGTTGCAGCATTATCGATCCAGCCAGGACCAAGAAGAAGGAGAAGCCTGCGCCTATCGTCGCAACCACCTGAAGAAGAAACCCAACCTGCGAACGCCGCTACGTCCACAATGAAAGCACGATTTCGCGAACTCGCAAGCAAGCCATCAAAAACCACATCGATAGACACTACGGTATATCAATCTGTCCCCCCAGGAGCGGATGAGGCCTCTAGCTTTCGGAGGTTTCTCCGGAAAGAACCAACAAAACTTGTGCCCGGCACGTACGAAGAGTCAACGGTATATTTCGCACCAAAGAGGAATAAGGAGCCCACGGGACGAAGAAGGCAAACTCCAGCAAAGCAAAAGACCCGCCAGCAAAATCCGGATCCCACGGAACCTGCCTTCGAGAGTATTATTCCTGAGCATCTCCTAGCACCGGTAAGGCCGACGGAACCATCAACAGATACCGAAAGCGAAGTAGATCTGGTGGACACCACAGCCGGCATTCAAGAAGGCAATCCATTTTGGGAAGAGGGAAGGTCTGTACGGTGGCATGAGGATGTCAACGGCGGGAGCTTCTCGCTAACCTCTTCTTCTATGGAGAGACCCGAGCCAACGACTCCGAAACAAGAGTCCACCCATAGATTGCTTGAGAACGAGATTATCGTTGAGCCATTCAGGCCCAACGTTGGGAAATTGCAAGACGGTAGTTATATGCCATTGGTAGTAACTCGGGAATGGACCAACCATTATTGGGCTGTGTTGACAGAAATTGCCTACCCTGGAACGAATCTGGCTCTACGAAGCAGGCGTCCGATGGCTAAATTGCACCCAAAGGAGTCCTCCGATGAAGCAATGGCGGGTCGGAAAAGGATCCTCAAATCATTGCCGCGAGACGACCGTGGCCGGCTTGCACTTTCTGAGCGTGAGTCGGGCGTCATCGATACATTTGAAGAGCATATGAGGCGAGAAATTGTTGGGAAGAAGCGTGTCGCTGGCGAGACTAGGCGCATGTGGGGGTTTTCAAGAGATCAAATCAAAGAAGCTCTCGTCGTTTTAAAGGTGTCGAGGCAGAGAAGAATCCAATGGGTGGTGTCTGCAGGCGGGAGACTTGAGGACTGGGGTATTGTCTGATTCTCTAGGTAATTATGCAAACCGTGTTTTTTGTTCCTTTTCAGTGTGTGCGTCTCACTGTCGCAAGATTGGAGTTTTTGGCGTGTCCGTTATGCAATGGATTGTTACGAGACTTTACGATGTTGTTACTTTTGTTATCCGTTTAGCCAGTTTGCAATGGACTGAATGTGAATCGCAAGTTCGGGAAAGCCGGATGTGTAGGTAAGCGGTCGGATCAAGCCGAACAAAGGCGCGACTGAGCGCATTAGGCCTCGTCTGAGCAGCGGGGTGAAACGCCCCCAAGCCAAGTTCAATAGCAGCTTTACCAAAATATATCGACCGTGATATCTAGAATCTATCCATAAAAGTTGGTCTTCGTCAGACGCACATTAATGAAGATTTCTAAGAGGCCGGTGGCGTCCGCGCTCGTTTAGATAATTAGACCGCGGTTCTGCCGTACTGTCTTGACCTCTAGTTCACATGTTGAAGATTAGAAGACAGCATATTGTAAATACTTATATAAATGCAGGAACCTGCCTTCACCCATAATACAGTCAATCAATCGTAGAATATAGCGCACAATCTGCAACCACTACACAGACTATCTCACGCCCTTCAAATACAAGTAATATGTTCACAGGCAAAGTTTACTACTTGATCAGTTCCAGCAGCCAAAATTACAACAATGCCCATCCGACCAAATGTGTTGATGGTCCTTTCGTCCCACAGCGAGCTGGGGAATACAGGCAAGAAGACGGGCTGGTATCTGGTACGTTACTGGTGCAGTGGCCCAGTTAACGACATTCCATAGTTTGTGCGCATACCTAGGTATGCATGTCACTAACTTTCGTGTCAACTTGCATCGGCAGCCTGAATTTGCGCATCCTTACTATGAACTTGAGGTACGTTTGATCCTGTTAGTGGATTGAGCCCATGCGCATGCGTAGATATATACATTAGAGTGCAGCCAGCTGATAGGACGAGTATGAAACTTCAGCCGTATGCCAACATTACCGTCGCATCGCCAAAGGGCGGGGAAGCGCCTCTCGACCCGGTGTCCGTAGAACTGTTCAAAGATGAGCACTCGGTCAAGTTCCTCGCGGAGGAGGAGTCGTTGTGGAAGGATACGCAGGTGTTAGCCGAATTTCTTGGCCGAGCTGGTGAATTTGATTCTGTATGTCGGTACTCTTACGTACTCCATCGTCACAAAATTCAATATATATGATTATAGTACAGTAGCTGATCAGCGCTGAGTGCTTTCGTGTTTATTGCTAACCTATTTGTACTGGTTCTTAGATCTTCTATGTTGGCGGACATGCACGTAAGTTCTTTGCGCCATGCATTATACACGCTACATTATCTCTTCAATGATCCGGATGTATAGGTATTAACATGGAGTCGATACTGTAGCCATGTTCGATCTTGCCGTGGATTAAAACTCGATTGCACTGATTAGAGAATTCTACGAAAAGGAAAAGATCGTCAGGTAACACGGCCCTTCCAACTATATTTCAGCTCAACTAAACTCCGCCTCAAACGCGCAAGACAGTCGTAACATGAAGCTTAAGATTGGGCAGCAATAAACTAACAAATTTCCTAATTTGTACTTCATAGTGGCGTGTGCCATGGTCCAAGCGTCTTCGTGAACGTCACGCTCTCGAACGGCGAACATATCCTTCAGGGTCAGCCCGTTACGGGTTTCAGCAATGCTGAAGAGGACGCCGTTAATATGGGCAGTGTGATGCCATTCGAGCTCGAAACTGAGCTGAACAGCAAGAGTGGTGGGAAATATGAGAAGTCTAAAGACCTCTTTGCACCTAAAGTTTCTGTTGGACGGAGAGGGAGACTCATCACAGGTAATTCCCATAACTCCGATAATGCCCACTGTACATTAAGATATATGGGGCACCTCGAATATTCCCAGGAGATGTAAATTCGGAGTTTTATATTCTGACTGGGCACGCCTGCTAACGCCGTTGGAGTTGGGTTGCAAACTCACAACAAAACCCTGCTTCAGCCACGCCACTTGGGAAGGAACTCGTGAAGCAACTAGGGATTAGCTATTAGCGCTACATAAATATTTTAGCGATTTTGACAGTCTACAGGAGTCTGACTGTGGGAGTCCCTGTTAGTTGTGTGTTGGATTGAGAGACTCGTGAATTGAAACTTACCAGCGTGTCAAATGTTATCATGTGCCATGATTTCTTATAGCTTTGAGACTCGGCGTTCTTGGGGCAGTGGGCTTGTTAGGATATACAATCTCCTCACCGCCATTTTAAAAGTTTGATTTTCACGTCCAAGGTGGCTAGCTTAACTGACGAGCAGAAGGGTGAATCGGAGGGATGTTAGGCCCATCTGTGTACCTCTTGAGCCCTCCAAGCCTAACATGAAAGTGTTTGTTACGTTGAGCATTGAATTGAATTGAATTGAATTTCTCAGTTGCAAGGCTGTGTATGATAATATCCTAAGTATTTTGCTCCTATGGTGTTTAGCTTTTCCTACACCTCTCCCACAGCCGTTGTTAATTGAGATCATTTTGTCACTCTGAGCATACTTAGGGTTCAAGGTTACATCATATACCCTAATCCAACATTGTGACACATGTAGCCATGGCTACCCATATTAGCTTCCAAAGAAGCTTGAATCGAAGCTCAAACCCGACGATGAGCCGGTATCTCGCGCGAGAGATCCCCGAACCGACCGGGGCGCCGCTTAGTAGAGATATTAAGGGTATACGACTGCCATGTACGTGTACTCTGGTGCTACGTAACGGCGGGACCACATATCGATCCCGGAAACCCGAGAAGGGAAACGCTAAAACGATCTTCTTAGTTCAAAACGTATGTCCGGCTTCCCGTCCTGCAGCTTTATGTAATTGCAAGGCCAATCAACGCTCCTTACCATACCCACGGCCACAGGAATATGTTGAACGCCGCGCTTTGCTTGTCATAATACCCGCTACCTGTAAGTAGCGGTATGCGATAGTTGCACGATTTCAATTTCTGTGACCATGGCACAATACCCTCATGCAGCACCACTCTCCGATCGATCAAAACAAAGCCCGGGAATCCGGACGCCCCTGCCCCAAGATCTCAAGATGATTATATGGATATGGCGTATGGGGTGTGTTCCTTATCCTTTGCTCTTTGCCATTGCTGCTTGTTTCTAGAGCTGGGGGGATTTCAGAAATTCTAGACTGGAGGCCTGCCGGATGGGCGCATTAGAGCTGTGAGAGTGCGACATTGATGTATCGGCACGTCGCCTGCTTTGAGTTGTAGCTCCCCGCCTTCTGTACGCTGTGATAATAATCTAGGAAACTGAGAGGGCGGAGTGAGCATCTGCTAGCTGTATGAATATCCAGTTTGCAGAGTGCGTGGTCATTGCTTCGATTGTGCAATTGCGAATGAAATGAATGAATGCAACGGTCTGATCTATCCGGGACAGCCAACCGGTAATCCAAACCAAAAAAAAAAAAAAAAAGAAAGATTGTTTCGGTACAATTACGCAAATGAAGAGGTGAATGAATTTCTGGTTATTGAGGCAAAGGAGCAGGCAGCCAGGCACGCACAAGGTTGCATACCAAAAAATAACAGCGTAACATGTATCAATAATGCTTCCAACCAACAGAGACTTAGGACCAGCCGAACGGCATCCTCGGAGACGTCGTTGACCTTAAGGCGCTTATGCAGGTCCGGAAAGTCCAGGTTACAGAAGGCGATAAATGGGCCACTTTTCAGAGGATCGTTGATGTTGTGAAATTCGGCAGACGGTTTCGGTTGTTCGTGATGGTGGGTTAGATCCCAGTTAGGCAAAGGAATGTGGTGGGTCAGTCGAGGCCCTAGGCTAAATCGAGGCCGCTATTCAACTGTAGCGTCATTGAAGCACAAGACAAGGAGCACGTTGACCTGAAGCCCGGGAGCGCTTGACTTCGAGGCTAGTTGACCTAGGTGCCGTCCGAGCATGCAGAACAACCTTGGTTGCATCCATCGTTTCGGGCAAAGGTGACGATAGATGGGGTTAGACGGACGGACAGACAGGCCCACCATGTCCCAGGAACCAGTCGGGGTGCATTTCGATTCAGTTTGGAGCTGTTGCCCTAATTCCAAACGAACAAAAGCTGTTGGTGAGAGTGGTTTTGCTTCGAGAGCAGGTGGTGATGCCTGTCAAANAAAAGCTTTTCAAAGTGGTGGTTTGAGTGGTTCTCGAAGCAGGTGCTGTCAGGGAGCCCTGTTCTCAAGCTTCCCATCCATTCATTCATTCTTTGCCCGTCTGTCTGCCAATAATAATATAAAGCCAGGCCTTCGTCTGTTCCCCCCGCCCGTGCTGCTTTAGCTGCCTGCTTTAGCTGTCTATCCATCTTCTTGCTCGCTTGCTTCCCCAGCAATGGACCAGTCCTCGTCGATGGCTCCGGCCGACCCAAGCACCAGCAGCCCATCGACGACACTGCCACCATCAACGTTAGCATCCACCCAGCGCCCCGAAATATTCCCATCCTTTGCTAGGGAAATCATCTGCCTGGTGACGCTCTGTTTTTCTGTCACGACTGCAAGCATTGGCCCAGGTAAGTTCCATCTATCCTACTGCCATCATTGCCACCAACCGACAACCGAACGTTAATGATATTTGTTCGCCTAGGTGCGCTGCAGGTCGCTCTTCCTCAAATTGGAAAATACTACGACATCACGGGAGGTTCGTGCGCCAACAACACATAGCCCAACACAACGCACCTCACTCCATTTTACCACACGTTGAAAATACCTCGATCATCCATCCATGTTAAAAATGCTAACGATGCCATTGGTTCCTGCTAGGGGACCTGACATGGATCGTTGCCTCTGGCACCCTGACATCTGGTTCTTTCCTGCTTCTCTTTGGCTCCCTTTCGGTAGGTGCTCCTTTTTCTCCCTTCCAAATCTTTGTTCACCAAGCGGAATGCTTATATGCAATACATAGGACATTATCGGACGGCGAAGGATGCTGCTGTGCAGCTATGTGTGGTTTTCTTTGTGGAACCTCGCCGCCGGATTTGCTAAAAGCGACATCCTATTTGATGTGTTTCGCGGACTCTCTGGAATGGGTAAGCGATAGCATGGCAGATGTTCAGCCAGTTTTTCATACTTTAGCTAACCAGTCTTTATAGGAACGGTCAGTGCTAGAGACACTTCCCCCAATCAAACACACGACCCTAACAATAACGACAAGCTAACATCGTAATGTATACAACGCCTGTAGGCAGGAGCCATACCAGCTTCTGTTGGTATCTTAGGTTCTACATATCAACGAGGTACTCGCAAGAATAAGGCTTTCGCACTCCTGGGCGCCTTCCAGCCTCTCGGATATGTTATTGGTACGTTCATCCATCGGTCTCGTACATTTTGGGTATGCCAACCGTCGTGCATGACCATATATATACATATATGCATTCATATTAATACATTGTATGAACGTGCAGGCATCGTTGTCGGTGGTGTCACTACCCAGTTCTTGTCTTGGCAGTCCAATGTCTGGTTTCTTGCAATATTTTTCGCCGCCATCGCCATTATGACCTGGTTCTTCGTACCATCTGACCGAGCCCTCTTGGAATACACGAGGAAACAAGAGATGAAAGGCAACCGCATGAGCGTCGTTATGCCGCCTGAAGCCACTGTCTTCAATCTATCTGTTCTGCAGCTCCTGAAGCGAGTCGACTTTATCGGTGCCGGACTGGTCACGGCTGGATTTGCTTTATTCGTATATGCGTTGACCGCGGCATCAGGTTCAGCAACTGGCTGGAAGTCTGCTCAGATTCTCTCATGTCTGATAATAGGGGTCAATCTGGTTATAGCCTTTATAGTTTGGCAATGGTACGTTGGTCGATGGGGGAGTAGCTCGTCAGTGCAGCCGCTCATGCCACTGTCCATCTGGACCTACCCGAACCTCGGTATAGTAAGTTAGACTCAGCAAGTACTATACCCCCGACCGCTAGCTAGCCCCCATCTAATCCCGGAACCACCTTAGGTCATGCTTATCGTCACTTTTGGATGGATGAACTTTACGGGCACTCTGATGTTCTGGAGCACTCTGTGGTTCCAAGAGATCAACAATGCCACTCCGTTGGGTACGACTGCTAGATATCTCCCACAGGTTTTTGGTGGATTTTTAGTCAATCTATTCGCTGGGTACACTTTACACATCATGTATGTCCGATGGCACCCCTTAGTTCTCATGGTATCCACGCTAATATGCAGACAAGCCCGGGGAAGGTGCTCTTAATAATTGGCATGGCCTCTTTCACTGCATCGTCTCTATTATTCGCCTTGCAGCCGGCGCATATAACTTATTGGGCGATGGCCTTCCCTTCTCTATGTAAGCTCGTTCGTACACGCCAGTCTAATGAGACATTCTAACACTATTTTTCAACGCTAGGCCTGTCTGTAGTCGGCGCCGATCTTGTTTATATGGTCTCGAATCTTTTCGTTACGGAGTCGGTACCAAATAACCTCAAGTCTACGGCTGGTGCTGTCTTCAACACAGTGATATCGCTAGCAACCACCATAGGCCTCGGCGCTGGCACGGCAGTTGCCAACTCTGTCGCAAACGAAGGACAAAGGTCTGGCGAGGATGATCTTGATTTTCTAGTCCGCACATACCAATCACCTTTCTGGTTTGCAACCGGCGTCACCGCGCTTGGCACTATACTTTGCTTCTTTGTTAAAGTCGGAAGGCAGGGGCACGATAAACCAAGAGACATTGAAGACTCTCTTTCCGACCATGGAACCGATGGGACAAATATAGCGGCCCCAATGCGACCAGAGAGCGAACTTGGAAGCATAGCTCTAGAAATGAGAAAAGAGGAAGCCATCAACAACATCTCGTCCATGCGATCTGTAGTCTCCGAAGAGGGAGACATGGATATCGACGACAAGGGCGACGATGGGATTTCATTAGCCAAAGTCGGCGATGACACCATGTCCGCGCTGAAAGCTGGCAAGAGGTCACCTCAGTATCACAGTGACGCTACCACTGTTGTTTTTGAGGATGAAAGGCCGAACGAATAAAAAGCCATATCTGCTTTGGGGCCTCATAACCATGCTTTCTTCCACGACCTCGAGCTCGATGTCTAAATTCTTTAGTTTGATGATTTTCTATACGAATACCCCATGCGCGTGCATTTCTAACGTTCCCCTCAAATCCTTACAGTTGTTTATCACGTCCATCAAAAGCACTAGAAGCATAGACCACACCCTGAACTTCCAAGCTCAGTCATACCGTAGTGCGTACCTAAGCACTTGCTATCATTACTATCATTACTATTATTACAACATCGCTATTACATATCGCATAGGGGGTGGTCTTATTACATTGATTTTATTAACAAGAAGATGGTATGAAACTAGAGGTAAAATAGCCTTGTGCAAATATGAAATCGATTAAATTATTACATTATTGTTATACTGATGTATATGTATGCGTGTACATTATTAAGCCGGAGGGATAGCTTTCAACGTCACAGTACTTGCACCAATCATCCCAAGTTGCGGGGAGCCAGTACCCCACACCAGACTTCCATAGTAAATACCAAAAGTATTATAGCCGCCGGTCGAGCTGCAAGTAAGCATCCGGTTTCCGAGCGGACCCAACCCACACGCGAGAGGGAATGGGCCGAACCGGAAGTTTTGTTCCCACTGAAAGGCCACGCTGTTTGCAGAATTCGGTGCGGCGCCGGCGTATAGGATGCCGGGCCACACGTTGACGTCCATGCTGATCCACCCGTTTGAGTGCAGGTTGATACGCTGTGCCTGACCCTTGTCTGCGGTGAGTTGCAAGCTCCGCGTGTCAGAACCGTACTGCTTCCACGCGAAGAATTGGCCGATGTATGGCTGTGGGCCACTAGCAACCTGCAATGCGAACTGCGAGACCGTCTCTGTTGGGCCCGTGAAGACGGTTGCTGTTGAGGCAATGGTGAAGCTGGTGATAGTTGTGGCAGTGTCAGTGATGGTGAGATCAACGGTTGCGACATTGGTAGGCTGTTGTTCGGTAACCGTGGTTGTATCGGAGACGGTGACGACGCTGGTGGGAGTCTCAACTGTAATGGTGGAGATGGTGGCGACGCCAATGCAAGAGCATGCGCTGGAGTAGCGGACGTCACCGGAGCAAGCGCTAGCGTAGGTTGGAGTTGCGTTTCCGGGCTCTTGCCGCTTGACGAAATCAATGCCCATTGTACTAGTAATTGTGATCGTAGTAGGGACGGTGACTGTTGTGGTCGAGGGGAGAGTGACTACAGGTGTTACATAGATGGTATTCGTAGCAGTCGCGCCCAGATACTCGGTGGTAGTTGTCGAGTCAGTCATAGTCGAGTAAACCGTTCTACCATTCTACATTAGCACAGCTTGATACATGATAGACTTTGCGGGAAGGCATATATACAGAGCGTCTGGTGTGTATGTTGTGCGCCAGTAGGAGGCACAATCAGTCAACCCTCTGTTCCCGAACTGGGTGGCTCGAATGGCTACATTTACACACATAATATAATTAGAACCGAAATGTATATCTAGATCAACGTAGGAAAGGAAAAGAGGGCATACCTCGCAAGCAGAGGTCGGCGGCGCAGTCTCTCGGCCGGAGGACTGACCCGGAGACAACAGCTGCTGTCCCGACCAATAAAATCGCTGACTCGAGAATAGTATGCATCTTGGGTGTCAGATGTCTTCGATGTCAATCTCCTGTATCAATCTCCTGCATCAATTGTTGAGAACAATGAAAGCCCCTGTGGGCCACAGCTGGAGGGCATTCGGCCATGCTTTATAGCAATCGTCTTTTTCTTTCTTTTTTTTTTTTTTTTTTTTTGTTATATCGTTCCCCCCTTTTGATTTCCATCTTTTTTGACCGAACCCATCCGTTATCCGAGACCATTCCGCAGCGCGAACGTTAGACATTGCTATTATTCAGTGTTATTATCGCATTATAGTCGTGGCGTCGCAAGTGTGTTCAGCCCTCAGAGCTCCAATTGGTGATATTTCCGAAAGAGCGAAAGCGTGGAGACTGGCCCACGCGTGATTAAGCTTTTGCGCCAAGGGGGACCCACCAACGAGCGCGCCGCTTTAGGGAGGGTCCAGCGATATCCGGCGAGTCATGCCCTGCCATGCCCTGCCATGCCATTCAACATGTGAAGTCCGACACGATATGGTATTCGTGCATTTTGCGATATGATCTGGCGCGAACACGGCTGATAGTTTGCAGCATATGAATCCGACAACGAACGGGTCGCTCAAGGTGCATTGGGTACGGATTCCCTGTCCGCCAAGTGGGGCTTCGCATCAGACCCTTGTCCAGTGACCAGTTACTCACTTTTGCAATTGGATTAGGATGAGTCTGATTTGGAGACTTTCGTCGAAAATTCAACCGGCTTGAGCCTGTGCGACTGCTGTGCCTTGAAAAAAAAAACACGCTTAGCTGCGTCTTTGTGCAATCGAAGCCAGCGTCTATTCACCTGCCGCTCCTATGAAAATTATTAGGCTATCGTGATACGGGCTGTGACACAGAGCGGGCATCGGGGATATTGGTGCTGCGCAGGAAGCAGGAGGAGAAGGATGAGGAGAAGGAGGAGGCTGTGGTTGGGTTGAATCGAATAAATCAAATATATGCCGTTCCGCCTCGCGCTTCTTCTTCCTCCTCTTACCTCAGACAACATAAATAACGGCCCGCCAGACGCCTCCTTGTCCTCTGACATCTGTCTTCTCTCCCCAGTCCAACGTCCAAAGTCCATCTTCACCTTCATCTTCAAATTCATATTCATCAACCGTCGTCAGTTCCGTCGACGGTCCGTCGACAGTTCCATCGATACCTTCCTTCTCCCTGCTCGGCCGCTTAGCTTAATCCATCCACTCACACACACACACACACACCAATCGCGATGCAAGTCGCCCCGGCTAAGTCCATGTCTGTGGCTGACATCAAAGCCGGCCTCACGCTGGCCCACATCCGTCCAGGCCCCCCCACAGCCATGCCCGCCGCATCATCACCACATCCGCGAGGCCCTCCTCCCCCTCCGCCTACACGCCCGCCTCGCAGCTCTCACGAAAACAATCGCCCATCGCCTCCTATCCTTCCTCCGAGGCGCCTCTCGGGTCTCCCTGAGTCGCCACCTCCCTACAGTCCGCCAACCCCACCCCAGCTTCCACCAAGAGATCCACCGCCGCAGCCCTCAGGACCCCCGGCGCTACCTGGAAGACCTAAACCTCGTCCTCCGGTGAATCATCAGAAGTCGTCGCCTGTACCTGAGCGGACGAACCTACGCCCGCTCCCTCCTCTCGGCCATGTTCCCCCATCCATAGTCAAGCCAGCACCGAAACCGGCACTGAAGCCGAGTGTCTCTGGAGTAAAAACACCTAGTCTTTATCCTCGGCCATCCCTCCCAAAGTTGAACTCACAACCGCCGACGTCCACTCCAGCAACTCCCAACGAAATCAGTAGCCAACCACCAAAGCTGCCACGCCGACCTACCGACGATGATAACGCCCCTCGCCCTCCTAGTTTCCCCCCAAGGAAGATAGATCCCCGCCAATTCGGCCTTTCGCAACCGAGCCAAAATTTACCAAATGCTCCCCAAACCGTTGAGCCGACCCCGTCTATTCCTCAACATCCACCTTCAAGACCACCACCTCTCCCAATGGGCACAAAACCCAAGACTTTTCCTGGTCCCCCTACTGTGCCGACACAGCCCAAGCCAGCATCCTATCCATCGACAAACGCGCCGACGAGCGGGATGTGCCTGCGATGCAGGGACTTTTCGCATGTAGATGCTCATGCCGCAAAATTCCCAAGACATGCATATAGCGATGTTCAGCGGCTCGCTCTCGACCTAACGACGCCATTTGGATCGGCAACCGACAAGGCGCGAGGTAAATATATAATGCTCTAATCAGGTGCTTTGGAATATTTGCTAACTGTTACCCGTAACGTAGTAATCTTCACATGGCTACATCACAACGTTGTGTACGACGTTCAAGGCTTTTTCAATAACACTATCAAACCGTCAACGCCAGCCAGTACTCTCAGCACCGGTTTGGCTGTCTGCGAGGGATTTGCCGGTCTATTCGCGGCGATGGCTGTTCATGCTGGTCTAGAGGCGGTTGTTGTTAGCGGGCACGGCAAAGGGTATGGCTGGACAGAAACGGACAAATCTTATGTTCCACCATTTCAAGGGAACCATGCGTGGAACGCCTGCCGGATTGATGGCGGAGAGTGGCACTTGATAGATCCTTGCTGGGGTGCTGGTCACTTAGATTCTGGGAAGCGCACGTACAGCCAAACATTCGCTCCCGAACACTTCAACCAAACGAACGAGGAATTTGGAAAGCGCCATTTCCCCCAAAATTCGGAGCTACAACTGGTCGACCGGCCTATAACCTGGGAGGAGTACTTTCTCATGAAGCCGGAGGGTCCTTTGGCATTCACGCACATGACAAAACCAGAATACAATTTCGGGACGCAGACTGTCGAGCCACGTCAAAATCCCCTAAATTCATACAAACGGTACTCGTTTAGGTTGACAGGGGTTTGCGAACACACACCTGCCACCACTGCCTGGGTTCTCATTATTAGCAATGGCCAAAAAGAAGAAACAATGAGACCTGACGGGAAAGGTGGCCTCGTTGGAGCTATTGCCGCTGGGCCTAGTGGCACAAAAATTCAGATCCGTGCGATCCAAGAATTCAATAAGCGGTCTGGCAAAGGATTGACGGTTCAGCAGTGGGAAGATAGACACAAGGCGTCATGGAGCTGCTCCACCGTTAGCATTTGTGAGTGGGTGGTTGGATAAGGAGTTTATACTTTGCTTTTTCTTGCATGAGCATTTGATATAACGTTAAGGCATACCGGGGTAATGGGTCATATTATTTTTTGGAGAACGCAGGTCGCATTGATTTTGTTACGGCATAGTTTTATTTTACTTGTTTACACAGCATGACATGAGTATGGGTGATGGGTCTTAATGTATGGTACAGCATTCGTACTAGGTCTATTCTTTCTAGAAGGATATTCTTTAAAAAAGAAACGAAATCATGCAGTACAGCGTCCGGCGCTGTATCAAACTTTACTTACTCTAGGAAGCAAATGCCCTGGCAGCAAACGCTCTTCTCCTAGACTGCACTCGATGACCTATCCGTGAGCCCAGTCCCCAAACAGTCTATAGTCAAAGCACCAGAGGGTATTCATAATCCACTCTACAACAAGAGCAAAACCTGATATGCAAATCCAGAATACCAAGACATGGGCAATAATACCCACACTGGCATCCATACATCATTTCTTGCAGCAGGCGCAGAAACATGAGAAAATCCTGGAAATGATACAGCCTTTCATGAATGCTGCTTCTTCCGCTCGTTTCTCTTGTTTTTCCATCAACTGAGACCAGTAAGCTACATCCTTGATTGGCTCTGGTTGCGTGTCGACGACACGGTCCACAGCGTTTGTTATCTGCGCATGGCTGTACTCTCCAGGTATTCTGGCGAATTTTATTTCAGGCATCTGTATCCCACGTACTCTTTCTTTTCCCTCATCTTCGGTCCTTTCATCAGAGTCATCGTTATTAGCAGGTTTGATGTCATTTGTCCCATCCAGATATAGAATTCTAGGTTTCCCGTAGTATGCAGAAGTGACAGCGGTGCTGGTCGGGCTAACACCCTCCTGTGGCCTCTGGAAATCGAACGAATTTCGATATAACGGTGGCGGCCAGAGGTTCGCCGGCTGGGATGTCGGCGAGTAGGCGAAATCGTAAGCCTTTGGAGGTGGGGGGTTTGGTTGATGGGGATAAGTAGAAGGTCGCTCGATTCCTCGAGGCGCCATCGCATCAAGATCTGTGTTTTTATGGTCCATCTAGAGGAAAGGGCCGTAGGTTCGGGATAATTATATTCAAGGCATCAACCGGTAGATTTGGTGATATGTCGAAAGCGTGATTCCAGTATCCGATAGTTCGAATTCGAACGCAATCTACTTGCAATGGGTGAGGTTTGGTTGCAGAGCTACAGGTCGGCCGTTAACTCGGACATCGTACACATGCAATTGCGGCGATGCATGTTTTCGTTTGATAAAACATGATACGACAGGCGCCTGTTCTGAGATGCTCGAGGATCTGTCTGAGATAATCATGACCAAGCATTTATACTCGTGTTGGCTTGTTGCAAATTTTGCGGAACACTCGGAATCACGCCCGTGAGAATATGCACACTGCAGAAGCTTCTAACCCGCCGTTGTCCACAGCATAACCCGTTCAAAACTACAAAACAGAAGAAAAAAGGTAGCGCCTGCCTCCCCAGCAAATATATCATACCAATATCAAAAGCCTCAAGTGGACAAAAAACCATTGCCAAATCCCGTTTAATCTACCGCCCATCTATTCGTTTCGCCTCACACCAAACTTCTCCAGCCAATCCTTAGCTTTATTCACCAATTCAACTTCATCGCTCGTCTCCTCGCTCGCAACCTCCACAGCCTTGGTACACCACTCGACTGCCCACCCTCCTTTGCCCTGTGAGTCCTCCGCATAGCTGAGCATCTCAGCAATATTCTTCCGCTTCTGTGTCGCCTCATCCACGCAAAAATGTAGAGGGTGGGAGGTATACCCGCCTAGCAGGCCGTCGATACCCACCAGTGGCTTCACTATGGCATCGGTCTCCTTTGAAGTTACCATGGGCAGTGGAGGCTTTGTATTCGCACGCCCAGATCTGCACATCTCATTCATGCACCAGGGCTTACCGCACCCCCTAAGCAACTGGGTTAGATATCTCAACTCGGTTCTCCGCGATAGTGCCGAGTTGCTCGGATCATGGGCCGGTGAATACAGTGGTCCGAAGCAGACGGTGCATAGGTCCGTTCGGTTATCCGCACCCGCACCGCGTCCTACAGTTACCGTCCTAGAACAGTTTACGTTCCGGCAGACTCTCGGCAGCGGCTTCGACTTCCGCTCTAGATCGTGGTGTTTTAGATGCGCCTCCATGTTTTTTAACTGCACTATCCTGGTACAGATGTGGCAGTTTGTAGTCCTACCACCACAACTCATCTCGTGCGGCGCCAGGCCCGTGAAGGCGGCGGTGAAGTCTGTGTCTTCTTCTTGCGGAAGAACGAGATGGCAGAAGCGACAAAGGATAAGCTTGCTGGGACACGTTGTAGTTCTGTGCGATGCAAGCTCTGAGAGAGAGCCTGCGGAGTAATCACAGGCACCACATTTTCGAGGCGTGTGTGCAATGTCCATATGTTTGTCGTAAGTGCTTCGGCCTGCTTGGTTGGTTCCAAAGGCCTTACACTCTGTGCAATGCCAGTGATCCGTTTCAGTTCCCTTTTTGAAAACCTGACCACAGCCTTTAGGGCAGAGGACGTTATTGCGCAAACAGAAGTTTTGGTGTAAAAACATGGAGTTTTTCGGTATCGAACGCTTGCAGTTAGAGCATATTTCATTGTCTGGATTTTCGTCCGACATGACAGTATCCTCGTCGTCTTCTTTGGGGTCGAGAATTTGAGTTATCGATAGTAAGAAATCCGCAGTGTCGTTAGACATCGGCCGTTTGGAGTTTTCGTCTGCAGCACCTTGTTCATATACGTGTAAAGATATTTTGATCTCCTTCGCTGTTTCTATATGAGGGTCATCGGGCATAATAGTTATTGGATTGGATCCATCAAAGCGACTCCATGTCCATTCCTCCATTTTCGGCCACCCCTGCATTGAATCTGTCCCCACCATGACGTCGACATCATCCTCGGGCACACGTATCACGATTGGCTGTGAACGGTCCCATGTTGTTAGATTGAAGTGAATATACGCATTGCCGCCGACTTTCCCTTCCTTCGGACCATTGATGTCGATCACGCCGCCGGTACTTGATTCCGCATTTTTGCGCAACTCCCGCTGCCGCAAAGACTCTTTGGCCTGCTCTTCATTTAAGGGCTCGATGTCGACTTCCAAATCAGTGTCGACGATGCAAATTGCCTCCGAAGTCTCGGGTTTCACCCGATCGATTAGGAACTTAAAGTCCTTCTGACCGTCTGTTCGCTGATGTGAAAGTGGAGGGACAGCCAGGACGTTGTTCAACACCAATGTTGTAAAGTTCTTTTGCAGGTGGTTCTCTAGCAGGGGCTTCCAATCTTCCTCGTAGCCGGCATCAAGAGGACGTAGTCGAACAAAGGTGCCCTTTGGGATATTTACGGCTTCGATTTTTAGATCGATAGCTTGTTGTGGTTCCCCCTCCGCTTCCTCTTCCTCATCACCTTCGTTCTCGTATTCTTCCCGGGGCTGTTGGGTGCCAGGCAATGCGAGGCCTTCCCGGAGGAAGCTGCTCAGCACAACCTCGCCATCTTCCGCGGAGAATTCGCGGATACCTGCATATGCAGTTCTCCCGTTGGCAATATTGGTCACCCGGAAGATCAGAGGGTGGGGCAGCTGCTGTCGGGCCTCGTTCCGCCTGGTAAGCGCCTCGTACGGAGATACGCTATCCCACGATGTCGGATCGTAGTCTGGTGATTGCAATAGGCCCGCTGCAGCTTGCGACGCAGCCTCGAGTAGTTTCTCTAGTGCATCCTGTGGCAGAAGCAGTTTATCCCCGGTTAATGATTGCGGCGGTGAAGAGGCCGAAAGTCGGAAGGTAGAAGACCAGTCCAACGTCGGAGGAACCGGCCCAGCAACCGAGCCAGCCATGTTTCCTAGGTTTATTTGTGTGAAGGGGCGAAGAATCGAAGCAATTGTATTGGAGGTTATCGGTTTCTAGGCGTGGCTATATATAAGCGGACCGATATCAGTTGCGGCAGGGCGCGGCCTTGCGAATACGAAAAACGAAATCACTTCCGAGTTGCGTGTTGGAGATGCGAGGCCGAATGCGAACGTATCAAGGGGACTGACGAAAGCGAAGAAAAGCAGGCGGATGCTTTTCTGAATAAATAGGAACCGTCGGCCGCCGCCGCCTTTGCGGTGGCACAAAGTGCATGTGCCGCATCACGCTGCTTGCTTGATAATATGCCTTTGGTGTTGTGGTGGTCTTCCAGCACGTTCGACAATTGGCCCTGGCCCAACTCACTCACTCACACACACACTCTCTCTCCATACATACATTTGGAGCGTCACGTGATCTCGAAATAACCGTACAAAGTGCTGCTGCCTGTCTTGCGTATGGATTCCTAATCACAGCTTCGGCCTCCCGGCAATATCAGAACTCGAACGGACGTTTTAGAAGTGCTAGATGATAATGGATTGCTTTCGGAGAAGCTGGTGAAGCTAAACTTAAGGGTAAGTACACTATCAGTAGCAAGGTCCGCATGTTAGAGTCAAAAGCCAGCTGCTGACTTGGGTTGCTATCTCGATTTGGAGCTATGTCTTGAGAGCTCCACTTGCGGCTCCTAAAATGTCACCTCACAGGCCCTCCGTGCGTGATTCACTCGACGCATTTCGTGTGCCATCAGACATCGGCCCTGTGCCGTGACAAAACGGTTTACAGAACCCCGACAGCACTGTTGGCGTTCCCGTAACGGAGCTTCGGAATCACTACGAGTCAGTGTAGAAAGAGCTATAGTCCTATACATTCTTTTCCTTTTGAACTTGTACTCCCAGAAATTGAGAGCTAACTAAGTATTTACCTAAGTATTTAAGTATGCACTGCAAAATTAGGAGTAAGGGCCGACAAGGGTCTACGGTTAAGTGAGATATATGGATCATGAATTGTAGGCTTTCCATATTCCTTCCTTGCGGGGAAGCTTCCTATCTCTGCTCTAGCTAGCTAGCCCCTCATATTGACTACACCCAAAAGCGTCTAAGGGCAAATAGGAACAGAAAAAGAAACAGAAAAGAGAAGCTTTGTTGCTGCTGGAAAGATGAGACCACAACCTAAGATTATATAGGTATAGACACCCTAAGCTTGAATCCGTTACCTTGCATAGACTGCATATATTGTCTAAGCCATCGTTTACATATTAGCAAGAATCGTGTTGCTTCTGTTGTTATTACGGGGCAGCGAATTTTAAACTTTAGGACGAGATGATAATGGGCAATTTCCACATCCGCGGAAATTGGGATGATAGCTCAACCCTCGGCCGTGTTCTCTCACCAGGGAGTAATCAACGGGTGCATGCATGCGGCTGGGGGAGCAACCAGCAACGGTCAATCTGTTTCCCATGGACTGTGAAATATTGTGCATGCACAGGCATCTGGGATATAATTATATTATATTATATTGCATGCACATGAAGGCACACTTGCTTCTACATCTGGTTGTTTGCAGCGCTTGGTAACGGATTAAAGGGCAGATTCCGACACACGCTGGAAGGCAGTTGTCCAGTCATCCGAAGCTGAGACTATCTTAGCAATCACGGAAAGCGCTAAAAGCAAGGGCCAGAAACAAGCCCCCCAAAGATAGCGGGTCAGTGCTTGCGATGTGCGTGGTAGGCTGCCGATTCCGAAGAATGCGTTCATGAATCGCCAAAGACAGGCACAAAGATAATTTCCAACGCTGGACCCTTCCTTCTAGATGAAGATCTCTCGATATATGCTAACGATCAAATTTGGCATGTTCTGTTTCACAGGGCATTGTGTTCGGGCCAAAAAAACACAACATTAGCTTGGAGTGTTTTGCATCGCCCGGCATTTGATCATTTGCGGCACTCATATTCTCTAGTGACGTTTTATTGGTCCGCAGTGCTGCCAGTGCGGGAAGTACCTTTTAAATCATCCCCTGCAAAGAGACACGACGCCGCTGAATTGAGACGTGGGCTATTCTTCGAATAGCAAACGATAGATGGGTTACAAATCCAGATTGGTTATTTCGTAGCCCGAACAACGCTAGATGAGGGGAGCCAATGGCCGCATAGTGGCACCACGGCGAATCTATTTTGGATAGCTTAGCCTGCAACAATTAATCGATGCAATCCAGAAACATCCCCCCCAAACAAGGAACTCGAACTGAGAAAAACGTTCGTCAAAAATACTATCTTTGGTACCGCGCATTGCATTAACTACTTCGCTCGGATCCTACGCAAGAGACATGTTGACCACATGACTGCGATCCGTCTGTCGAAAATTGAAAGGAATGTTCGGGAATGTTGGACTTCAAGATCGATCGATCCGATAGTGCGAGTGTGCATAGGGCGGATAACCCTTTTGAGAGATTCTCAGGATGATCTCTTTTTATTCGCTCCCCTTGACAAAGCCTTCTCCTGCGTGAAAGCATGTTTGCAGGGGGGGATACCACAGAAACATCTAGCTCTCGTTGTCCCTTACTGTGCTTGCTTGATTGCACTGGAACAATTAGGCGTGGGCATGGGCGTGGTGGTGGGGACCTGTTGGTGATGATTGACCCAGTTCCCCTTTTTGCGCCAAAGGCGGAGGGGCCCCTGAACTAAGACTAAATAGAGCAATATGGCTGGGTAGTCTCCCGCCTGCGAAGGAGAAAATCCGGCCCCAAGAGCGCCTCTCCTGATAATGTAAGAGGTCACTGCCTGTTCTGTTCCACCATTTTTTATTTTTACGCAGGTGACGTCCGCGTACTGATCTCAAGATGGTTTCGCCTCCTGCAGGATTGCCCCAGGGAGATTCCTAGCTGAGGCACACAGACGTAGCGGATAAAACCATTCGGCTGTTCTCCTCCTGGAAACCATATTCTTTTTCTGATGATATTAATTTGATTCCTTCTCTATTTTTTTGTTATTCCTCTTTTCTTCCACAATACCATTCGCACAAATTTTTTTCTCTCTCTCGATACCCAACTGAAGAATTAGTTACAACAGGATTCCAAAAGCCCCAATGAGTTATCGCGTTGATGAATGAAGATACGCGAGAGGACATCACGTTCACGAGCCGAACTTAAGCCGAGATACGGCAGACTCGGCAACCGATACATACCAGCGAACGGTTCAAGCAACCCTTATTTCGTCGTAAACTATCTACAAATTCGACTGGTTTAAGATTCTACAAATTTATCTGTATTATCTGTGTTAGGATTCGACGAGGTTGTCAACATGCCGGCAACCATGGCGATAACCCACCGGACGAGCATGAAACCCGCCTCGATAGCATCGATATCTGGTCCGCAAGATGAAATCGGCACCCATTTGGGGATGCTGCCCTCTTCTCCCAACATTCTCGTGCTGCCCGCTGTCAGCATACCCTCAAGATTTTCGCCCAACAGTCCAGTATCGCCTTCTGGAGAATTTCATAAAATCGATGTCCGGGATTTGATCTCGTCGGCATACGCGGAATATACGGAACGACAGCTGCTAGCAGACGGGTTCGTCATAAACCACCCGTCGAGGGGTGTAATCCTACAGAAAGGCTGGATTACACTTCTTGCGGAGTGCGCCCAATTGCTGCTTGATGTTCATGTATACAACACGGTGGAGGAGGCTGTCGCTGCGATCAAAAATATCTGCGACGGTGGAGTAGAAGAGATCGAGACGGAAGAGGAAGTGGAGGTTGAGATTGATATCAGCGATACGGACACCGACAAGACGCCTATCATTGAAGAAGAGCCTGCCCTGGAGGCGGAACACGATGATGGTCCCCTAAAGCCTCAAACCGTTTCTCGCCTCTCCCGCTCTTCATCTTTGACTTCAAACTCTTCCACTTCTGCGAAGAGTAAATTTAGGACTTCTGATCGATCGCTCAGTTCCCTTACGACTCGAGTTGATGATTCAATTGACGAGGAACTAGAACTGGAGGAAGACAAGATGGTGCCCTTGAGGATGAGCAAGTCAACCATTGATCTCCAGCTCCCCAGATCACAATCCTCAGCGTCTATGAGAGAGCGCGCGACTACACCGCCACCAACTGCTGGCTCCCCGGCCCCAAATGGGCCCCCGAAACGCAGGAGTGGGAACAACGGTAGGGACGGGAAGAGATTTCCTGTTCGAGCCGCAAGCATGGATAACCTAACCGGGCTTGTAGCTCTTGGGATTGTAAACAATGAAATAAACAATACAACTCCCGCCTCGGAGCCCAAGCCTGCCATCCGCGAGGGCGCAACTGTGGCTGAACGGAAGCGGATGCTTGAGGAGAAAATGGCTGAGGACAAGACGAGCTTAAGCCAAAAGCGGATTTCGGAGCCTCCCGAGCCCTTGAATTTGAAGGATCGCTCCGTCGAGAAATGGAAACCACAGTTTCAACATACAAGAAGCGCTAGTCAGAAGCTGTCCCGGGAATCACTCCTGAATGCAAATAATTCTCCGCGGGTGTCGACCCAATCGTTTGAGAGCAGGAGTTCAACACCAACGAGATGGAGCGACGAAATCCCCAAGAAAAAGACAAAAACGGTTACTGAGATAAGAAAAGTCAAGACCGTGAAAACGCACCCACCCCTCAAGTTTCAAGAAGATGTCATGTTGCTCCTGCATGATTCGGAAACGTCGCCGACATTTATAAAGCTCGTTGATGCCATATCTGTATCAATCAACAGCATACCTTCAACCCCCTTCACACCCTCTTTCCCTTCGCCTCCGACTGCATATCCATCTCCACCAATCTCTCCAACAACGCCAACCATTGTTGTAGAACAAGCTGTTGCCGACAAAAGAATCTCAATGTCTTCCATACACTCAACCCCTCGACTTAGCTTGTTTCCGCGACCGAGAACACGAGACTCAGAGAGAGAATCCAACCCACCACCCATTGATCTTCTGAAAGCTCAGCAGCCCAAGCCCACCCCAAAAGAAATACCACCAATCCCTTCGCCTAAGCTAGTGACTCCAGTCAAAAAGATCGATGTTGGAGATGACTCGCCCTTAGCCATTCAGAATGAGATCCGTGGTGTGCTCGGAGATAGAATGACTGCTGTCAGAAAATTCCCAACTGTCGTTCAAGGGCTGGCTCTAGGTATGGGGTTGGGACTGGGACTTTTGAACTACGGTGGTGAGGCCCCGGGTAACAAGTTCTGGGCACCTGTTCTCGGTGGCAATGGTGGTGGAGCTTCAGTCGATATGATATATGCTGTCGGCTTTGAGCGTGGGTGTGAAAAATGGGGCAATAGATTGGTGCAGCGCCTAACAAGTGGGATTGGGAGATGCGGGCCTGCCCACTGCGTTTCGTTAAAGTGAGTTTGAACTCTTGTAATGGAGTGGTTTTAAACATCCGACATTGTAGGACATAATGGATGGAATACTAATGTCTGCGATCTAGTTATCTGCTCTCTCTCTCACTACGACAACTTAACCCATCTGCTCCGAATTACACCTCTCAGGTTCATGCTGCTTTATCCGGGAAATACCTTGTGCCACAGCTCGAAGATTACTTGTCTGTTAACTCCAACACGAGATGCCTTATTATAACATTCGATGCAGCAACTGTACCGAACACAAACCTTGAACCTCTTCGTGAGCTCCGAAGAGTCCTAGATGGAACCAAACCAGATTCTGCTTTCAAGATTATCTCTGTGATTGGTGGTCCGGTAAGCGGCGTGGAAGAAACACATTTATCGCTCAAGGAAAATACCAGCTTTGAGTCCAAACGCTCGTCTAGAGCATCCCAGAGGTCTTCAAGTCGGAACAGCCATCGTCATAGTCTCATTCCAACAAAAACTTCTCCTGAGAAAGGGAGTCAACAGTCGATACGAACAAACAGCTCTCGGGCCACGTCTCCAATTGAAAGGAGTATGTCGCTTCGAACGTCAGCTTCGAACACAAGTTTGGTTATTGATGAAAAGACACTTATGCGAAGACGTGAACTCGAAGCCATGTCCAACATGCTCATGATCCAAAAAGCAGACGACAGCGACGCATTTGAAAGCTATATCTCTCGGATCGCTGAGCACCTCCGCGAACGAGAAGACAAGACTGGATCCTATAAAGCATTTGAGTCTACTTTCGAGACCAAGCCTGAGCCCGAGGAACCCGAAGAAACCCCGGTAAACATGGAGGCCAATCTTCAACTTGATGAAGATGAAGAGGAGGAGGAAGATGATGACGACGATTTTGAGGTTAACTACAACAACGTTGTAATGACAGTTGGCGTTCCTCGATCACAGAAGACTCACTCGAGCACTTGGAGCAAGATGTGGAGCCGGGAAATCCTTGGCAAGAAGAAGTCCAAGTCTAGCGGCCCTGCCCACTGCGGGCCGGCAGAACAAGTACAGGGTAGTGCGAAGGCATTCAAGCTACTCGGACTCGATAATTAGGGAGGTGTGGATTGTCATTTCCCAAGGCTAAGAACAGAGCAGAAACAAGGTGATCATGATTGATTTTCTCCCATTTCTATACTTACTTATTCTTCTATTTCGCGCGGTATATTACCAGCATTGTTCTGGCACTGGCATCAAGCCCTGGTTCCCAAATATTTCTCTTTTGCAAAGCTTTTTTCAAGAATTTTATGATTTCATTAGCTCTACAAACTATCTATCTACTCTGGAAGGAAATATCGGCGTTTCAAAAGGTTCGTTCACAAAATATTAGCTTTACATTTTTATCTTACGAGGTTCACGACCAGAACGCTGTTCTGGGCAATCTTATATTTTTGTTCATTATTACAACCCCGTTTCATTCTTAATGTATTTTATACCATCCCATGCTACTTGGGCTTTTTTCTTTGCTGGAGGCGAGTTTGATTGTATCGTTCGACTGGACAATTGTATAATTGTAATCTGTCAACATAATCTTATATATAATTATATATGGATACGCTGCACTCACTATTCTTCCTGGTATCGCCGCGTGCGTCTGCGGCAAAGCCAAAGTGCCAACAGGCAACAGCACTCCAAGCTGGGCGCATATGCGTCGCATTTCCCATGCCATTTCATTCGTATATATGTCATCTCTGCCTCGAGAGCGCAGTTTAGAGGCTGATAGATATTGTTGTGTGTTGTCGCCGTTGTACGACGCCAAGGCGAGCAGGGGGTTGGTTCTGCATATGTTCCGGATATAGAATTCCAGATGGTCCTTCATCTCAACCCTTTTGGGAAGAACGACCAACAGCTGGCAGCCAAGTATCACCGAGATGATCTGGTATGACCCTCGGAATACTATTACCATCCCAATACCTTCACCCTAGTTGCAGCATTCTTAACCAGTCCGCACGTTGATTTACATCACATCCTTCCGCCATGCCGCCAGCGCAAGAAAGTCAGGGGTCTGGCCACCTGCTTTCCCCCGAGCAATACGATGATGATGCTTCCACGCTCCGAGACTCCTCGGAAGAAGATGAACAACATCCGACCTCACAAAATTTGGAAGCTATAAGAAGAGGCGCGTCGCAAGAATACGAGGAAGAGCACCGGCGGATATTTGACGACTTGGAAGACGACGACTTGGTGGTGCACCACACCGAAGTCAACATGGACGACAGGGATGTTCTAGACTCAGAAGATGAGAGGGAGAGGTTATTAAGTATAGCGAAGGACCAGGCATCGATATTTGGCAGCCTAGGAAGGAAAAAAGGAAGGCGAGTGTTAGTTGGGAGTATGAGAGACACGTACAAGATGGAGGAAGGAACAGGGAAGAAGGCTGGCATGAAGGTTTACGACATCGACAGGCAGAATGTAGCGACACTACCTATCCATACTCCGATCCTGTTAGACTTATTGATGCTAATATGGTTATTCGTTTGATAGACCCGAAGACCCACTATTATCAAACTAGCGATATTCACGGTGGCCTTGACGTCGTTCCTCGTCGCGTTAATTGGAGGCGCCATGCAGTATTCCTCATCGGGGGCAGGGTTCTCTAAGTCGACAGTTAGCAATGGGTCCGTCGAATATCACCCCACGACAATCCTCATATCTCTCGATGGCTTCCGTGCCGACTTCCTACGCCGTGGCTTGTCACCTACTCTCCAAAAGTTCATTGATACTGGTGTATCCCCCGCCTATATGCTTCCAAGCTTCCCCAGCGTGACGTTTCCCAATCACTGGAGTATTGTTACCGGGATGTACCCGGAATCGCATGGGATTGTAGGGAATTCATTCTGGGATCCGGAACTTGAAAAGGAATTCTGGTACACGGACCCGGAAAGGTCCCTTCAGTCCTTCTGGTGGGGAGGCGAACCGATCTGGGAGACGGCTGAGAGACAGGGCCTTAAGGCCGCTGTGCATATGTGGCCTGGCTCTGAAATGCATCCTGCCCCTTACGAAATATCCTACCTGGACCATTTCAATAAATCCGAAGCCCTAACCACCAAAATCGATCGCATTATGGAATGGCTGGACAAACCTATCGACTCGCGACCTCAGCTTATCGCTTCTTATTTTCATCACGTCGATACGGCAGGTCACAAATACGGGCCCAACTCGACAGAAGTTAACAACACCATTACTCTGATTGATAACACGCTTGCCCAGCTTTTTAGCGATATCGAAGCCCGGAACTTAACCCGTGTCGTTAACATTGTCGTTGTATCTGACCACGGCATGGCAACAACAAGTAACGACCGGCTCATCTTCCTAGATGATATTATAGATATGAAGCAGATTGAATTCAGCGATGGCTGGCCTCTTTACGGCCTGCGCCCTAAACAGGGCGTTAATATATCTGCGCTTCATGAGGTTTTGGCAAAAGAAGCCGCGAAAACCCCCAACTGGGACGTCTACCTGCGAGATGTTGACATGCCAGAACGGTGGCACTTTTCAAAGAACCCCAGGATTGCACCACTTTGGATAGTCCCCAAAACCGGATGGGCCATCGTCACAAGACCAGAACATGACCCATCCAAAACAAACAAACCGTATAGTCCACGAGGCTTACATGGTTATGATAATACCCATCCCCTGATGCGTTCGATATTTGTCGCTCAGGGACCGGCTTTCCCACATCCGCCGGGAACTAAAGTTGAGCCGTTCGGGAATTGGGAAGTTTATGCTATGATTTGCCATAGTCTGGGGTTAAAGGAATCCATAATTGGAAACAATGGTACCATGGCATGGGGGACGCCTAGCGGTGGATTTAAGCTTGCGTCATCGTCGAATACAAATGCGGAGGATGTTAATGACCTGCCAGCAGAAGCTAGTTTGACTATCCCTACATCATCGGCTACTTTCCAGCCGACAAAATCCCCGTCTCCACTCGATGATAATGAGAAATCGATATTAAGTCATATTTCAGAAGCAAAGTCGATTCAAGTCGACGAACCGATTACCGAGAATCCTAAACCGACTTTTAAGCCGAGCCCAGGAACTCCGGATGAAGCACCTACGGACGCTATTGTGTCGAAGCCAGTGATCTCAGACGATAGCACGCGCAACACGACTGATGCTGAAAAGCAGGAAGAAGCCAAGGCTCATGGTTTCAAAAGTTGGCTAGAGTACATGAAGTCTAAGGCACACGAGCTCGAACAGAAGATATCCAACTGGCTGAGTAATATCTGGGGCTCATAGATTTACTTTTTTTTCTTTTCATATGCTTTCCGGCTAGTTGGCGTTCACGGCCCTTTGCTTCTTTGCTTCTGCTGGTTCGAACGCAATAATGTCATTTGACAGATACGCTTTGGCCTCTTTTTTTTTGCTTTGCTTCCTTTCGGTTAGACCCCGCTCTTGTGCCAGTTTGGAAGCCCATCCAGATAAATTTACATCGCAATTTGTGCATAATCATAAACTGTACTCTCAGTAGATAATGACAGAATGATACAAGGGCGCCTCGATTGATAGGAAGAATAAACAAAAGTAAATATACATCAGTTAAACACGCTCCTCCAGTTCATTTTTGAAACCCGTTTTGTCCATTGCAATAAAAGCATATACTTCAGGACTACAAAGGAGAAAAGAGAAAGCAAAGAGCAGGTTGGTGAAGGATATCATCCACTGTGCTCGCTTCCGACAGCCACGAGCATCATGATGATAGCAATACCTCGAGGGATTTACCTCAATCCTTAAAGCACTTAACCAGAACACCCTTCCCGCCAAGGCACATTGTCAAAGTAGCATTAAGCTTAACAAATGGGTTGTACTCGCCGCTCTCGAATCGGTTAAAGTTCTGGAACAGTCTAACAATAGCATACGAGGCTTCAATAAGTGCGAATTGCTGGCCAAGGCAAATTCTAGGACCACCATTGAATGGCAGGTACTCAAAATTGCCAAAACCTTCCTTGTTGCGTGGTTCACCCCATCGTTCGGGTCGAAACCTATGCAGTAATTGTAAATTAGTATCAGAGCTATGAAAGCACTGCTTTAGAAAGGGTAAGAAAAAATATATACCAATTGGCGTCAGGGCCCCAGATATCTTCACGCCGATGCATGGCATAGACAGAATATTCAATCATCGTATTTTTCGGTATGAATATGGGACTCTTTCCGTCAGGACCACCCCCAAGAGGCAGAGTAGTATCCTCATATGCGGCACGGACGTTGAATGGCACCACCGGGTAGAGCCTAAGAGTTTCATCGATGACCCATCTCAAGTACTTGCAGCTCTTGAGTTTCTCAAAAGTGAGGAGTTCAGTCTTATCTTCCCCAAAGTGCTCCTTAATGGCGGCACGGAGTTTCTGTTCAACATCGGGGTGGCGGACAAGAAGGTAGAAAGCAAACGAGAGAAGACTGGCAGTGGTGTCTCGGCCGGCGAGGAGAATGTTGGTCAAGGCGTCCCGCAGAACAATGGGGTCTTGGGTGCTTTTTGCGAGTTCATCCAGGAACACATATCGCTTCTTTCCAGGCTTCTCGGACTCTCCAGCATTCCCTCGTTTGTGAAGTTGAATGGCTTTGTGGACATACTTGTCTGCAAACTCATGGCAAATTCTATTGGCTTCTTTGAACTCCTCCGGGTTATGCATGTAGTAATAGTTTCTCAGCCGATACCTATTAATGATGTGTCTCTGGGATAGATCAAATGCACGAGCGAACTTGTTGCCAATAGGAATTTCATTAACCTCTCCGCGTAGAACATTTCGGCGATGCCTCAAGGTTTCACAGCTCCTATGTATAGCAGACAGATTAGTGGAGATTTTGCCAGGGGAGAGTTAGTGGGAGGTGGGCTTACTCTCCAAAGAGGAATTGTGTAGCGGTATCGATGGTGAGCTCGAAGAACAGTTCCTGAAGGTCGATGATTCTGCCATCCGTTGGTATGCAATCTATCATGACCTGGATATGCTCCTCCATGTTCTCCAGTTGGGTGATCTGATCCCGAGCAAATTGAGGTCGCAGAAGAGCCCTTGAATGTTCCCAACCATGTCCATCGATAGAAAATATTCCTGATCCAAGAAGTGGGCTGAAAGAGCCAATACGTGGAGGCCCAATACCAAAGTCCTTAAACTGGGAAGTGAGAACAGCTTGGATGTTGCGCGGTTCGATAGTTGCAATTGACGTAGTTCCTGAACATCTCCTATAAGCCTGACATTGCCTTGTAGAACTTCTAGGAAGTTACCGCATACACACCTAGAATGCTGACGGCATATGTGTTTCCCCATCTATAGGTAGAACACAGGTTAGCTTATTCTATTTTATTTGCATTTTTCTGAAATGGATGTTGAATATAAAAGAACCAGGCTTTGAATTAACGGGGTTTGGGTTCGGTTATAAGAAAGACGTACTTGTTCGATTCAGATCTAATATTACACAAAATCCATCCCCGTTAGCAGGTCTATTGGAGGATACGTTTAGGCTTGAAAGGGAGCGGAGGACATACCTCGCCCATTCAGGAAGAGTCTGGTTCTCAAAGTTCTGTACATCCAACATGTTCATATTAGAACACTACCATCCAACAGAACCATAAACCGAGTTGATATAAACTATACTAACCCACATGATAACACTATAGATGTCCAATCCGAGAGGCAGTTTGGATGGTTTAAAGTTAGGTTTTTCCGTGCCATGGAGCTTTCGAAACTTCCGTTCCCGTAGCCAGAAGTTGACCTTCGTCCATACATAGTACCCCACGAGGGAGGCACCTGCAAGACCTAGCCATTTGAGCATCGTAACTAGACGGTACTTTTCCAGCGGCTGTGTTGGTGTGGCGATTGTTGGTAACCGGTTCGAAGGTGATCAAGTTGGTGTCGTGTGGAAGGAAATCCTCTTCCTCTTCCTCTTCCTCACCGAGGCTCAGAAACGGGACGAGGACGGAGGGGCGGAGATATATATATCGGCTCCAACAGACGACTGCATGCAACATATCAGTTACATTCCTACACCATGTTTTTCTCTAACTATTATAAATAAACCCTCCACGGTACCCCCAGACGGCACTTCAAACTTCTATCAAGGGCCGGAAAAGAAATTACAGGAACCAAGTTTTTAGCTCGCCCCGCCCATTACATTACTATCCAAGCTGACTGGCTAGACAGCAGTAGCCCTGCATCCTTCAATATTGCATGCCTCTTCCATACAAACATACCTTCCTCACACGACGACCAAACTTAGTGCAGCTGTGGAAGTTCGGACACGCAGGGCTCTGGAGCTACCGTACATGCCTCTGTTACGACATTTTTATGCGATTGTGCCGTTGGCGTCGTATTCGGATCCCCCAAATCAGGGTCATGAGACCGAGTCAAGATCGCAGTCATAGATCTGGGGAAGAAGCATCTATGGCAGCAAGGTCGAATGATACCGGGAGCAAGTCGGTTTAATTCTATCCCCGATGGTACCACTCAAATCCACACCAATTCAACCGAACGGAGTCTCCTTTAGGAAAGAAGCAATGGAAATCGCAAATTCACATGGGTATCGCTTGGCTTCCATTTACCGACACCGATTAGCGTTGTCTCTCAGCTTGTGATTGCAACAAGTGCAGGCTGGATTCCAAATGTACGCCAA
The DNA here is from genome assembly GCA_036971555.1 of Drechslerella coelobrocha. NCBI lineage: Eukaryota > Fungi > Ascomycota > Orbiliomycetes > Orbiliales > Orbiliaceae > Drechslerella > Drechslerella coelobrocha. The sequence goes on from JAJTUH010000001.1 coordinate 2,477,976, forward strand.
ACGCAGAGAGAAAAGAGGAGACGGGATGCCGAAGGTCTGGTTTCTGCAGTGCATCGAAACCGGCCGCATATGTAAGACGTACAGACATCTGCAGACTTGTATCTTTAAAGCACCTCCTGCCGGTCGGTGGACCTGTGGGGAAATATGTCCCTGCGATTTCAAAGTACTAGAGACAACCGCCCAGCGCCACGATATTTTTCTCGCAATGATTCGCACATGACCCTGAAAAGTGGATTCAGCGACAGAGGCGCTAGCTTCTTTGTAGGACAGCGGGATGTCAATCAGAGTCCGAAACTTTATCAAGGCGCTGCTCACGACTCAAGTCCCTGCTTCAGATCAACATGGGAAACCTTGAAAGCTGCCTCTCCTAGCGTCACTCCTGCGTCAACGAGCAATGAAGCTTGCATCTCGGGCAATTTTTACCAATGTGCCCACAATAATTGACAGTCAAAAAGCTGTAGGCAATGAGCGCTGTTCTCCGCTCGCGGCGCCTCCAAAAATTTCATTGAGCAAACGCCTACCGCCGCCGCCTAAAGCGACGACCTTTAGGAACCTGATATACGCATGTCGACTGGTCCCAAACCAGAATTTCGGGTATCGGTCCAAAAGCGGCTTAACTTGACCCTTTTCAGCAGTGAGATTTCTCGAAGGATTCTAGTGCGGCTTCCCGCCCCAGAAGATCTGGGTTGTTGCAGTAATTCTATAAGATATATCATATACTTGATATATCTATATCTCCAGTAAAGATCCCCATCAAAAACCTTGCTTGATACGTAATTATGGTCCCAGATATCACATAAGTTAAAATAAATAAAAGGGGGGGTTCCTTGTTCTTCTGTTTAGAATCGGAGAAACTCGCTATGTACATGTACATGTACTTAGCTGCTTTACCAAAGTTACGCTAATATCATAATAATTCAGAAACTCCCCGAGCGTTGCCTTTATCAAGGAACAAAACCTTCTGGAAAATCTAATTTTGCTCTAGATCATTCGACGTAGTGCACATACCTCCTCATTATAGTACAGGTATATCAATGAAAGAGAGAGCTCTGTGGATCTTTGGCATTCTCATCATTGCAACTCCACATAACCTCCATCAACATGAACAGCGATCCTTAGGTCCCCTGCAACACTATCCATGTCCTACTGAAATTGGACATGCCTGCATGTTCGGTTTTACCTCCGCCCCAGAGTGGCACCTTATACGCCTTATTATTTGACCGAAATCTCCCACCTTGAGCTGGATACGGAATCGCGCAGGCACTCGAGAGCTTAGTGCGATTTAAAGATAGATACATTACTTCCACGCAATGACGAAGAACAATCAACTGCAACTCAAGGAAAGACGAAGGAGGAACGCACTTCCAAGAGGCGCTGGCTGTGCATGAGACTCCAGAATTCCTTAACACCGACATATCCTATCCGGAATGCAGGTTGGAAAAAATAAATAATACAAACAACAAGAAGGAAGAGAGGAGTTAGAGCGCGAACAAAAGATCGGTACCGTTCAACCTGGGTGCCGGTTCCGATTTTGCTATCAGATTCCCTCAATAGATGCTCTGAAAGGCTGGCGGGCCCGGCTCGGCCTCCTCATTAACCCTCGCCTAGGCTCCCCGACCCGTCGCGACAGCCAACCGACTCAGGTTAATCAGATCCGATGCTTATCGATCCCATGGCTAAGGCCAAGAGATGTCAAAGTCAATATTTGGTGTGGGAGTGACAGGGCGGCGACCGGATCTGGCCGTAAAATTAAGAATGTGCATGCACAAAACGTCGATGTACAGCACACGCACCTGAGAATCCATGGCCAAGTGAGGCAGTAGCGAGAGAAGCTTTCAAAGCTTGGCCTAAACCATATTCACATTGAATGAGTGGGATCTACGATTCAAGCCGGCATGAGTATGCGAACATGCTGATTATATCTATCATGGATTTTTGTTAACATGCTCACTGCTTGACCGGATAAGTAGCCGTATGCCTCAATATTTTACAGTGGGCAAATGAAACCGTTGGTGCACAGTGTGTTACATCATCAGGCAGCGAGCGAGAAGCAAAAGCCCTTTTCCCGGCCGCCATTCGCCAACCACAATCCAATTATGTCCAGCACGTGGTCAAAAATTTTCATCCTATGTCCAAAGTTATCGCTATATCGAGAAAATATAACGCCACTTACTAATATACTTCTTGAAGGCTGCCTGCGCAATGTAGGTCTAGTCCTACACGTGCAGACAGAAAAATAACTGAGCCCTGCTTCTCAACACGAACGTGCCATACTAATGGAAAGAGGGGAAGATAGTTCTTTTTTTTTTTTTTTTTTTATGCCTTTCGAATTCAACGTCCAAGTCAAAATACCCGATGATTCCGCCGAGTGGCGTCGAGGCTTCACAGCCTTTGAATTCAACTGCTGTATTCGAGTGTGCAAGACCGTTGCGCATTTTCTGCGAGCTATGACCCAACGTTAATTAACATGAGCATGCCATAATCGATACATTAGATATCGAAGACCGGACCATGATCAGTTCAGAAGTCTTACGAGCTTGCGGACACACGTTGTTGCCACCATTCGTCTCATAACCCAGCTTCTGTAGTCTACTTTGGCTGGTCGACCCGAGATTGGACCCACCCGTCCGTCTATCTTGCGTGTGCCCACCACCTTGGCCTCCTTCCCATGCGGGTAACAGCCTAACACAGAAAATCCAGCAATGGCTCATGCCCCGGCCGTGTTTTAGGCAGGCAGCACGAGAGATATCAGAAATCCAGGTGCCCCCCCCCGCGTGGTGAGACACACAATTCTCGCTTGGATTCCACGAGCCAACGCACCTATGGGAGCACAAGAGTGCGGTTGGCTGGTGTGGGATGTTATGCACGTTGAAAAATTGGGCAGCTCAGAGTCGGCGAATGTCAATCGGTTACAGCCTTTGCGCCCAAACTTAGCTGTGCTGAATGTGGTACAGAAACATGGGCGCAGGATCCCTGGTAACGCCCACATGCTTGAAAATATGGTACATCCCGCGTAGTGGGAAAACCGTAGATAGGTTCCGACAAGGAATTTAGCTGACTGTTTTAAAAGAAATGAGAAGGCAGAAATGTTTATATCGAACTGGGATGCACCGAAATCCTGGACCCGACTTTCGCCGTGCACCTTTCGTTCTGACAATTTCCATTTTCTAGAAGCAAGAGTGGGTATCGATATATAAACATCTCTCTTGCCCAAGTGAGGACTTTGATCCGACTAATCGATCATACGGTTCCAATTATCCTTTCTACCAAGTACCTTGTTTCCTATATCCCCTGCAGATCCTATCCAATATCCTTTGATTGGATATGAGAGTTCCTATGACCTCAGTCTGATGCACCAAGAGGGCTATTTCTGTCGACTATTCGATGCCGGAGACAGCAACATTTTTCAACATGCCGATGTACTTTGAAGGAAAGAAGACAGTGGCGGCACAGCCTTCTACCGATAGCCTTCAAAGGACAGCCAAAAACCTATCTTTCAAATCCTCAACGTCTACACGAGATTCTGCATCTTCCAAATCCATAAAATCTGTCAAGTCCTCTCATTCCTCTAGGAGCAGCAATGCCCCAAGCTGTATTTCAGATACAACAAAGTCGTCCGGCGTCACCAGCCCCATCCCAGAGTTCAGAGATACAAAGAATACTGCCAACTTTACGCCAATTAGCACACAAGATGTTATGATATATACCTACGGCTACCGAGCCTATACCGATCCTCTATCTGCTCCTGGTGGCTTTGAAACTATCTGCTGGGATACCGAGAAGATCGAGGAAACGGTCACACATCAGTTCCTGAAGGAAAGGCTCCCTACCCAACAGGGGAAGGAAAGGCTAGATGTCGAGGTAGGCTTTGGTGATGGTCTCACCGATGAGACCTACGCGGAATGGGTTGTCCAAAAAGCCAAACGGTAAGTTTACCCAGACGCTATCTACGCTACCTTTCATATCGTCTTTTTTACTAACCTGACCCATAGGCTATTCCTCCTCCTGCTAGAATTCGGTATGCCGGAGAAGATATTCGACGTTGTTGACCAATCGTGGGACGATGACGACCTGCCTCTTGAACCCCAAAATATACATCGCCTGAAGCTCCGAGAGCATTACGACAAGGCCTTGGAAAGCAAGTTTTACAAACGACAATTCTCGTATATCTTGAAGGAAATGACCTATAAAAGCCACATCAAGTATGAAGACGAGGACGACGTTCCCCTTTCAGTCTTCTATAGACAGAAAAGCCCTGGATTTTCTTTCCCCGGGGATGATAGAGTTTATCGCCCCCGAAAGAAGGACGTCTTGATGTACCGTCGCAAAGTCGCCTTGGGACTGGGGCCCGATAGCCTAACAGATCAGGATTTTCTGACAGAGGTGGAGACCCTACGTACCATAGTACATCCTCATATTGTCGACCTCCAAGCCAGCTATAGCTATCTCAACGACGGCTACGTAATTACGACTCCAGCGTGTGAATTTTCCCTGAGAAGTTTTATTCAGGCCCCATCCAGTAGCTTCAAGTCACTCAAAAAAGAACAAAGGAGAAGGAAGATTCTAGAGTGGATTCATTGTCTTGCAGACGCACTATCATTCCTCCACGAGCAAGGCATCATGACATTTGACATCCGACCACGCACAATTCTAGTCAACGGCAACAACGTCTATTTTTCAGATATTTCAATTCTTACCGGACTAGAAAAAAACCTGCGAAAAATCGACCATGTCGAAGCCGAACGATATGAGTACGGTGCTCCTGAATTCTGGAACCAAAAACAGACAGCAAACAGTATTCCTTCGACGCCTATTACGAGTCCCGCCCGTACCCGGTCCTTCTTCAGGACAATCTCTATGATGTCCACGGGCAGCTCCTCGACTCCTGTATATCACAATGACGGAGAAGCCTCCGAGCATTCGGAGCAGTCCGCCTCCAGCGAAACCTTGGACAGGATAGGACAGGGTCCGCAACTCTCAGCTAGGCAAGTGGATGAATGGGTAAACGAAGTTTCGAACCCCTTCAAGGCGTCGACATTCTCCCTCGCCTGCATCTTCATGGACCTTCTTACGTTCAATGCAAAGAAGAAGATAGCCACATTTCAAGGTTTCCGCGCAGCCAAGAAAGGTTCCTCTCGTGGGGGGAACAAACTGGATACATCTTTCCATGCAAATTTGGGGCAAGTCGCATCCTGGATTGAAATGCTCGACAAAGAAGCTTCAAAGAGAGGCGGGGAAGACCGCGCCGTAAAGAGCATTCTTCAGGTCTGTTCCGGGATGTTTTACAGGCAACCCGACTTGAGGACGCCGCCGCGAGAGGTTGCCAATCGGCTCTGGAACATTCTTAGAGAAGAGGGTGAGATGCCCCACTGTGGGATCGACGGCGAGCTTCTGTCAGAATAATAGCTGGAAGCGCCCCTGTTCGGTCGCTCGGAAGCTACCAAGGATGGCCCCGGAGTCAGAAGCACTCGTCTCAAAACCAGCCTTTGACAGGGATTACCAATCGCGAATGTTGTAATTAATCCCGGCCCTGTGAGGCGTTATCTGTTAACAAGTACTTACTTACTTATTTTATGTGTTTGACTATCGAGCCGCCGGCGTGGGTGGGTGATCGGGCGGCTCCGGTGTACATATCGGGTTCCTACCCTTGTTGCATATCTTTGTTGCTATTATATTCCGAAGCTCCAGAAACCCTAGTAATTCGTTTGGAGAGTGTTCCTTTCTTATCGATCTCGAATTTTCTGTTGGGTTTAGGCTGTTGCACTGTATCAAATTTGACTGGCGTTTGATGTTTCTGGCGTTTCGGCTCGGTTTGGTCTTCTGAATTCACCTGTCAACCCCAGAGAGCAATCTTCACCAAGAAGATGAAGGAATAATACAAATATTCAAACAAGGACGTTATATTATATGACATACTTAAGCAGGTACATTGAGCACATATATACGTGCTAGCACTTATGCCTCTCTTCGAGTTACTAGAGTACGTGGACGTCGGATGACGCCGCAGTCTTCGTCGACAACACACTCGTGCTATCGAGCTATCGTGCGGTTCCGGTCAAGACAATGCGCTGTGGATACAATGGGGCAGTCATACCATGGTATCATGCACCGACCCACAATGCGATGTTGTATGAGTATCCCAGCGTCAGGAGATCTGGGGCCTAAAAAGCCATTAGGGATATACCAATACCGACTAGACAATGAGTTTGTCGACATGGCTAAACCACTAGGGTTATTTATCGTGCAGTTGACTTTTGCCAGGTGTGCCTAATCATCATGTAGATATATATCCCACGTGAGAGGTTATATACCGAGGGACTTTAAGGTTAAGGCGGAAAATCGCTACCATGTTACAATTATATCTCCATAGAATACTTAACGTCTACTACGCTAATGATGCTACACGCAACAATGAACAATAGTTAAAGCACAACTAGGGCTACGGTATAATTATAGGTAGTTTTATTTATCACCCGTCAGGCAGTTAAAGCCGGTAGTGCATACCCTTATCTGAATAATTGATAGAGATTGGTCTGTCTGCGACTCCTCAGAATAGCCTAAATCTTGTGCGTACTGCATGTGAGCATGTAAACGTGTCGTGCAGTGTTTGATAAAGAGCCCATGTACACCCATGAACATTGTAATTTGTTTCTAAAAGCGAAAATACTTAACAACTTTTTAAAATACTTGAGAGTACATTGGACATTTACCATGGATATCAACAAAATGCAGACGCCGCCTTTAAAGGGCATTAGAATCCTCGAGTTCGCTGGCTGGGTGCCATCGCCATTCTGCGGTCTTCTCTGCGCTGACTACGGCGCGGATGTCGTTCGCGTCGATAGAGCCACAGACCAAGGCAAAGCTACCACGGATATCTTCTACCGGAACAAAAGGTCAATATGCATCGACATGAAAAGCGCGGTGGGTATTGAGCGCCTGAAGGCATTAGCACGCCAGGCAGACGTCCTAATAGAGCCTTTCCGCCCAGGCGTGATGGAGAGGTATGGGTTGGGACCGGGTGACTTGCTTAAGGAGAATCCGAGGTTGGTATACGCTCGGTTGACGGGATATCGGAGAGATGGGAGGTATAAAGGTGTGTCTCGATGCGTATGCGTGCAGTCAATGCTGACCACTGGCCACTTGCTATATGTGCTTTGGTAAGAACAAGAGGAGTGCTAATGGATGCCTGTGCAGACAAAGCGGGCCATTCTATCAGTAAGTTGGACAGTTGGTTCCTGGATCTTGACTATTGATACGTGTAAAATGCAACAAGGTAGTTGCGTTGGGGACATGGCCAAAAGATATGGCATGGAAGTTAACGCTTTATGATACTCGATTCGGCAGACCACATGGCCGCATCAGGAAGCCTCGGGATCCTAGGTTCTAGTAACCTCGTTCTTCCATCGCTCGTCATCAGCGCTTTTGCAGGTTGGTCGCTGCCCTTTCTATCCTAGCAGGATGAGATCAATAGCGCAACCGAAGCCCAACCAACCAAACTTACATACTTGTTCAATGTACCAATCAACTAATATATCATATAGGTGGTGGCGCTTCATGCTTTCAAGGAATACTCCTGGCACTTTTTACGAGAGAGCGGACAGGTCTTGGGCAGGTTGTTAATTCCAGCATTGAGGACGGGACTGCTTATCTGACCACGTTCCCCCAATTGATGTTGAAGGCACCGGCATGGGCTGCGTACGCACACATTGCGGCTGGAGGTTGTCCCTACTACAATACATACGAAACTGCGGATGGCAAAATAATGACGGTTGGTGCTGTCGAGGACTATTTCTTCAAGGAGTTCATGAAGGGGCTTGGATTGCCGTGCGATATGGAATTAGTTAGGAACCGACATGACAAGACTTTGTGGCCCAAACTGAGAGAAGCAATAGCGGCTAAGTTTAAGTCTAAGTCGAGAGCTGAATGGATAAAGATATTTGATGGTATTGATGCCTGTTGTAACCCTGCACCTACCGAAGTGGAGCTCAAAGAACACCCGCAAAAGCGACAGGTTCCAGTCCGGCTTAGTCACATGCCCGTCCCGAGGACCACGGAAACGTCTCAGAAAGTAACAACAGCGCTTCTCGCCGGTCAACATCAGGAAGAGGTCTTCAAAGATTGGCTAGGGCAGTCGAGATCCGGCCACCGCATCCAAAGTCGCATATAACTAGACTTCACGCGGTATAGATTTAATAACCATCAGATAGATTCTGATAGATCTAGCTAGTAGCCACAGTACGGGTGGCTCGCCGATGTATGTCATTAATCATCGGGAGGATAGTATAGATATAGTACAACCAAGAGTATGCAATAACCTTGGATGCTCGTGGGATAAGATATAAGGAGGCGAGGCGGATGTGGATATAACTCCGTAGGTGAAAGAATGCCGAAACAATGAAACGGGAATCGGGAATGAAATAATAGCTGAAACAAGGAAACGATATATACAATCAAGAAATTATACGATTCCGAGTTTCGACGCGGCTATGAGAATAACATTAGCAACTAGGCACAGCAAGGTAACTAGGTTCAGGATGTCGAGACATACCAATATCTAGAGCGTCAGTCTCGGCGCCGAGCTTGACGAATGCCTTCTTCCGTCCATCAGGTCTACAATTCCAAATGTTAACTCAGTTATCCCCAAACCTAGAACTAAATCTGCCAATCATACCTTATTAAAGTATTAACCTTAACTGGCTTGACATCATAGAGCTTGTTGACAGCAGCTTTGATCTGCCTCTTGTTGGCCTTGATATCGACAATGAATACCAGGGTATTGTGCTCCTCAATCTTCTTCATCGCGCTTTCGGTGTTCAGAGGGTGCGAGATGACCTTGTAAGCGTCTAGGCGCGTGGCATGTGGGATAGACTTCCGGGGGTATTTTGGAGCTCGCGAGAGAGTGAGGGTCTTCGGACGGTGGAAGCTGGCCGATAATCTGACTTTCCGGACCTTGTGCGGGTTGGTTCCCTTTAGGGCAGCCTTCTGGGCAGCCTTTGCCTTGGGGGCGGCCGCTATAGCTCAAGAAAACATGTCAGCCTTCAAGTTCCATGTAATAGGTTTAATCGTCGCAATCTTTTCAAGTAGATGTCCAAAGCTCCGTCCAAGGCTGTTGTATTAAGCTGCCTCGGCCAGCCGGCATTGTGTTTCCCAAAGCCCGTCATTCGACAAACTAGATGTATTTCGTGACAGAAAGCAGCTTTGCCTGCACCATCCTTTACGATACGACTCCCTTCGAAGTTCGACGATTTCGAGGTAAATGGCTTCCCGTCGACCTTGGTTTCTTCTACTATGGACATTTCCCTTCAAGATTGCGGCGCAATTATTATCCGGAACAGTAAAACCCACATTTGCCCTTTGCTTTGACGTCCTTTGGTGGCATTTTTGTCGGATGATTCTAGTAGATTGGGGGGGTTTTGTCGATAGAGGTAGGCGGTGTCGTGTAGATGGCTGCTGGAGATTTTCGCACTGAATTCAAAGGTGTTGTTTCACGAAGGAAATTTAGAAAAAGAAATGAATTAGGGTATTGGTAAGCCCTAATCGTTCTCCAGAAAAGGAAATTTAATTTGCGACAAACATTCTTTTTTGGCGATACGGCAACGCAGCTCTTCAATCGTAGCAACGCCAAACTCGAATGACACTGACACAATGAGCGAGGCTGGCTGCTCAGGTGCGAGCCAATTTCGGTTGTAGCTGCTGTTGCGCATCAGGCGCAAGTCTTCATGTATACTACCTTTGAGAGAATCAATCGTCTTCTACTAATACGAGCCCTTCAAAGTAGCATATATCGGACGCAGACATCATGGAGCCATGATTCAAACTTGAGATTTCGATTCCCAGATTCACGAGTATACTTGGAGCCAATTTACTGCTGGGTTATCTGGCTAGATGTTGTTCCAATCACAATTTACAAGCCTAATGATATTCCTCTTTCACTAAAGTTGGCAAAACGATGAATTGCATTCTCACGATGCTAGGCTCTCTGTCCGAGTCTTGGAGCAAGAATAGACATGAGAACGCCACTGGTAAACCCAGTTGATTTGGATACACATCTGGGTAACAGCAGAGTCTGGGATCCTCTGAATTTAATTAATTCAGCCGCTCCATAGATTGATAGACAGCGCCGATATTACCCAGCCTTCTTCCGCTTTCTAAAACATTCCAATACAGTAAGTGCCACTGGCAAATCTAGCCTGCAAAATGGTGGCGGATGGCGCAACCGATTTTCAAGCCTTGCAGGTGCAGGAACCTATTGTGAACAGGCCCGTGGCGTGGGGGGTTACAAAGGATGCTCTCGATGAGCACTGGTCGCCTGAATGGTCCTCAGTTAGTAGGCTCTCTTGATCAATAATAGTTCGAGATGTCCCGTACATATGCATGATTGCACATATATACATATTCAGAACTTAATATTGTGACTGCAGTTGCATGAGAGATAAGGCAGGTTTTACGATCATCGAACCAATATGAATCGCGGGTGGGAGTATGAAATGCTGCATGGCAGCGGCATTCATAGCCGGTAGAAGTCCCAACTGATAGCATTATATTGGATTTTGAGTCGGTGTTCGAACTTGGAAATAGGTCAGCCGCAGCTGTTGTCGCACACGGTGTTTTATGGGCGCTTCGGCTTGTACTCATGTTGGAGTCTCCGCCCATTGGACCAAGCTGGCGAGGGTACCGATTAGGGTAGTTGCGGCAGCAGCCTCGTACCTTGCGGCGAGATTCTGAAGGAGAAGCCTGTGCCTGGAAAGACAGCTCCAGTTGAGGCCAACGTAACAGCGTGTCGCCTTGTTTCCGTGTTGCGCAATCAACCTGCAACAAAGTTCCCGAAATAATCAATACTCGCTTGTCAAAGCTAATAGACGCAAGCAAGCGGAGGAAGTATGGACATCTCACTCGCACCACGTCCTCGATATCATGCAGGTCGAATCTCCCCGGGACGGACAACTGAAGCAATAGCCTCGCGGATGGATGCAGAGAACGACGCCGTCAAACCAGGGCTGTCAGCGCTGCGGGTAAGGGACCCGACCCCTTCAACCGTCGAATATACAGTTACAACACGGCCAGAGCCATGGTCACGACGGTTCACGACGCTATTGGTTCTAAAAGCATTGTTCTTGGGCGTAGTCGGCTTTGTCATTCTACTCAAGCAAGCCTATGTCGAGACTGGACTGCAGGAGGGTCTGAGGAATCTTGCAGTCTCGATTAACCCGGACCTGCACCCGAAATACCTCGAACTGCTAGACGGCAAGCTCCATTGGCTTTATCTGGCAATGCTTGGATTCTGCGGTATTTGGATTGCTGGCTTGAGGGGGTACACAGGTTAGTATCCACACGTAGCCGACACCCTGCTTCCTTTTTTTTTTTTTTTTCGAACTTCAGATTACGATTCTGAATCCTGGCTCTATTTTGGGGTGGTACTCTGCAGAGGAAAGCCTCCTTGTTCTTAGGGGTTTGGGCGTCCAGGTTACAACTTCGTCATCATCCTATTTTGTCAAAGCGAACACTCGGTTTATTCCCACAAACACGATTCAAGACATCTTCATCCACGAGGGATTTGTTGGGTTCGAAATTAGGTTTTACTTGGCGGTTGTTATACATGATGAGAATGAAGTTGTGGTAATTTTTCCGAAGTTACTACCAAGGAGGGAGGTCTTGGAGAATGTATGGCGGGGAAGTCGAAGCTTGTACGAACCAGAAGCGAAGACACAATGATTCTCTCGTTGATACCGCTACGGATCGATTTCGAAGATATCATGCCTGGGGCTTAGAGATACGGGTAGACACGGGGGCCTGTCGAGTGAACTAATCAGTTTACAGAAACACTTGATGTCAACCTTGGAATTTAGACTATCACATGGGATAAGATGTACGTTCTTCCCAGTCGACATACGAAAGTTTGATCCGATGCAAGACTAAAGAGCCCAGTTCCTTTATCGGTGAGAAGATAGAAAAATGCCTCGTTGGAATGCTGACTTTGACGAAAAAAAAAAAAAAAAAACGAAAAAAGAAATGGATGTGCATTGTAATCACCATCGGAGCCAAAGATCCTAGCGAGGCGAATACCGGCCGGGCCTGCAGGAGGGCAACGAAACTGACCTACCGTGCTTGTCCTGTCGAGACAGCAGGAGAGCCCACGCACGCGCGCACACACCTTCGCAGATGCATGACGGGAGCACAGCAGCTGGAACCTGCATCGTCTACCAGAGGGACCACGAGCCCGTCTATGCGTATCGATCGTTCTGGCTTGTTGGCCTGCAGGACGGGAGGACAACGCAGCAGGTGAAGAAGAGCTCTCTAACAGGAGGCATCATGAGAACAACCTCATTTCGTTTCCTCCCTCATTCCATTGCAACTCGCCTACAGAAATTGGTAACCCTTATGTCTCGATTCAGAGAAATTAGCTATTTGTTACCTTTGCCAAACTCCCACCATTTCAAGTTGCATTCCGTGCGAGGCCCGCTTGTTTGCTCGCTCCACCCCTTGGAAACTAAGCCCACTTAGTCTTCATGAGAGTGGTCGAGGGAAAAAAACAAAACGAACAGAACACCTAGGTGCGCATTTGGAGCTCAAAGTGGGGGGCGCCCCTATGAAACTATCCCTGGTAGCGAACCCGTCATGATGCTAAATGGCATCTTGACAGAAGTAATTTCAAGTTGATGCACCTGCTCGCTCGCATGCGCTGTCAGGTTAGCGGCATCGGAATGGCTGAGAGAAAGAAAGAGAGCGAGTGGACGAAATAAAATAACTGTTGGATGAGAGGATGAGAAAAAAAGAAAAGGAAAAAGAAAAGCCCGCAGCCTCCTATGACCCAAGCCAAATCAGAGATAGCACCCGGAGCGCCATGCTTGGAATAAATAATTAATGGCATGGCACATGTTCATTTCTCAATACGTCGAAATTCTCCTTTCAATGACACTGCTGCTTCCAGAGGAGAACTCCGTATTTCTTCTGTCAGGATTACTTCATATAACCAGACAATCCTGCCACTTCAATTCAAGCGTCTTTTTGCTGTTGTTAAAATTGATATTCCCCCCTTCTTCTCTTCTCCGTAACCGTAACCGACAACGGCCTCTCTTCGTCGACATAGCCGGGAACTAAGATATCACTGCTGCGAACTTAACCGGTTTTTTCTTCTTTGCTTTTCGCATACGTACGACCCACAGATATTGAAGTCATCCATTCATCATCTTCGCCATAAGCATCGTCTTATACCGTAACCCTCGACTTCTCTAAATGACACCGATCTGTATAGGCAGCGCACCGGCTCGTCGTCCAAGTGGAACACTGCCTCCTTAATAATCGCCCTGTCTAACATCTACACATCGCCGTTACATAATTACAGACTAGCTCTTTTTTTTTTCCTTTCGCTCTCACTCGAATATCGCCACCGACTCGACTGTATTACTGTCAGATTATAAATATCGTATCGGATATACATATACATATATATATATACACCCGTCTATCTATACGTGAATATCCCTACTTTATTTTATATTTTTCTGGCCTTCGAAAGTCGCCATCTGGTGTCATCCTCTATTGGACATTTTGCAGTCTGCGCGGATTTTTTGCGACAACACAGCACGCACCGCTGCAACACATTTCGGATTTACCAATCGAAGTTCGGAGCGCTGAGAACGGCCGGCATAAAATTAAAGGATGTCTGCCCAAATGTGCACCCTTTTACCGTCCTGTCCGTTGCCGTTGGACCCGGCGTCTGCAGAAGGTGCATACGAATTGATCAAGGAAAGTTCGCTACCCATCGCCGTCAAGGAGCTGCTTGACTCGGTAGACTCCTTTGTTGGTAGCCAATTGGCTCGGCAGCAGGACAAGCAATCGAAATGGTGCGTTGAAATTCGCTTTTCCCATTCACAAGTTCAAGATTCTGGGTTTTAAGTGGTTCATACTAACAAAACAAAAAATTATGTTCGGAACAGCTTTTGCTCTTATCACTCAGACCTCGTTCGGTCTGCGGAAAATCCCGCACATCTGGAAGACATGTGGATTCTCCAGCGCGATATCTCCGTCCAACTTTTCAAAATCATGATGGGAGTTATGCGCTCAGCCGCTGATCTTGCCCGCCGTTTACGATATTTCGGAAAGGGGGATGTCTCCGTATACACTAGGCCTGTCAATGCGCTGGACGATTCAGATTTAGAACTAGCGTTTACCGGCGATGCCAGGGGCGGCTATCAGTGGCTCAACTGCCTGGCTAAAGACGAATGTGAATGGGTGTGGGAGGCTATCAACGACGAGAAACAGTCTTTAGAACGTAAGTTCCAAGTGTTACCAGGTTTTCCGAATATTCATTGGCCATCAGCTAACGTACGGATTCACGGACTAGTTCAATGTCCAGCATGTCTTCTTGGCCGTGCAATCGACTCGGAATCCACGATCAGATTGTTGATTTCTGCTGCTAGGTTGCTCAAGTGGGACTTTTTCGTAGTCTCAATCCAAGAGCACCTTGCCTGCGATCCCTGGTGGGGTCCAGGCTACTGGGAGACAATTGAACCAAAGGCAAATGTTCTGGGAACGCAGATTCGGGATCTACTACAGCAGTGCACTGACATCCGCCAGAAACTTCAGCAGTCCGAGATCCGACAAGACGGCAAGCTGGTCCGATCCCTGGCGGCAACGGCTACCCGTAGAGCCATCAGCTATGGTGTCGTTGGGACGCAAATGTATTCTGTTCACTATCCAGCGGCTATACCTATGAAGGTCGAGTTGAGGCAACTCCATCAATTGGCTGATATGCTCGCAGCTGGCCAAGCACGAAATGAGCAGCTTCCAGTCGCCGATGCGCTTCGTCCGTACCAGAATGGGAGGGTGCCAAACTACAAGTTTGCGGCGTACTGCTGGTTCGTGCTTATGTACAACATGTCTTTAATACCATTGAACGAACCGACGCTTTTGCAGGGGCATAGGTCGGGGAGAGTGAAGGCGAGGTCGAGGACGGTTTAACCGACCGCTGTTCTCTGGACTCCCTAAGCTTCTTTGGTTTCTCATCATTCGCTTCGTTGTTTCCTTTTGTTACTGTACACACTTTAACTTTCCTTATTTTCCTCGTCGGTTTCTTTCTATGTATCGGACACAAGCTATTTGGGATTACCAGAACTCAGGCGTTTTTTGGGACTCGATTCAGGAGTATCAGGATAGGGGGGAATTTGCCAGGTTGGCCAGCATGGTGATTATCTTAGGGATAGGAATATTTTCCACATTGTATACGTATTTGTTTGGGGGCCATTATATATAGATAGTATCTGCTTTTACTTTGTATAGTTTTCGACAATCCAGCACACCTGTCCGCCTGTCGTGGAGTCCACGGCCGAGTCGTTCTACAATATAACCTTCAGTACTTACTTGCCTGCGTATCCACAGTACTTGTATACTTATCATCCACAGACCTGTATATACTTTATACTGAAGTTCTTATAAGTACTTACTAAGTTGATATCACCTTGTCGGCCGGGTCAGATGACGCCAGTCGGCGCGTGTTGTTCGGGCCGACAGGCTTCGGCCAGAAAGGGCTTTCTCTGCCTGCACAAAGAAAAAAAACAGCCTCCGCTGCTGCTGCTGCTGAACCCTCATCCACCATCCCCCATCCCATCATCATCCCCGCGGAACACCGCCGTCTCCACGAGATCTGTCCTCGCGAAACGGGTCCAGGTCTTCTCGCCAGACATCTGCAGTGTGCAGAATCTTGCTTCATTCGAAACTTGTCTTTGTGTTTCACCGTTCCCCTTGCTGGTCGCCGTCGCCGCCCTGCTGTCCCTGGCCAGCCACACTTTTTTCTACCAACTACCCAGACTATCAGCAACTGGCTACTCTCGACGACACGAGCCTTCGCAAAGCACCCTTCGCTGGATAATAAAGACGCCAAAGAATTCTAGAGTCAGAAAAACACCCCGTGGGCTTCATCGTCTGCAAATTCCTCCTATCCTCCTTGATCGCGACACGCAGAGTCGCTCTGCTCGTTCCTAACAATGGCGTCGCCATCCCCCGTCGCCTCACCATACCCTCACCACATGCAGATCGATTCACCGCCTTCGCTGCACCATCATACCCACAGCCAAGGTAGCCAGCAAGGAACCTCGAGTCTATCGAAACGAGACAAGCGCCGTGCCATAATTGCCAACACGCTCACCGAACTAAACAACTCCTTCGCCGCAACCAAGGATGACCGATACAGAACCCAGCTTTCAATCTTAAACGCGGAGATGAGAGCGATTGCGGAGACAAATTGCCATCCTGATCACAATGGCATGCTGCCAGACTTTGGGGGTGAAGTTGAGGACGCAATCAGCGATGTCTTGAAAAACTCGGGCGTCCTGCTGCAATCAACTAGTGAGAAGGCCGGACGCCTGTACAGTGGCTTCATTGATACAATCAACGATAGCGTTGAGAGGAGAGATGTTGAAATGACGGAATTACACGTAAGATGCATCTGCTTTACTCTGTCACTACAGTCACCCAAACCCAAACCCATAGCACGGGTATGCTAATTCTACCCCTCTCCGGACGCGATTCTAGTTCCAGCACACCCGCCGGCTACGGAACGTGCATCTACACCACACGCTCGCCTTACATCATTCAGAAGCCGAATATCAACATCTCGTTGGGAACATTCGCCAGCGGCTGTTGACCCGGCTTCAACAAAATCGCAAGAAATTGATCTCAGACAAAGATAATCTCGATACAATAGAGCCAGCCTTCGCATACCTACACCCCGGGCAGTACGCCAATCTGCAATCGGAACGCTCCCCTGGTGGCCGGCAGCATCTTACTGATATCTATTCCTCCTTAGAGGGCGCCCCAACCCGTAAATTACGAGGCAGACGTGGTGAAGATAATAATGTAGACACCAAGAATGGTGATCTACTAACGATATTGCAAACCCTAGAAAGCTCTGGTATCCTGCCGAGCAATGGCGGCCTGCATGGTTCGCAAAGCCCCGGTGGTGGTATGGGGAAGCGGAAAAGAGGGAATAACCGTAAAGGCCGTGATACCGATGACATCCTACTTAGCAGTTTTACAGAAATATCACGCCCTTCCACTCCAAGGTCTTCGGATGCGGTCCCGAAGTCGCGGTCAGGTGTTCACGCAAGTGATTTTGTAAAGCCCATATACACTCTCGATAAGTTGTTTAGCGATAAGGAGCTGGCAGCCGCTACTTCTGCGGCCCAGGCGTCGACGGTTAAGTTCTATTTAGAACTCTACCAGCAACAAATGGCAGAGGCAGAAGGAGGGTCGGGGTCTCAAGCGAATCAGGCGAACGGCCAGAACGGCGGGGACGCCTCGATGAACGATGATGACACCACTATGGGCGATGACACACCAAACGCGTCCACAGGACCGACAACTAGGAATGTGACGAGTGCAACCGCAGCTGCTCAGGTTCACAACATGACGCCCGCGATACCAACGTCGTTCATAACGAAGAGCCTTACGGCGCCACCGCCGGCACCATTGCGGCCCGAAGAGACTCAAAGTGATCTTTCGGAGATGAAGCGACTGGCTGGTGGGGGCGCAGCGGTATCTTCCACTAATGGGACTGCAGCTGGCCGTTCAGGCACTCCAGTGGGCAGATCGCTATCAGGACTTAGCAGTATAGCCATGAACAGAGGAGAGAACGTGAGCACTATGAGCAGTCGGCGAAGCGGGCTTGTGAGGGGCGATGAAGAAGATTCAGGAAGCGGTGGTGGAAAGAAAGGTACATTAGGGCTCGGAATCACGAGCGCGGGATTAGAAAGGAAAGGGAGTGGGGATGGTAGTGAGAGGAAGAAGCAGCGAAGGGCCTAAAAAGATTGCGATGTGAGCCCCTCAGTTTTGTGAATACCGGATTCACATATATAGACAGCCGTTTCGGAGGTCATGGACAGCCTTCCCTCGATCGCTTTCCGACGTAGATACCATGATGTATAATAATAATTTTGTTTCTTTTTTTTGCTTACGGTGAGGTTGCTACTGTTCGTTTTGGCTTTTGGGAGTTTGATGGGCGTACATAAGACTATGCTGGTGAGCGACTCTTTAACAGCTTTTTTTTTTTCTTTTCCTACAATGCCATGCATATACCTTGGTCCAGATGTTGAGCTTGAAGATGCCATCCCGAGTGTGAGCACTTGCCTAATGACGACGATACGGACGACGAGGCTGCATGAATCATAAATTTCAAAAAACAAGTTGCATGACAGCTGCGGACGGCGGACGCAAACTAGCAGCGCGGTGTACCCACTGACATACTGAGAACGGTACACGGTACGTACCTACGCCCACATGCAATGCGCATCCAGTTTACCTAAACGCTCCGGTGACGGAATTCGCCGCAAGTGGAGCAGCCACCAGAGCTGGTCGGCTTGGACCCATTAATATATGACCCATGGATTGCTGCCGCACCTGTGACTTGCGTGCATGTCCGATATCCTACGGAAGCTTAGGCGGGATATTAATGCGGCCAGAGCTATGAACGTTCATCCTACATGCCAATTAGTAAAATGTAATGTTCACATTCGACAGTCTAGAGACGGGTGGGCGACCTGCTCTCGTATTCAATTTGGTTCACGATTTAAATTCTGCGCGATCTGTCGGGATGTAAGCTGGCTAATATCTTGCCTTACATTACATACGGATATACAGCATATGTAAGTAGTTGATGATACTTGTGCTCCAAATTCACAAACTACCGACCCACTACCCGTTATTATAAGGTAGGTATACACTGAGCGTAGAAGTGCTAAGAGCATACTTGTACATGCATACTATACGGCGGTAGTATATAATATACCAGCCTGTGGAGAGGTGATATGTAGAGATATCCGTGGACACTGTAGCGGGCGCTCGTGTCCGGCATCTAGATAAATCTCCACAGACGCATATACGACATGTGCAACCAGACTAGCGCTTAGACCCTTGGCCGATTTGGTGTCTTTTTTCAAAGAGGAAAAAAACCCAAAAATTAAAAACCAAAGAGACCGATATATCGATACTGAACGACACCGTATTGAACGTAAAATATCGTTCGAAGGTCCGCACTGGGGCGTGCGTATCCCATTTACAGGTACACAGCTTCCAGAGCCCGCTGAACAGCCCCTGCAGCCCTCGTCCGGTGCGACACGTGAAAACTGCAGTTGAAGCGGGCGCCCGCAGCCAAATCTCAAATCTTGGTTTTTGATCGACAGGCGCATGGCCCAAGATGGCCTGCGACTTTGTTGCATTTTGCAATTGCAACGCACCGGCAGGGTTGCACACACCGCAGACGGCAAAGCTTAGTGGAGTTGTATGCAGATGTCGGATAAATATAATGAGGGGAAAGGAAGAATTGAGCCTGGCGTATGGTTTACAGGGTAGGTACCATTTAACCGTATGTCTGTAACACAAAAATAAAACTAGGCATTTCCAGATATACCGCAAGTCTGGTTCGAACATTGCGAGGCGTCGCCCATAAATTCACGACAACCCGTACTTTAGAACAGTGCACTCGAATGTCTTCTCCACGCGAAATTACGGGCCCTGCAGCCTGAATCTTAAAAGGCTTACGCACTTCTATAGGCGGGGGCCTGAGTGCATGCGTACACACTCCTTCAATTAAGACAATTTCAAACTTTGCTGCATTGCGCAATTGCTGCTTCACCTTTGAACTCATGCTGCTGCAAGGTGGTCGGTGGGAGAGTCCTGCAGGAGCGATCACTAGTATCTTAAAAGGGTGAGAAAATTTGATATATACGAGATGTACGCGAGTAAAGTTAGAAACAGTCTAATTGATCTGTCTCGTCTGTGGGTTCACAGCACACGACATTGTAGGCCCACAAATTATAAAGGAGGGTTATATTCTTTTCGCATGAGACATGTGTGCCCGAGGCCAAGAATGAGGAAATTTTGATAGTTTACCTGTAATATTTGCATTACGCTACTCACGCCAATGGGCGAATGCCATAAACTAACACTGCTAATGAATCCTCATATATGTATAACCAAGCACGTAGACGGCTCGGCTATCAAAATTTTCTCGTGTAGATACAACTCGCCACACAAGATAGGATCTGTAATCTTTTACAGCCGGGAAGGGGGTGAATCAATTGAATCCTGCCACGTTCTGCAAGCAAATTTGCACTTTCGAGGGTGGGCATCGCAGACGTCATTCTAACTGATGTGTCTTAACACTGGATACTTTCTTTAGCCGTCCAATCGTCTGCGTCTGAAACATATATCTGCATACGCCGCACCTTCGTCTCCGTTCCGGCAGAACAAAGGGGTCGCCGCTAGACTCCTATGAGCACGAGCACGCGTAAGTGTGCATCCTACCGCCCTGATGTCAAGCGCACCATACAAACCGGGCGCTCACCGATTGCCCGTCGGGCGAACCTATAATTCGATGGCCGGGTTATTTTTCCGATGTCGAAAGCAGTTACGGTCTAGAGGGCCTGTAAGGCAGAACAGATTGCACCATCGACTGAGATTTTCAAGCACTCATCGATCGTGACGTTGATGACTTTTTTTTTTGTTCTACTCTTTTATTTCTCTTGCCCTCTTTTTTTTTGGTTTCATCTTTGAGCGGAGAAAAGAGCCAGCGAATGAACGTCTTTCCCGCAGCTCCGGCCGCATTATCTTTGCTTCCCTTCTACCCTGGTAATTTTTGACAGAAAAGTATGGATCGTCATCCATGTGTAAAGGCCGGAGTTACGTCTGCAAGGATATATACCTTCTGCTACAAAAAATATTTTTTAAAAAAAATGGCACACACACTCATTCATGTAATGGAGACAAATAGGATGGGGAGGAATGCCTATGGCATGCATGACTAGATGATAGCAAAGTCGAACCGAACAGACCGTCATTTTGGAAACAATGCAACCCGTTCGATCTCCCTGTGCTCTTGCTCCGGGGGCCGGACCTGAATCCCAGGTGTGTGGGAGGCACGCGCATATTTTTGCACTGTCTTGGAAGAAAATCGGACGCCGGACAGGAAGGAGCTGAAGACGAGCCCGTGCGGAGGATGCACGAAACTGTCAACATTCCAATGCATGTATGCATGCACCTTACAGCTTGGTGTGGGAGAGAGAAAGAGGAGGAAAGAGAAAAGATACCTGCGAGCATATAAGTTGGAAATTTCCAGCTTATGGGTCCCTTCTGGTCGGTACGATTGAACAAAAACTTCTCTTTTGTAAAAAAATACTTAGTAAATAGGTAGTTCAGATACCCGCCAGTTTGGGTCAACCGGCGGTATGAGAGCTTGTTGGCCAGCTGTACAGGAGGTTAATATTAGCTTTCGAGTGACGGGTGACCCTGTTGGCTTGAAATTGTCACAAAGTGGATTAACTAGGCTAGCGATAGATGCCGTGTCTCGTCTCGTCTAAGGAAGGTAGGTACGGAGATCGTACAAGATATTGGAATCGGCTACCGGGCTGGTACTTACACAGGAAAAGAGTATGTGAGACTGTCAAAGAACGAATATGTATGTGCCACAAATGTGCTGCAATACAGCGGCTTGGAATGATGTATGGTAGACCGAACCAGAAGTGGTGGGTTTAAGAACGTTTTGAGCTGACTGCATTATGTATACATCTGGTCTGGACGTCTGTCTCCTTGCTTTGTATAGGGAAAGGGAAGGAGAGGGGTGAGAAGGAAGAATCTGGTTGACGTGGACAAAGTTGCTCTCTGACATGTATGTACGTGTAACTAGCCTAGCCACAGCCGAAGAGCATTCGAAATGCTAGCTATCGTAGCTTGTGGAGACGCAATATAAGCTTAGATAACAACGTTGACGAGATCCATGTACTATATTATAAGAATACGAGTGGATGAATATATGTCTAATCCCAATTGTGGTTGTGCGGCGGCGCGAGCCGCACCTGGTGGACGCACGTCCTCTCGGCCACGGTCATGGTCATGGTCACCAAGACCCGGGAAGGCTAAAACCAGCCTGTCAACTCGCGCTGTGGAATGTGAGCTGGCATACAGAAATCTGATATCACAAATTTCCACCCCAAACTCCTGCCGAGGTTATCTGCCAACGAAATCCCAACCTAAGAGCTGCGCGGACGTGCACGCACGCCCTGCTGGCACCGCGAAGAAGAAACGCAAGGGAGGAAACGTACAGACAAGCGGACGAGGTTCGATGCTGGTGCCATCTGAACGCTTCATGCTTCACTAAACTTTCTAGATGGCATTTTACGTTTGCAGCGAGGGATGCACCTCGATATACGAGACCCCTAGTTGATCGATCGATCGTAGGACGGGGACTTTTCTTTATTTCGTAGGTGGCGTACTTCAACGAAAGATAAACACCCCCAAGTTGTTCAAGCGGAGGAAAGGAAGGGCTCGCTCGGTAATATGGCTTTCAGACCCTAGCTAGGCGGAAATGGGGCTGCTGAAAGGATGAGCTGTTTCATCAGGATATGCAAGTGAGGTATTCCGAAGTAAGGGAGTGCAGATGCATATTCATGGCGCATGATAGACTCAGTATTAGGGATCAGTTGCTTAGAGTTGTAGTGTACACTCCCGCGAAGATTAAGCACGGTTCGCGAGGTAGTACCCAGGCGGAAAGAACACAGGAGGAAGGATATATTGTCAGCATATCGAAGGAGTATGTAATGTCGGCATGTGAGACTACATTTTATTAGAACAGCCTGGTCAGGTCCTTGTGCGTATATGTACCTACAGCGAGGAGTACTATTATTGATAAGAAGTTGAGGTTGATCCAACACCAATTAGACGAACCGGCTTCATCCGGCTAACTGGCAATCAATTGGAAAAGGCTGGGATCAGGCATCATAAGAGGAGAGACTTTGGGGAGTTTAGTATAATATCTGCAGTTGGGCTCTAGATCTTCAAGGTATCCGGCCGATCACCATCCCACTCCCTTGGGCCAAGTATCTGGGAGGCAAAAGGCCAACTTCCGACGGATTGGTATCTTTAGTTTCACGACATGCAAGTGTTCTGCACGAGAGTGTTGTTGTTGACCTCTTTTCTATTTTTTTTTTCGGTTTGATTAGCAATATTTGCAGTGCATTGAGATGGTAGCCTCCGGTAGAGGTGTAGTCAATTCTACTTGGGTATGATGACAGGGCCCAGCAGGGCCAGGCCTGTAATTGCGTAGCTAGTTTGCCCCAGCCGCAGCAAAGATTCTTTCTCTGCCTCATCCAGACAGAAGGAAGAACAGTCCGGTGATCATGAAGGAGGGGGGCGGTTTTTGAAGTAAGGGCACCCCATTAATAGAACAGACGGCACAAATGGTCGCCGGGTAGGGACGTTTTGTTTTGAAAGTTAAAGCCAATGATTACGTTCGCATTCGGCATTTCTCGTCGGCGAACATCATTATATCGCGTGAGGATTCGTCGAAGCAGCCTCCTGTTGCATTTTTGGATCGTGTCCAAGAGCTTAGCGATAGTTTGACCGATCCATCGATAGCGCTTTTTCGATTATCCGAGTGGCGTAAAATTTGAGGTCTTGGTGCCTTCCTTCCTAGACCTACGGCCGAAGTGGACGAGGGGCTGTTGCTCTGTTGGGACTGCTGCATCGTGGAGGGGAGAGGCTACCGGTGCAATGGCTTGTGGGGGATGGTTGTCCAGAACCAGAGGATCCTAGGAGCGATTTACGCTCACCTGCTGGTCATCCACTCAGCTTGCGCCGGAACCGAGCCTCCTGCACACCCAGCTCGTAATCGAGCATGTACATTCCCTCTCTGGACACCTGAGTCGGCTCGAGCGTGAGCGAATGGGTGAATGACTGAACAATTGCTTCCTGGATCCCATAAAGTCGGCGGTGCCTGCTGGTCCGAATGCAAAAACGAGGCGCACCTGGCTTACGCCCGCGTGTTTTCCCACCACACACGAGCGTCCGCTACAGCGCGAATTTTTTCCTCGAATGTGAAAAGAGTCGTCCTCGCCCTTGCGAGAGAGTTTCAGAGTAGGTTGTACAAACATGAGTGCCGAGAGTGCAGTGAACATGTGCCTAAAGCTAGTGTCGTCCGAGGCTAGGCACAGAGCAGCTTTTTAGAGCTTCGATACATCTTGACAAGAGAGCTCGAGCTAAAACCAAGACAACTCGCCCGCAACGTAAGCCACAGTGGGGACCGGAGAGTCGGAGGAAGGCGCTTAACAGCAAATATAGTAAGCTTGAAAGGAAGGCTGCATTGGTCAGCAATTGTGTGCATTGCATTAGCAACAGCGTTGGTGGAGGCCACTGCGACTGTACGACGGTGCTGTGCTGACTGGCTGTTTCTGTTAGATGCAACTCGGAGTCGTGTTGCATTGCCCTGTCGTCGCGAAGGTGCAGATTAATATTCAACCTGCAGTTGGCTCACGGACCTCGAGAGAAAAGGATAACCCAAAAAGAAGCTTTGTTGGATCCACCGGGACGCGCTTTGGTGATGAAAATGAACCGGACGCGGATTCCCCTCGAAGGTCCTTCCTGCACGGCTAGAAAGCAAGGGTAAAGCGATGGATGCATAGGCGCATGTACTGTCAGTTCTGACGAAGGAAAAAAAANGAAAAACAAAGGGAATCGTCAAATCAATCCAATCCAAACCGTGGCAGTTACCAAAAGGACCCTGTCTTTGCTGCTGTCTCGAAAAGACAGCAGCTAGCCGAACGGGAATTGATAGTGCGAAGGGTCCCCCTGCACATACATGCGAAAAGTCGCGTCTAGCTCCGGTGTACATCTTGGGCGAGCTGCAGACATGGCAGGCCCCACCCGGACTCTTAGGATCTCAGGTACCTGTAACTCCAACCGCAACTGCCTGTCTCTCAGCTTGCTTGCTGACCTCTCTCCCGTACTCGAGAGAATGGAAAAGAAAAAGCCGGTGACCCGAGAAGACACGAAGGATTTGCGGGTCTAGAATTTCTACTTTCCATCCGCATCCAGGTGGCTGGTTTGCGCAGTGTTGGTGTACCGTATACTGTGGAACATCCTTTCTCTGCTGCAAAGATCGATCCAAAGCAAAGCCTGCTGGAGGACCATCAAGTCGAATCAAATCCTACGCGAGGTTGACTTCAAGATGGTTTGAGCAAGTCAGAAGCGTTCGAGTTTGCATGTGCGTGCAAGCAACGGACGGATGTTTCCATTCTTGTGCACAAGAGGCAAGCCAGTCTTCGAAGGCATGCATGTACCGTACCCCGCTAGCATCTCCATTCCACTCCCTCTACCAGTCCTTAAAGCTTCTAGCTCTCCCTAATCTCACCGCTTCGATTTCCCGCTCACCGACATTTTTTTTTCTTTTCTTTTCTTTTCTTTTTTTCGTGTAAAGCCAGTTTGTTTGAAACCCCAATTCTCTCTTTGTCCATGATTGCCGTGGCGCCTTGTGGAGCTTCGAAACAGGACCTTCTCGCAAAGGAGAGACACGATCAACGGTATCTTAGATCTTTAAGGCAAGGCACCGCTAATATAATAAGGCTCATTGATAAGGATCGTGAATACGGACCGGGGGGGTGGTCTTCGTAAGAGTTCGAGTTCTGTGAGCAAAGGGTACTTTGGGTACATGTATCTACATGCTGCAGGTGTGACCCTCCCTTTGAGCCTGTCCCGTCGATGCTTTCTGCAGCATGTCAAAAATATGCCCGTCCCCGATGTTTGCCTTTGCTTTTTTCCTCCAGACGGTGTATGTTTTGGGATAGACCTTCTGAGGACACGCCTCGGTAAGAGAAGCTAAGCTGTCAGTTGATTTTCTTTCTTTGGACAGTCAGCGAGCTTTGTTCTACTCGAAGCTACCGCTCGACACACCCACATGCTCAACGACTAGTTGATTTCAAAAAGCAATTTGATGGTGTCCGCTTTGCCCCTAGGAGAGTTCTACTGGTTGCTAGTCTCGGTTTTCTTTGTGGTGGGCTTCTCGACAGCTTTTAGGCTTATTATGCTGGGAAATTAATTTCTGATGGAGCAAAGATGGGGATTCAGGCCGAAATGCCATGTGCTATCGAATGCCTAGTTATAATCCGCTTTGTTCTGGCCAATATATGCGAAGCTCGCGCGAAAAACCTTAATGGAGTGGTGGTCAGCCTTAACGGGAGTACTGAGTAATAATAATAATAATAATAATATATTTATTTTTTTTGAAATAAAAAAAAAATAAAAATAAAAAAGGAAAGAAGAGATATGAGAGAGACGAGGGGAGAAAGGATAATGTGGTCTAACAAAAGTTTAATGACATTTTTGTCGGTGGAGGCCGTGATCAAGACCGAAAAGAGAGCATCTTGAGTGTCTGGAGACGCGAGGAGGCATGCACATGAATCTCTAAGAGGCGCATGGGATGCACGCCGGGAAGAGAGGTGGAGGATGCAGTGGAAACAGACTGAACGGGGGTGGGTGTCGAGGTGATATATCTCGCAGCAGATTTGGCTCCCGTGTCCAAAGACCGAATGAGACGAGGCCGCCAC
Source organism: Drechslerella coelobrocha (assembly GCA_036971555.1). Lineage (NCBI taxonomy): Eukaryota > Fungi > Ascomycota > Orbiliomycetes > Orbiliales > Orbiliaceae > Drechslerella > Drechslerella coelobrocha. Next base: position 2,504,342 of record JAJTUH010000001.1, read on the forward strand.
ACTCGGTTATCCAGCTGTATGTTCGATGCTCGTGATAACGCCCACAGAGTCATACCATGAAGGGCGCATTATAAGGTATTTGGTGCAGTAGCAGCAGTGGAGAGCGGGAGAGAGAGAGGGGGAGGGAGAGGAGAACGTATGCCGAAGGTTCTGTTGATATATTGTACTATGTTGTGCAACTCCGTCTACTCGCTGATATATTTTCATCACACTCCCCACGATAACCTGAGTCTGGTCTGAGAGGTGGAACCACTTTGCACGGTTAACAATATTTCTGTTCGGACTTCACACATCCACTTTCCGCCCGGAATGCAGATTCGATGCAGATGCATTTCTATGATCTGACAGGAGGACAGAGAGTCTAACTAGCTACTCTCCTGCAAGCCAACCAGCTGCAGTCTCCGGCAAGCCAACGATCCCTCCGCTTGGGCTCCTCCTCTCTGGTCATCGGGTTTGGGACCCGTTCTCTATCCCTCTCTTCGACCCGGTACGATCGACTTCTACACTCTTGCTTCACGGAGATCAGGGTTTTTTTTTTTTTTTTTTTTCAACTGTTCCTCAACTTAGCTTTGACTACTCCGTTGTGAGGCCGGCTGCATTTTTTTTTTACATGCTGCAGGCTCTGTTTGATCCCAACCACCCCCCTGCAGAGCTTCTTACCACACAGGAACAGAACATGTAAATGCTAGCGATGCGACTGAGGTTGTCTCCCTGCCAGGAATATCCGCCTTCCCTCTCTCCCTTCCCCATTCGATGGGTGCTTTCGCCAGGAGGTGTTCTAGGCGAGTCTTTTTTTCTTTTCATTCCTCATTGGGGGTGACCACCAAGCAGAACTGATTCCACCCTCTCGCCCACTCAGCAGTGGCTGCAACTGCCACCACCACCACCACCTCTACGACGACCATCGCTACGACGACGACAACGACGGGGAAGAAAGGTGAAGCGTATCGAGGGACGGCAAGCTCACAAAAGGGACAGAGAAGGGAAATGAAGCAGGGTTAGAGAGAGAGGAATACATGATATATCCCTCCCCTGCTTAATCCAGTTAACGCAAAGCGATAAATTATTCCCACTGCCGCCGGTCTCCGCTGCTGTTGCTGCTATTGCTGCTGCTGTACGACCGATCGGATCAGATCAGATTTCGATTGGGCTGTTTCGCTAGCTCCCACTGCGATTCGCATTTTTCTCTCTCTCTCCACCGCACGGCCAGTCTGGACCTTTCTTCTTCTCTGATACTTAATTCTTATTTTTCTTATTTTTCATTTTTATTTTTTATTATTACTATTATTTATATATTTTCTAGATGCTAGTGTAGCACGGTGAACTTTCGAGCCGAGCCAGCCAGCTTCATTTTTTTCTTTTCTTTTTCTAATCGCCCGCTAAGCTATCTTACACAGCATCCCGCCTGAGGCCCCAATTGGCCGTACCAATCCGCTCCATTTGCTCACTTGCTGTCTTTGGTGACTACTTGGTGAAAGCTAGGAGATATCGAAGGTGCGAAGCGAGAAGTGAGAGCGGGCAGCTTAAGAATTGAGAGTGAGAGGATAGAGGAGCGAAGGACTACAGAGTTGAAGAGGTCTGAATGCACAGGGACAAGCAAGAACTCTTTTGCTCACTTTTTTTTTTTTTTTTTTTTTTCTCTCGTTCGCGGGCCGTGTTTCGAAGGGGGCAATTGGGGTGAAATCTCCAAGGTTCTTGTCCTGTCTTGTCACCCACACCTGCGGCACCCACGCCCTGATTTGATTCGATTCAATTGCAATTGAGGTTGGCTCGAAAGGACCCTTCTGCCCTCGCGAGGAGTGATTTTGTGAAAAACCAAGACGAGGTTTTTTGGGACGCATACATACAGACTTGCTGGAAAAAGAAAGGAAAACACCAAACGAAAAAGGAACGAGGCACGGTGATAATAATAATACATTCTGATATTGAAAAGAAGAAAAAAGGAAAAAAGCGAGCGAAACGAAGGGAAGGAAAAAGAAAACCCGCAGCGGGCGGAGAAGGACGAGAACCAGCAGAAGAAAAACGAAAGAAAGAAACGAGAGCGGAGAGCGAGAGTGAGAGAGAGAGAGAGAGACCAAGCGAGAGAAAGAGAGCGAGGGCGTGAAGAGCAGCGGTCGAGATAGTTCACCGCCCGCCAGCCAGCCAGCCAGCGGCGGTACCCAAGCAGTACCTATCACACCGCCTTTGCTGTGGTGGTGGTGGTGCTGCACTGCACTGCGCTGCACCACACTCCACTGCGCGCACCTCCACCGACAACACCAGAACCCAAATCCTAATGTCTCGAGGCGGAGGTGCTCGACGGCCCTCTTTGCTGCTGCCCTCATCCTCTCCCTCCTCATCCAACTACTCCCCAAACTACTCCTCCAATCCCCCTCCAACTTCGACCTCTTATTGCCCTCCCTTCTCTTCCTCCTCTCCTCCTCCTCCTCCTCCTCCTCCTCCTCCTCCTCCCTCCCAGATGGACCCTCCTCCTTCTGTTCTTACATCCACCATCCTCACTTCTCCTGCCTATACCAATACCAACAACCGCAACAGTAATCACGGTCTCGCCAACTACTCCAATCCAACAGCTTCCACATCCTCTCCCTCTCCCTCCTCGTCGCTCCCACCTTACGCATACCAGAGCCAACCTTCCACCCCCTTCGCCTCGTCCGACCACCCGTCACCATCCAACCCTCCTCCCGCTGCTCCTCCTTCCTCCTCATCGCCATCCTCTCGCGTTCACCCAGCCGGCCGGCCTTGGGACCCTTCCAACCATCTAGGATTGCTGACCACCCGGTCCGTGGGGGAGGGCACCGAATATCCTTTCCCCTTCTCCCCCTCCGAGCCCAGCACTCCGCTGCATCGGAGAACTACTGAATACACGGCTTCAACTATCTCAGCCAGCAGTGCTCCTCTCAGATCTCCCCACATATTCCACACAATTGGCTCCAAACTACCAATTTCCGCCTCGTCGTCGTCCTCTCAACACAACAGGCGGTCCAGCAACGGCCGGTCATCGCTAGGTAAAGTCAAGGCTATCTTGAAGCTGCCATTCAGTCGCCGAGCAACATCACCGAACTCTAGCAAGGACCAGCCGTCCGCTGTTGCTACTGCTACTCCTACAACTCCAATTGACGCTCCCACTCCCACAGAAACCGCACTCCCATCACTACCGTCACCTCTCCCTCCGCTGCTCACAACGTCGCCTCAATCGGGACCGGCGAAAGAAGGTCCTAGCACGGGAAATAACCCTAACGAAATGCCCGAAAGCCCTTCCAATATCGGCCTCCTTGAAAGGAGACGGAATCGGAACGGCCCAAATAATAATGGTGAACCAATGCCTCCTGACACCTTACTCCAAAACCTAAATCAGCCCGAGAAAACACGCGCGATCCTCTCACCCGCAGCGCCTGCCATGCTCACCCCGCCGGAAGATGACAGAAAACAACCACCCACTTGGCAACCTCTCCCCTCGTCAAGTCAACCAACTATCCCGGCAGAATATTCGAGCCCGGTAAATATCTTGACCGAACAACCGCACATCGTGACGATGCAGTCGGGAACGGATGGTAGCGACAACAAGGGTAGCTCGGCTCCGGATCTATCTCATCCGACTGACCCGATGCAATCCACTGATGTTCTAGCGTCCGTGTTGTCTAATGGGCTTCAATCGGGGGAAGAATGGTTGAAGGAAGCTCTCAAAGTTATGCGTAAGTTAAACTTCGCCTGGGGGATTCCAGTCACTACTACTTCTTCTTCTTGTGAGAAGAGAGTGCAAGAATATCGATTGACTTGTCGTACATAGTTTTATTGCACCCACCAGATCTCCGACCAGCTACCGAAGCCGTCAGGTTGATTTCGCATGCACTACCCTGCCCATTACCAGCTAGTCGAACGCCAACAGAGAATAGCTACTCTGCCCAGTCAGGATCTGGATACTTGCCGGAATCGGCATCGGCAGCCCAAGGGGTCGCGGCTGCAGCTGGCTATTTTATGCTGCCGTTTACACAATGCAAAGTGAGCAATGGCCTCCAGAACACGGAACATGATGGTACAACCAGCGCTTTGAATGCTATAACCTCGGCCATACAGAAGGTGCATGGAGACGACACAAAACGAGTATATATTCACGTATCTCACGCCATATCGTCCAATATCGCAAGCCCTAAGCTCCAATCCTCCAACCTGACAGGCTCTGGCGTGAATAGTGCAGCTACCAGCGCTGGCAGTTTAGTTCCCTCTGCTTTTCTCACATCTCCACCCCATGAGAGGGATTTCTTCTCGTCAACAATTTTCAATAGCATCGTTATGGCACAGGACCCTGTATCATACGTCACTCCGCCCACATTTACTGCCCCGATCTTGCAAAGGCCGTCCCCAAACCCAGCTTTGCCACCATTTTCACTTCACTTTTCGCTACTTGAACGATACATACCGCCGCCGACTTTGACGGTTGATTCTGCAATGTTCTCACCTTATTCATCTGTCCTTCTCGATCGCGTTGTCGAGCTGTCTCCGAGCGGTGGATGTCTTCTCTTCATATATCCCACGAAAACTGGGGCTAGGCAGTTTTTGGACCGATACCTTGGAAAGGTTCTGGATCCGCTCTTACGCCGACTTATGGTTCTGCACCGCCTTCGAGACGACTTGCTCTGGGGCATCAGCCGAATGGTAGCCGTTGAACAAATGCAGGAGTTTGACGATCTCAAGGGCAGGTTGGAGCACTTTTGTCGCCGGCTAACTGAGAGATCCAGGGACGAGGTCACAGATGAGAAGCGGTACGCTGGTCCTAACCTCTTCTATCCGACCGTTTCCTTGGTGCACGCACAAAAGGTAAACGTAGCGCTCAGCCAATCCTCCTGGAGGGAATGGTGGACTTTCCAGGAGTCTGCCAGGATCAGAGAGGTTGTTAAGAATCACTTTTCTACCGCCACCATTTCTCAGGAAAGCGGATCGGCTTCTCAGGGACATATGAGCGAGTCGCCAACGACTGGATCAGAAACCGCAGCCATAGGACCACCCGGTCTAACAACAGCAGTCCAGTACTCCGGGCCCATGGATTTGGCAAGGGAAATCCTGGACGGGGTCAAGGTGTCCACCACCCGACCTAGCAGCCGTGGGATGGGTGAAGCGGTTCTTGCGAGCTCGATGGTTGGACCAACACCCAGCTGGCCTGTTGTTGGCGAAGTTGGCAGCCCTACCCAGTCCAGACGAAAGCCTGAGAAAGAGACCATTGAGATCGGTGTCTTCGTTCTGCGACGACACGGGTAGCCTGCGTGTCTGCGTCACTACATGGCAATAAGCATCGAAATTATTTTTTTCTATCATGGACCGAGTCTTTACTAGTTTATCTTTCTCTTTTCTTTGCCTCGTCATCCAAGCAATTATCCCTTTTACAAAAGCGTCTCGTCTTCGTTTGGACCTCCTTTTTTTTTTTTTTATTCCCTAAGGATATCTAACCCTNCCCCCAATTCCCCCTTCCCCCTTGCCTCGATTTTTGTTGCACCGGTTGGCGGTTATGGTAATCTCTTGCTGCCGAGCAAGTGAAGAGAGATACTCATCCGCCATAGTAGTAGGTCCTTTTTTCGCTTCCATCTGATACATTTTGCCTGTTACTATTGTTATCGTATTTTCTCTTTCGGTCAAGTTATTAGTCCATTGCAGGAGTTTTCACTTTCTCTTTATATCCTTTTATGTCATTAGATAGGGTCGGAGTTCGATTTATTATATCATTTCTTTTGTTGTAGTGTAGCTTGGCTAGGGTACTTATGGGAACCACCCGGGCGGGATAATAACATATTACAAAACGACCAAAAAAAATGAAAGAAAGCAAAAGGAAGAGGATGGTTTTCTTCGGTATGGTAAAGAGCACTGGATTTGATGGTTAGCTTGGTCTGCGTTTTTTTGTTCTCTGAAAGCAGGACGAGACTAGACGGTTGTTGACCGAGTCAATTCATTACTCTTTATTATTATTATCATCATCGTCATTATTATTCTATCATTTTTGGATTCCACGGGACTATTTCTTTTCTTCCGTTAGCTTGCGCTTCTATACTTATGGCTCGCTGCTGCCCCGAATATATATCATTAATGTGTCTGTCCTTAACGTATTTGTTTGGCGAGGAAGGACTGCAACAAGGTACAAGGTGGGAGGAAGGGAAGGGGGAGGGGCATCTGGGAAGATGAGGTGAGCTGGTTGTGAATTCCTATTACCCTAGCGGGGTCGATTGCTACCATATTGCGAAGGGGAGAGAGGTTGGAGATGCGATCGAGACTGGGATTGAATGTAGAAGGAAACAGAAAAGAGGAAAATTCCAATTTGGTCGTATCTTTGTTTTTATTGTTTTCTGTTTGGGAGTGCTTGTATTACATAGCAGAGGAGTTGAATCTACGCAGGGAGCATACCTTTGCATTTAAGCCACTGTACGATATATATTATTAAATAGGTACCTATTTACCTAGATACTTACTTAAGTAGGTATATATATTGATGCCGTCTACCTGTAGCGTATATATATATATATTAGTGGTGATGGTGTATTTCTGTGCAGGCGGCGGACAGCCGTGCGCATGCCAGTGAAATCCGAGCCAGTGAGAAACATGTATATGTGGTGTAACGTTGGCCGAAATCTCGGGTTGGGATGTTGGTGGCGGTTGTGGCGTATAAAATGGCGGTTATCCAGGCCGACGGATGTTAAGCGCGGCGACACCGACACCGAGATGGGTCCGAGAGGGTGCACTGGGTTTCCTAAGTTTCGGATGCAGCTGGCGCCCGGAGTTTTGTGTCTTGCCAGAGACACGACGCAGGTGGATACGCCTGGCTGAAGATTGGCGTTCCTCCTCCTCCTCCTCCTCCTCCTCCTTCCTGCGGATTAGGCTGAGGAGGGAGCTTCAAGAAGGAGGGTTAAGGCCAAGACAGAACACCTGGTGACATGAGGTCTAGAAATGGGGGGCTGTACAACGTGATACAGGGGATTGGGACATATGATATATAGAAGAATCGAATCCGGGCTGTGCAATGCAAGAGGATAGTGGATCCGAAGTCCGAAGTCCGACTCCGACTACGAATACGACTGGACTGGACTCCAACGACGGGGTTCGCGTTCAACACCAAGCCCGAGGATGCTGCGATAGTTTATATTTTATCCGAGAAAGAGAGAAGGTAACTACTTACTTAACCACCCCGAGTAGCCAACTATCGGGACGGATTGGGAACTACATCACGTTGTCGGTTTTGTCGTATTCTGTTACACGGGGATACATTACATGTGCAGTGCAGTGCACGTTTCTCAGTTGAGTTAAGTTTGGTAGGCACATGGACATACGTAAGGCTTTGAGGCGGTGGCTGTGGGATATTCTTGTCCGTGTTTCCAGTTTGCGAAACTGCCTGCTTGGATAAATTCTGGCGGACAGGAATCCGGAACGTAGGAGAAATGTTGAATTCGAACATGGAGTCCCAGGCATAGACATCGATGTTGATGCACCGTTGACATGCGAGTTTATGAGTGGGAAAGTGCACACTCGAGCACTCCTGCTTCCGGCGTTCTCGTGGGCGTTTTTCTTTCCCTCTTTCTTTCTTTTTCTTTCTTTCTTTTTTTTTTTTCGGGCCCGGTTAGATTATAAACGTTTTACGTATGCGGCAGTGACCTTCAGGGATTTTGCTGCGGAAGGGGAGAGGGAAGAAAAACGGCGAGAGAGGGAGAGCTCGTCCGACAGCTTGAAAATTTCCAAGCCGTTGTAAATGATATATAAAATAAGAGAAAGAAAGAAAAAAAAAAATCAACCACCTTGTTTGTGCTTGGTAATGCCGTGTCCCTCTTGACCCGGGTTTTCTGGACTGCATGAATGGAAGTTTCTGCGGATTGCATTGGCTGTTAGTATTGAGATATAGTTTGTTGATGCCTGGCGGACGTACGCACGCCCGCCCGTCTGCCCGCACTTGGCGTCATGCGATCGCCTTACTGGTTGGCTGGCTGCACGGCGGTGGAGCATCGCTGAGGGGTAAAAGAAGCAGAGGAAAGTTTGGAGCCTCAGAGGTGCGAATTGCGCTCAAAATTGGCGCCAGAAGCTGGGCACAGTGCGCACCACTCGCTCAATCGGTCGCTCGAGGCGAGTCGGAGTGGAGCAGGGGTTTTTTTGGGTCTGGTGTTTTTTTTTTTTTTTTTTCGGGGCGTGCCTTGGAGGTACGTACTACGTTTACGAGCTTGTGCAATGATGACAATGCAATGACCACGAGGTTATCTTACAGATGATAGATGATGGATGAATGTTGCTTGGCAGCACGGGCAGCCAGCCAAGTGGGAAGAGAATATAATCTGGCCAGTTTGATGCAAGCCGTTGCGGTGATATCGCTTCCTGTTTTGACGGTCGGCGGGGGACCATGGCCAGACTCGGCTGTGGTTTCTAGCTTGTCCCAGTTTTGCCGGCGGCCGAGGAAGTCTGATTGAATTGATTGATATCGTCTGCACAGGTGCATATCGAAGGGGGGGTTCGCATATCCTGAAGCGGTACACACCGGTCGGACGGGCACGGGGGGAGAACATCTCGATCTATATATAAAGTGCGAGCAGTTTGCAGTTCTCTTTTCGTCCGTTATCAGCGGTAGTATATTATCTCATTGTATTATTTGCATTTTCTATTGTCCATCAGAACGAGCACAAAGGCCCGGTGGTGGTCAGCTATCCTTTTCAGCTTGTGGCACGGTACGTTGTTCGTCTGAGCGGGCGTCGTTTGCAGTTGCGGGATTCGATATATCGTACGACAAAAGTAGATATACTCGAGCACATCTATTGTTTTATACGTCTATGCTCAAGACGGGACGAGACGAGACGAGGTTAGGTGGCCTCTGGGCATTTCGACATCCGGTCAACCTTTTGGTAGGTGAGTAGATACTTGCTTGCTCCTACTTGCTTGTGTATATAAATAGAGAGTGTGTGTGCTACACCGTCGATATAAAAGTACTTACTTACTTGAAAGGTGCTCTCGCGATGGCCCTGACGGGGTAGAACGAAACGCTGTATCAAGTTAGATTGAATCGAGTCTGACTGGATAGAGGCCCCGACCTAGGTCAGGCCGGGAACTAGGTAGACGCAGACAGGCAGACAGACAGACAGACTAGACTCACCGCCATTGTCGTATACCTAAGTAGGTATACGTACTTACCTACTTACTCTCTGAGTGCTTCTTATACTATCTCCACCATCTGCCAAACCCTCTCTCTTTTGCTGGACTCTCCACAAACAGCAGTCGCAATCGATAGATATAAACTCTCTGCGAGGTCGTCCCGCACTGCTCGGCTCGCCATCTTGTTTTTTTTTCTTTTCTTTCCATCATTTTATTTCATCTCATTTGCTTTCGTTTGGTGGGTTTTGCCGGGGGCTCTGCTCGCTGACAGGCCCCAATCCAATCCCCAAGCACCTCCAAATTTCCGATTCCTCGGGCGCCAACCTCCTCCTCCAACTTTGCCCCCAAACGCCTGCTCTCTCTCTCTCTTCTCTCTTCTCCCTCTCATCGCCCTCTCTCGTCTCCCCTTCCTTTCTCTCCCTTCACGTCCTCCTCCTCCTCATCCTTCTCCTCCCTCCTCCTCTTTTCCTTACATAACCTGTCCCTCTCCGGCCCTCCCGTCCGTGGCGTGTGGTCGGCTCCTTTTTACACACTCGCTACTCCGTTCAGGGCATCACGCTGCTGCTGCTGCTGCTGCTGCTGCTGCTGCTCCTCCTGTTGTCGCCGTTGTTCCCAATTTGGCCGTTCCCCCCGTTCTTGTGGTAGCGTAGTGCTATTGGGCCGTTCTGACCTTTTGGTTCTCTCTTCATCGCATTTCGCTTTCGGATTAAGTTTTATCATTCATCCTTATTATTTTATTTTATTTTACTTTTTATTTTATTTTATCTTTATTTCACTCTACTTTTATTTTATTTTGTTTTTTTCTCTCTCACAGGCAACCGAGCACCCCAAATCCGATCGCCGGCTTTTTTCTCTCGCCTCGCAAAAGCCTCCCTTCCATCGCTCCACCACCCCCCCAAAAATTCCGACCTCGCGTTCCACCACGAACCACTCCCCCAATTTATATACTCCCCGACCAATCCTCCGAGGCTTCGATATTCTTCCCACTCGGCGCGAATATACCTCACTGCAAAGACCGGATTCCCGTCACCCGGTCGCCCATCCAATTCCGTCAAAGTGTCGGCGATATCGAGGAGCATCGCGATTCCGACTCGGAGCAGCGAGCACAGAAGGGGGTTTGCCTTCGCTCGGCTCCGGCCCTCCTTCCTTCCTAGCCTGGACTCCCTCATCACCCCTATATCCCGGCGGAACACAACTCAGGACTTCTGGCAGGACGACCCGTTCACCTCCGATTAGATGAGAGAAAGACGCCTGTCAAATGTCGAGATCGACGATCAAGACAGCGATTCATCTGAGGACTCCCACCCACCGGTAGCATCAGGAGAACCGGACGGAGAACCGGCCGAAAGAGAAAATAAACAGTCACAACGCGCGGAATTGAAGGCTTCCCTGTCGAGTGCGTCGGGAGAGAAAGCAATGCTTGGGACAGGCTCGTCGTGGAGCAAGGATGACGCCGATCTGCTGCTGGCAGGTGCAAAGTCGGGTCGTGGACGGACAAATCGCCGGCCGAGGTTAAGATCTGTCTGGCATTGTGGGCTCATGCTACTGACGGTGACGCTAGGCTCGTTGCTCGCCCTGGCTTCGATATACCACTCTTCGACAAGCCAGCAGTTGGATAGCAAGGGCTGTTTGATGTCCTACATGCGGCCGTCGTATGCGAGACTCGATGATTTCGATACCGAACACACGCGATTCGCCAGCAAATACAGCTTATACCTGTACCGGGAAGAGAACGTGGATGATACCAGCAAGTCGGCCCTGCTGAAACCGAAAGGCGTGCCTGTATTATTTATACCTGGAAACGCCGGAAGCTACAAGCAGGTTCGCCCAATCGCCGCTCAAGCTGCCATGTATTTCGCCGAGCAGCTGCAGGCGAATTCGTCCCTCTTGGCATCTGGGGCGAGATCATTGGACTTTTTCACGGTGGACTTCAACGAAGATATCACCGCATTCCACGGCCAAACGCTCCTCGACCAAGCCGAATTCCTCAACGAGGCCGTTGCATACATCCTCAGCCTTTACCACGATGCCCGGAAAACAACAAAGGAGTCAGATCTTCCGGACCCCGCCTCCGTCATCTTGATCGGCCACTCCATGGGAGGCATTGTCGCCCGGACAATGTTGACCATGCCGAATTACCAGTCGAATTCGATCAACACCATAATCACCATGTCAGCCCCCCACGCAAGACCGCCAATCTCCTTTGACGCCGAATTAGTTCGAACATACGAAAGAGTGAACGCATATTGGAGGAACTCACATTCTGCCCAATGGGCTAGCCACAACCCGCTATGGCACGTTACGCTGGTTTCGATAGCTGGGGGTGGATTGGATACCGTCGTCCCTTCGGATTACGCATCGGTTGCGTCGCTTGTGCCGGATACGCATGGATTCACGGTCTTCACATCGACAGTTCCTGACGTTTGGACGTCGATGGATCATCAAGCCATCTTGTGGTGCGACCAGTTCAGGAAAGTCGTTGCGAAGACTCTCCTAGCAATTGTTAACGTGAGGCGGCCGGGTCAGACGAAGCCGAGAGCGGAAAGGATGCAGATTTTGAAGAAAATGTTCTTGTCGGGCATGGAAGATATCGCGGAGCGGACCATACAAGATGAAGGTATGCAAAGGATCGACGTTCTGAATTGAAGGAAACTTTGAGGGTATAGGTATATTACTAACGAAATGGGTGGTTAATTTTCCTAGTTCTCAATACTCTTCTTACCCTGGAACCCAACAGCCAATCAATTACGCCACTGGGGGAGACACTGGTTTTACGAAAGTTGGGTGGGAACAAGCGACCAAAAGCGCATCTCTTGCCGGTACCACCGAAGAGGGGACCTCGAGGAACGACACAATTCACTTTGCTCACGGATCGATCCTTGACGGGGAAATCGCCGGAACTTGAGGTCTTAATATGCAGCAGCTTCCCGTTACAGGCCGGCCACGCGCAGAGCCTCTTTTCCATGAACATGGATCTGGCTGATGATGTGGTGGATGGCACAAGGTTAGCATGCAAATCGGCAGCCGGGGATGTAATATCATTACCCGCTTCGAATCGCCAGACTCGGTACCCATTCAAAGAGAGTCAAGAGTCATCGCAACCTTTTTCATACATCCAGTACGATTTGGAGGACATTGGGGAGCATGAATTTGTAGCCGTGGTCGACAAGGCACCGATGTTTTCGACGGGTTGGGTGATTGCACAGTTTAGCGAGCGATCGCAGTCACGTCTATCTGCGGACATCAAGCTGCCGACACTGTTGAGCCAGGGAGTTCACACAATCCTGCCAGCGGAAAGACCGCTGATGACCGAGTTGCAAATTCCCGTCATAACGAGTAGTTTGCTTGCCTACAAACTCTCCGTAGGTGTGCAGGCGTGCAGTGACGACGGGCAGCTGTTTACACCATTGGTCCGGCAATACTTGAGCGACCCATACGAATCGAAATATTTCGTCAACGTACACCAGGCCGAAATCAGTTTGCATGGAATGGCGCCATTTATGCCAGAACCGCTAAGGGCAAGCGAGCGACATGGGCTTACGCTGCAAATGTGGTCCGATTCGACCTGCAACTCGCCAATTGAAATATCCGTTACGGTCGATTATACTGGAAGCTTGGGCAAGCTTGCGGTTCGCTATCGGACGGTTTTCGTTGCGTTCCCGCTTCTGATTGTCGCGCTTGTTCTTCGTCGGCAATTCCAGGAGTACGATGCCACAGGGATCTTTATAACCTTCAACGAGGGCCTGGAGTTGGTTCTTCGTCAGTCGCTAGCAGCAACTCTGGCGATTGTGTCAGTTCTTACGCTTTCGATCGCGGTTGCGCAGTCGCGGCAGCACAATGGTGCCTTGAGCACGGTGGTTAACCGGACGCAGGAGGCAGTCGTTGAGCATTCGCCATTCTTGATGTTCCTCAAAAATGACGTCCTTATCGGACTTCAAGATCCTTTCTTTTGGTTCCTCGCACCGATATTCGTCGCGATCGCTGTCGGAGTCTGCGCTGTTCTCAATTACATTGTTCTAATCATGGTTCACTCATTTACTGCCATTTATGCCTGGTTTTCTGCCCGACCAGCATGGCTGAGCAACGAGAAGAGGTAAGGAATCCAATCTTACTGCAGCTTTTGTGTGTGTGAGGTTAGAATGTCCACTAACAAAAATGTGAATTCTAGCAAACGGTTGGGGCCTCCATCCGCCTTTACATCTGGTCATCCCCGACGCCGATTCTTGGTTACCTGTGCGCTGCTATTCTTTGTGGCTACCATCGTCCCGTATCAGTTTGCGTACGTCGTAGTTTGCATTGTGCAATTGGTCATCTGCATCAGGGCTTTGAAATTTGCCCGAGAAAGTGTGAGTTATAGTTACTCTGGCGGTTCTTGGAGGGTGCTGTGGTTAACGAGATCTTGATGTTTAGGGATATGGAACTCGCTCGAATATACATTGGGATTTCGCCAATTATAGCCATTCTCTGTTGATTCTGATGATTTGGATCCTACCGATCAACCTTCCCGTCTTGGTTGTTTGGATACACAATCTCGCCGTTCATTGGTTAACGCCCTTCTCGTCGCATCATAACGTTCTCTCCGTCATGCCATTCATTCTCCTGGTGGAAACTCTCACATGCGGCAATATGATCCCACGGTGTGAGAATCCGTAAGTACTTACGAACCCACCTTTCATAGGATTCTTCGTGGCGCTAACCTATGTCTCAGACTCCGATATGTAACGAGCCTATTATTCCTCGGAGTTGCAGCCTACGCAGCGTTGTATGGCGTCATGTACGCTTATATGCTACACCACGCCACAAATCTCGTTGCCGCGTGGTTGGTTGTGCTGCACTTCAGCTCGACACCGTTCTCCATATCTGGGTTGGTGGAATTGTTCAACGCCTCGGAGGAACCGAAAAAATTACCTTGAACGCAACGAGAATACAACGTAAAAAAAAAACCAATCATGACGACTTCATTTCTCTGAACCCTTATGTTTTCGGCTCGACTTGTCTCCGACCTCCCGTCGATTGTACAAAGATATAGATGGCATATTCTGAATCTCTCTACCGCGGTTCCTTTTTCACGATTTACGATACGCATCGCCGTTATCTTTACTACCACTCCTTCTCCTGGCCACTTTTTCAGCCTTTGCATCCTTGTATAATTTTTGACGTAACGGGACGTTGAGCAATAAACTGGAAGGGTTCCATGTCCTTTTCTTTTTATTAACTTTTTGTGATAGCAGGTTTACCGGCAGTTCTCATTGCTTCCATCTAGACGGCGTACTTCCTTTTTTTTCTCGTTTTTCTCTCTTAAACTTTTTTTTGTGCTTCTTACTTTTTAATTAATGTCTCTTTCCATTCGCTCGGCCATATCATGCGACTGACTGACTCTTCAACAGCGCAATGCCGGCTACTCTTTTTTCATATATACCTTTTCGGGAGGGCAGTCTTTTTTTATCAACCCAACCTTTTTTTTTACTTTTGTGTCTGAATAAGATGCTTCAGCTATAATGTAGATTAGGATCACATTCACCCACCACATCTCTACGGCCTCTGGGCTTGGTAGCACTCCGCAGTCGTCCATTCCATCCTATACATTTTCCACATTCTCTCTATCACTCTCTCGCCACGCTACAGCCCTTTTCTCACGATTACCCCTATCCGCCTGATTGCAGCCTACCTTATCTGTTTATACCCTGGATGACGACTCTCACCACCACATTTCATTTAGAGATAGTCGCTCGCTCGCTCGCTCAAAGTCATACCATATTTATTCTAGCAAAGTGGGTGAGGAGGGAATCAAAGGGGAGTGATTCATATTTTATCATACTCTCATATAGAGATGGGTATTATTTTTAAAAAGATTTTGTCTGTTATATCTCCATTCCATTCCATTTTCGATATGTACCCGCCGGAAGAAACGGAGGGAGAAAGGGGAAAGCAAGGGTTTGCGATGTATTATATAACTACTTAAGTATATAGCCATCGATCAATCGAAAAGATAATAAAAGCCAACCGTGCTGGACCTAAAAGCTTTGGAGTGTTTCTACTTTTTTTCTCTCTCTCTCTCTCTCATCCATGACTTCGTGATGCAGTAGATATCTTTCGTAGCGCTAAATTCGCAAATATCGGGCCGTATGACACGATATAGTATAGGTATATTCACAGTATAGTATGATGCAGTGTATCTGCCCACGCGCATGCCTACTGCGCCTTAAACACGGGCATGCCATTCCATGTGAGCGTTATTTCCTCCTCCATGGCCTCGTTGTTATCTTCGGATTTTTCCGCATCGTCTAGCTGCACGCCTTGCGCGCCATGGCTCCTCGGGACGTATCTGGCAGTTATGCCAAACCCGCCAAGTGATCTGTTCGCAACTTCATTCCACGCGAACTGCTGCAGCAAACCGCCTCTTCCAGTGAGGTGGAAAGAAATATCCGCGAGCTCGTCTGCCTTGACGCCCACATCTGCAGTTGTATCTGCAAGTGCAACCTTATCCCCATCCTGCTGCTGCTGTGCTCTCGTCAGCGACACAGCCACCCGGCTAATATTTCCATCCCGGTCCGCAGCATCGATGTCGGCGCCGTCGTTGTCGTTGGCGATATCGATATCGATATATTCTTGCAGCCTAGACTTGGCTTCGTAGCGACCTTCCAGCGAGGTGACTTTGACGAAACCGAGCGCGCGGCGGCTAGCGAGCATCTGCCGACGCATACCAGGCGTCATATCGCGCATCGATGCCAAGATTCCCAGCGCGTCGAGCGGCTGGCTAGCGAGCGCGCCTTCCAGCTCGCGAACGTATTGCGGCCCTTTCCAGGATTTTTCGCCGCCAAACTTGCATTGTACTATCAGTGGGAAGGTTATGCGCCCGGGGCTGTCTACCATTGGTACATCTGACTTTGTCAAACGTGGGAGCTCCCAGGAGCCTTGGAGGTCGATGCCGGCGTCATCTCTACCCCCGATACGAGTGAGAGAGATGCCGGGGAGGCGAGAGAGTGCAGCGAGAACAGTGTATTCGTAGAGAGTTCCTGTGAAGACGGTTGATGCTGGATTGAGGCCGGTGAGGTGGGCGTAGCGAAGGAAGGATGGGATATCGCTGTGAGCTACAGTGGAAGAGGAGGATACATAACGAGTGTACTGGGATGGCTGCGTCCTTTGGCAAACATGCCTCCACAGCGTGGTGGATAGCAGTGGTGGCCGGCGCATCAGTTTAAAGTCGAGGAGACAGAAAAGGGAGAGAAGATTTGGCAGCTGTGCTGTTGGATATTGCGACATTTGGTGTTGCGCGGAATGCCGAGAGCAGCGGGACTTACGTATGGCGGTCAGCCCGCCTGTAACCTCAATCATCAACCTCGACCCTCAGCATCTCCGCCTTCGTCTCCCACCCTACCCGATACCTGCACGATAACCTCCCCACGATGAGCATAAACCAGTCCGAAGTCCAGAAGTACTGGGAGATCTTTGCCGTCCTCGCCAACGGCGGGGCGCACCTGGACGGCAGCCAGGCGGCTTCCGTGCTCAAGAACTCCGGCCTGAACGACATCCAGCTCGAGAGAGTCTGGGATCTCGCGGATATCGACAATGACGGCCGCTTGGACTTCGAAGAGTTCTGCGTGGCTATGAAGCTGATCTATAACGTGCTTGGAGGGGTGTGTACTCTCTCCGCTCCCCCCTTATCGCCGCCGAGCGTCCTCCCTTACTCAACATAGACACTACAAGGAGGGAAGGAAGAAAGGAAAGGATGCTAGCATGGTTGGCTGGTTGGAGAAACATTGCTGACAGGATCGAGCGAGCACACTGGAACGGGTTGGCTAGGAATCATCAGATATACCAGACCGGCTACCAGACTACCTAGTCCCGGAAAGCAAGGCGCACCTTGTCGCCGCGACGCAGGCGCTCACCAAAACCGCACCCAAGATCGAGACGCCAGAGGAAGAAGACGACACTCCGGGTCTGAGGGATGGATTCGACTGGTACATGTCGCCCGCAGACAAGGGCAAGTACGAAGCCATCTACAGCGCAAATGTAGACCGGCACGGACAGGTCACCTGTACGTCACACCCGCGCACACCCGCGCTCTCTCCTCCACAAAACCAGCCGTAGAGGTACTTATCATGTTTTTGGATCCGTTTGTAGTCGCGGCACTGGACGATCTCTACAACTCCCTTGACGTACCGGACTCGGATATCCGGTTCGCCTGGAACCTGGTCAACCCGAACGCCGACCTCACCATCGGCAAGGACCAAGCCCTCGCCTTCCTGCACATGCTCAACCAGCGTAACGAAGGATACCGTATCCCGCGCAGCGTTCCCGCGTCGTTACGCGCCTCGTTCGAGAAGAACCAGATCAACTACTCTGTCAGCAGTGTGAAGATTGGGTCGCAGAATGGCGATGCTCCCCGCGGGTCGTCGACGAGCAAGAAGAATGCCTTTGCAGAGGGGTATTTGGATCGGCTGGGACTGGGTGGTCGAACGAGCTATAAGCCTTCTGGTGGGTGCCCTGACCCTACATATACATATGCATATACATACACATCCGTGAATGGTTTTCAACATGAGATGGAGGTAGGACACGGGCTAACAGAGGTGGACTGATACAGGAACGGACTTCAGTGCCTCCAAGGAACAAGATTGGGAAGAAGTGCGCCTAAAGCGGCAACTAGCAGAGTTGGAAACAAAGATCAAAGATGCTGAGGAGGCGGCCCAGAAACGCTCGGCTAGAGGTGCTGATGGAAGTCGAAACTCCAAGACCGCCCTAGTGAAGCGGGAGCTCGAGCAGATGCTGGATTACAAGCGACGGGAATTGAGAGATATAGAAGAAGGAAGGGGGAGCGCTCAGGGTGGTGCTAGTCTTGCGAGCGCTAGGAGCGACTTGGATCTGATGAAGCAGCAGATCGATGCCCTTGAGTCGCATTTATCGCAGAGGAATGCCGTTTTGGACGACCTGCAGAGGCAGATTGACGACGCCAGGCGATAGACGATGACTCGTATCACGTTACTGTCCTATAATATTCATCGCACTCGGGTTTAAGAGTTGTGTGGGTGCGTCTTCTCTGTGTGTGCATTTCCAGCGATTCCTGGTAGCTCTTTGCGCCCTTTTTTCTTCTTCTTCTTCTATCATCCGTGATTCTTTGCTATGTACACTGTGCCTGCCGTGCTTGCTATCTGTAGACAATACCATAATCCTGCTATCGTACATTTATATACCAAGAGGGGAACCTTACACTCCTAGTTGAGATTGATACCATGCGCCAATTATATATCTACAAAAACCTCCAAAAAAAAAAAAAAAGGGGGTGGCTCAAGTTCATGGCTAGGCGTCTAGACTTCCCACCTTAACCATCTCCTCCAGTGGCGACGACATCTTCCGCGCCTTCAGCGCCTTCTTTTCCTCCTTGCGTTTTCGCGACTCTAGTTCCCTAAACAAGGACAGAGCGCCATGCTTAAGCCGCGTGAGCATATCCATTGCCTGCCCCTTCGTTAGCTGCCTCTCTCTATACTCTTGCACGGTCTTCTTCGACCTTGTAGCCAGAAATTCCAGCTGTCCATCGGACGCCGGCTCCTTCCGCCACTTTGAAGAATGCATAATCAAGGGACGCGGATACCGCCCTGCCACAAGTGTATCCGCCCCGCGAACTGCATCCTCCAGCGTATTCGCATGACTTATCACCACGCGCGGCCGCATGGTTGGTGCAGTCGTATTTGACCGGGCTCGCACCGCTAGCGGCAGCGGCCGATTCTCTGATACATAGAACCCGCCAGCAGTCTTTGCGATGATGCTAACGTGGCCGTTTTCCTGCGTGGGGAGCACGTACTTCCCGGGGGAGACCCACACCCATGCGTTCATGCTGTAACGACGCACGCTGCCCTCGCCTTTCGTGTCGCTCAACAGATCATGAATGTTGTCGTAGTCGACGAAAGTGACGTTCCAGTTCCGTGCGTAGATGTCCAGATCGACTTGTTCGTTTCCTTTATCAGCTCCCGATCCGAAGGACTTGTTGACGGATCCCGTCCCCTGCTGGACGAGCTTGTATTTGTCCTTCACCATCTCCGACGGCGTCCTGTCGAGTACTTCTTCGGGGGGCAGTCCGAATAGCGTTGGCGTGGTGACTACGCCGCGCTCAACGTTACCTACGACGTCGATGATATGACAGTCCTGTTTGCTCGGGTGCAGGCGCATACCACGACCAATCATCTGGGTGAGCAGAGTGCGGGACCGCGTCGGGCGACATAGAAGTACGCAGTCGACATTGGGAATGTCGGTTCCCTCTGTGTATACGCCGCAGTTGACGAGTACGGGGAATTTCCCATCGCGGAAGTCTTGGAGCAGCTGCGTGCGCTCTTTCAACGGCGTCTCGCTGGTGACAAAGTACGCATCGTGGCCGTAGCGGCGGAAGGTATTGGTCATGTCCTGGACGTGTTTAATGTTGACGCAGAACACGAGGGTGGCCTTGCGATTCGGGGCCTTTTCCAGCCAGCTGCGAACCGTGATGTCATTGTTCTCGCCGGTGTTCACTTGCTCCGCTAGTTCGTTTAGATTGAAGTCGCCATTCGCAGTGGTGAGCCTGACGTTCTCAAGCTTGATGTCTGTCTTGACCGTTGTGAAGAGCACTTGTGATAGCCAGCCGGAATCAATCATCGCTATGAAGTCCTTGTGGTAGACGATGTGGTCCATTACGGCGCCGAGTCGTAGCCCGTCACTGCGGGCAAACGTTGCGGAGACGCCCACGAGGTAGACGTCGCTGTCTGTTTTCATTGCGCCAAAATGATCCAGCGTCTGGCGGTAGCTCTTAGCGACGGCGTGGTGCGCCTCATCGATAAGTATTAGCTTGAACTTTTGGGGAGAGAACTTGGCGATCCGGTCTCCCGAGTTGATGGATTGGATGGACGCGACGGTGATATCTGCTTGTCCAGAGGCATGTTGTGTGCCCATCTCAATCTCTACCGTCTTTTCCGGGTAGTGGTTCCGACAATGGTTGGCTGCTTGCTCAACCAGCTCGCGGCGATGCACGAGGATAAGCGTCTGGGTAGCATCCGGGTGGAGAGGCTTAACGCGATCTATCAATTGTGTAAAGATGACCTAGCGGCGTGGCGGGGTAGTGAGCCACAGTCTGATCGGTTTATACACGATATGGGAAGGACAGGGCGGCACTGACAGTCTTTCCACTACCTGTTGCAAGGGACACGCCTAGTCGTCGATGGCCTTGCTCTTGGTGTTCGAGGACGGCCTTGATGCATTCCTCCTGATAGTCTCGCAGCGCGAACACAGAAGGCGTCAGGTCCGGTACGCTCGCCTCTGTGCTGCTCCAGCGCCTCCATTGGCGTGCCAGTAGATATCCATTCGGGTGAGAGGCGCGTGCCTGGCCCCGGTGCGGGAGGAGGAGAAGAGCCTTGGCGATGCTCCAGTATCTCTTCATGTCATCGTGCGAGGGTAGTTGCGGCAGGAGAATGTCGACGAGACGGTTCAATTGGACAGACGCATGGCGAGGAATGTTGCATGTTGCAAGTTTGGACCAGCGGAAAAAAATGACGAGCTCTGCACAGGGTTCAGCTTAATGCGCCCAACACCAGATCGATTAAAGAAGAAGGATATCTCGAGATGTTGCATTAGTCTATAGAAAAAACCAAGGAGAGTACACTACACTATGTCTATATGCTGATAATAGTCCGCTGCATGCTGGTCGCCGCCCGGCCCCTCCGAAATACTCGACTTCCCCCCGCTGGACTCAACTTCCCCCGCTATCGATCATTCGAATCACTCCTTCCGACTCCTTCTCTCCTAGAAAGAACCAAGCGTCCAGGCAGGCCGACAGGGAGAGTAATTACAAATATAGGAACAAATGTACATAGATATACTCGTAGATAAAATAGTACCGAACAAGAGTAGTCGCCAAGCTAGTGGTAATAATCAATCATAGTGCAGCAATGCATGCTGAGGGGAACAACGATGCTGGTGATCGAACACACAGTAACGAGATTATATGAGTGAAAAAAAACCGTGATGGAAATTACCAGGATGCAAAGGATACAGGTCCGTACTTGCTAAACCTCCGGACAATGCTTGAACTTTTGTCATCGCCGAAAGAGCCGACAAACCCGTCCTGGTATCCATCCTAGCCTGTGATGAGAAGCGAATAAAAGAGAAAATTGAGAAGAGAATACAAGAGCATAACCACAGAGCAGCACCTCCAAGCCCATATTGTTATTCTTGTAGCTTTCGTTTTCTTTCTTTCCTTTTTCCCTCCCTTTTTTTTTTAAAATTTTCTCTCCTTTTGGATGTAGAGGGAACAATATAGTAGAAAAGGCCATGCATACTTGGATGCAGCTTCAGCGATCAGATAAATGAACGTGTGAAGGTACCGCCCAAAGTAAACGCATATGAATACAAAGGAATGATAAGTGGATATTGCACAAAAACAAAAGTCATCTTAAAACTCGAACCTCCAGTTGTCGCTCATCCTAATTTTTTTGATCGTAGTCGTAAAAGTCGTATCCTCATGACTATACTATACCTTTGAATGTTAATGGGTTGTACTTGGAGAGCGCAAGAATACCATGCCCATGTTAAACAAACCCAGCCTGTGCCTCGATGCTCGCGGTCTCCTTGCGTTTGACCTTCTTGTTGGGGCTTGCGAGGTCTGGGTTAAAGTCAGAAGAATCTTCCTCGTCCTTTAACATCTGCTGTAAGAGGCCAGCCGCACTCCTAGCTCGTCTGTGAATCCCGTTGCGAGTGTTGCTGGAAACTTGTTGAGGAGGAGTATTGAATTTTTGATCCCACTCCCAGTTGGTGGTTGTGCTGGCCGCAGGTTGGGAAGCCGACTCTTGGGCAGGAACAGGAGTGGTCGCGCGGCCGCGTTTGAGCTATACACGATACAATCAGCATTGCCTTGAAAGCGAAAGACGTCAATCAATTTCCCTACCCTCATCTTGCGAATACCCTCCTCAATCTTAGTGGCCTCCTCGGAGTCTTCGGCCGGTCCCCTCTGAGACTTTTCGGGAACGCCATTGACGGATTCGTTATCCGTCTCGTTCTCACTGTCCAACTGTTTGATCTTCTTGAGACCTCTCTTTTGCTTTTGCTTCCTATCGCTGCTATCACCATTTGGATCTCGGAAACCTAGGAATCCACTCTGGGTGGACGGTGGTGGGAGTTTGCCCAAGTTTTTAACCATATCGTCCAATCGGAGTGACTGGCGCTTTCTGGTGATTGCCGCTGGCGACAATGGAGAAATCGGGGTCAGGTTTGGTGATAAAGAGGGTGATGGGGGGATAACGCCCATCTTTCGGAGCTGGCCTACAATCATTAATCCGTTAGCTTGATTCACCCAACCAAGTGAACTATAATCGGAAAACTTACGATCCCCACGATAGAAGATGATAAAAGTCGCCCATGGGCTGGAGAGCGGGTCGAGACAGGTCACAGTTTGGGACCAGATGAGATCCTTATCAACCTTCTGGGCTGGTGCGAATCTATTGGAACATTCTCGTTAGAATCACCGCATTCATTTTTTCTTTCTTTTTCCTTTTTTAACTTTTTTCATGTCTTAGGTCTAAATTACTCACCCGGTAGTATGGGATACTTCAGCTTTCGCTGCAGAAGACGGCTCCGCTATAACATCATCCTCATTCATCATACCATCCTCTTCATCCTTTTTTGGTTCGAAAACGCCGTACTTTGGTGCCCCATCGGCCAAAACGCGGTACAATTTGAGTTTGATTTGGCCAACTGTATTTGTGATTTGGGCTGGTGGGGCGGTTTCCTCATCATCATCGTTATCTGAAGGCGAGGCGGATCGAGGAGGTGTATCTTCCATATCCACTTCTCCCTCCTCGACGGTATGCCTGCGAGTCATAGATTTCGGGGAACGGGAGGTAGAGTTACGGGAGGAGGTGCCAGTCGTGGTGTTCCTACGGTGGAGCCCACGGCGGCCAGACCTGCCTGGCTTGGGGGAGTTATTCTCGGAGTTTGTACGAATGGCTTCCTTTTCCTCGCGAGAAAGGTCTAATCCGCCCAAAAAGGTTTCCAAGCCAACTTCTCTCCACATAAATGCCTTTTCACCAATGCTGCCGTCTTCCATAGCACACCATCGGCTACTGATCCATGTATCTCTCCTACGAGTTAGCATGGCCGCTGCTTCTTCCTCCTTTCCATCGAGAAACAAGTAGGCAGCCAGGTGCTCCTGCGGATTATCCGTGAGAGGTTTATAATCATCAGCTGAGATGGAGATCGAGATGGCGAAGGAATTGGGGGGCGCGGAAGGCGGGAATGTGTTCTTGGGGGCGACGGGGCCCGGCGGTCGCTTGCTTGGAGCCGGGCTGTCGCCGGACGGGACGGCAATATACGCGGTAGTGATGGACTTCCGGGTATGGGACTTGTATTCCGGAAGCGGGCCGTTCGGCGTATGGACCGTGATGGTAACTCCTTTGTGAGTCGGCATGGTGAAGCTGGCACTCGATAGAAGGCGTCTTCGTGTCTTTCTCCTGGTTGGGCGCGTTGGTGGGAGTTTAATTTGTGAACAGCCGAGGTGAGTAACAGCGGGTGTGCAGGGATGTTCGTGTAGAGTCAAGAGGATTTCCGGGCGAGGGAGAACGCGGGAGACGGTGGCGATTTAAGGAGTTCGTGTCCACGTAAGTAAGCCCGAGAAAGGATCCTGGGCAAGAAAGGGAAAAAGAAAAGGGGATTCTCTATTGATTACAGAAGCGTGTTAGTTCAAACTGGTGATGATGATGGTGAATGACATATTGATGAATGGGGTTTTGAGACAGGCGAGCTGCCTTTGCAGCAAGAGCAGCTCGCAGGTGACATGATTTAAGCTTCCGAGAGGAGGGCAGCAAAGCCACCAACCACCAACATGGCCAACGCCGGCAGCAGCCTCAGAACCGTCATGGAAGACTGATCTGTGCCTGGTGGTGATGTATTTTGCGGTTACCCGTGATGGGGCAGTTTGGTTTCCAGCCGCGAGACTCCGTCCGGGGAGGAAGAGGGAAGGAAGCAACGAAGAAAAGGAATGAAGAATGGCAAGTGAGCCACTCACCTGATATGGTGTCCCGACGTCCGCGCGTGAGTGAAGCCGTTAAATGAGATAAACTGCCAGACGTGAAAGGGGCGTAAGGAAAAAGAAGGGGGAGAGTCCGAGGGAAGAGGCGTGATGGGGGGGAGTAGGAGGAGGAGAGGAAGAAGAGAAGAAGAAGAAGAAGTGAAGATGTGCAGCAGAAAAAAAGAAAGAGACGCAGACGCAGAAGCAGGTGGTTTGGTTTAGTTAGTTTTGGGCTGCACACCCGATTTGATTTTGATCTTAATTTGATTATTGCAATTTTATTAATTCATCCAAAAAAGAACCTGTAAAG